>NQII01001597.1:316676-444184 GCA_002778355.1 Clitarchus hookeri
AGCACTTATGATACTTGTAAGAGCAAAAAGTTGTCATACATGTATTTGCTCTTTACCGCACGGTTATCTGTTCCTTAGTTAAAAAGTTATTATAGCCTTTTGAAATCGAATGGATCGTTTTGAAACATTCTGCATTGTTCTAGTGGCCGTACCGGGCAAGACAGCACACTTGAGTGCGAAGCAATTCTGTACATATACTTTCTTGCCCCATTAAATTATGACACGAAAACTCAGTGACGGATAGGGTATCGTAAAAGCTATCAATATCCTAGGCCTTTATTAATTATTTCTGTGTTTTTAATGTAAACATTTTGTTAGTCCCATTAACTTCGCTGGTATTTTGTTTATAAATAAATACACTTCACCTATTGCAGATTATATTGTATTGTAGATGATGGCAACAGCGAATAATCGATCCAACGTTACTCGCAAGATTTTTTTTTGTAAACAACGTTAACAAATCGTGACGTATCAACAAACCTTAATTCAGAGAGTCGGGCCTAAATCAATGGCGGCTCGTGATACCGAAAGTAGATTTATTATAACGTTGGGAAAGGGTTTCTGCCAGGGGCGTATCACTACACAAATCTAAAAATTGTGATAATAAAGCTGTAGTTATATTTAAAAATTACACCACGTCACGAATAAATTATATATACGCAGCACACTTAACAAGGCTATCAAGTTCGCCGTTTTCACAAGGCCAACTGCTCACTCAAAATAACATTATTATACCACTATGACGTTAACTCGTAATTTTGACAAATCATTGGTTCTTATTTGCTAAGCAATTGATTTAACGACTTTCTTAATTCGTTGCAATCTAGATATGATTAAATTAAAGATACACGAGTTTTAAAAACACTGCAGCATTTTTAACTGGATTGTTAAATTAGTTTAACAAAGTGGCAAAAATTTGTGGAATTATGCCCATATATCAATATTAAAAATAATATCATAGTTAAGGGCGCTGCCTACCAATCTCGCGGCCACAAAGTTTAAATGAGAAATCATTGATAAAGAAATTCCTTCTCAGCGCATCAAATTTAACGAACAAAAGGTATTTCACGTGACAGTTTTTAAGGAATACTGGTACGTTAAGAAATCTTGCCAATTTTTAGGTTTAATATATTGTTTATAAAGTTTAAAGTAAAAAAATTAAATTGTTTTAAAAATAATTAATAAATAATGTAAAGAAAATGTATTTAATAAATATTGTTTTTTTTTTTTTTTTTAGTTTTTAAGGTGGCAGTATTCTCTGGAAAAATTTGCGTTGGGTATTCTTTTTGTTTGAAACAGTTGTCTTTAAAACTGATGCAGTAAGAAGGAATTTATTTACATAGATTCACCGTTTAAACTGTATGGCTGCAGGCTTGGTAGGCAGCGCCCTTTATTTAACATAAAATATATTTACCTGCACCAGTACCACAATTGCATCTGCCTCAATTGTTCCTAATTATTTATTTAGGCTAATCTTTACATTTAAAGACAGATAGTATTGTAGTACAATGTAAGAGGACGACTATTCGAGGCCATTGGTTGAGACAATCAATGGAGTGCTNAAGACAGATAGTATTGTAGTACAATGTAAGAGGACGACTATTCGAGGCCATTGGTTGAGACAATCAATGGAGTGCTGCGACCTTGTGAGGTTGGTAGTTCAATGAACCTTATTCCCTAGTGCTGCTGCCAGCAAAACGACATGTACTTATTTAATTAATTCCTCTTCGGCTATATTTTTTCCATAACTATAAAATCACCATTAAATATCCCATTCACGCCGGAAGGGAATGGTGCACGCCGCGTCACTTCTGACGTGTGTGACGCTGCGGTGATGGAGTAGTCTGACTACTCGTCTCCCACCGAGGGGAAACGGGTTCGATTCCCGACGAGGTTGCCCGGATTTTTGCGTGTGGGAAACGTAACGGACGTTGCCGTTGGCTGGCGGGTTTCTCGGAGCACTTCCGTTTCGCCCGCACTTGCATTCCACCGCTTCTCTTCCTTCACCTCACTTCCCCCTCGCCAGCGCTCAAGACCTCGCTGCTACTCGCCGACCAAACCTTTCAACTCAACTCGATCTCTCCAAATAATGCATTGTATAAAGTATGCAGCTCTCTACAAGTTTAATTTTGTGAAATACGACTGGACAAGAAACGAAAAAGTTTGGTTGTAGTAGCAAGCAGTTACTGTAGTGGTCGTGGTGACGGTTATTTCAACTGCAGCGCGGCGTGGATTGAGGGAGCAGGGCGGGTGACGTAGCTGCGCATGCGCGTCGCACCGCCTTGCCGACCAGCACGCCCGGTCGGCGCGACTCACAAGCGGGCTGCCTACCGCCCAGGACGCACGTCGCGGCGGATCACCGTTCCTCAGCTCTGGCGTGACACCAACACGGCTGCCATTATGGAGCGCATTGGCGCCGGCTGACCACCTCACCCGGGTCTCGTGCCGCAGGTGGGGCCGCAGTTCCACTGACTGCCACGCCTGGTCACACACTAGCTCTATGTACGTATGTCTGTTCGTATTTTAAAAAATCGGCCTCCTAACCACTCAGAAAAGTAAAAAAAAACATATTACCACCTGTAAGCTAATTTGGTAATTTGCTTTTTCACTCAATGTACTATAATGTCATACGAACGTCAGATGTGATTTTTCCGCTTCAGAGTGGTTTATGTCGTAAGTGGACAGTTATTAAACTTTTTTTTGACAAAATACAACCAAAATCGTAGATGGTCTCACAACGTGCCTCCTTCGCTTCAAAAGATAGCATATGCAAATACCTAAAAACTAATTTAAGGATTTTTCAAATGTAACCCTTAACAAGGTTAAAATGGGTAAAATGTATTTTCGAAGATTCTTCAATAGCCCATTAACCCGATGATATTTAGTTATGGTTTTAGCTTCAAAAAGGAGCCTATACAACGCCTAAAAACCAATTTCAGGATTTTTCGAAATTCAACCCCTAAGAGGGTGAAACGGGATAATATGTGTTTTACGAGGACTCCATAATAGCGCATTAACGCGATATCGTTATTCTCTTTGCTCCATAAAACTATCTATATAAATGAATTAATATGTATTTCAATATTTTTTGAAATACAACCATTTAAAGGGCGAAAAGTGGTCAAATGTGGTTTTAAGGCCCCTCAATAGCTCAGTAACTCAATGATATAGCACTCTGCTCTTTGCTTTAAAATTTTGGTGATATAATACCTAACAATTAATTTCAGAATTTTCCTAAATTCATATCCCTAAGGGTGAAATGGTTCGAATGTGTTTTCAATAATATGTTACCTGCATTTAAATTGATCATTTTCATGCATATAACTTCCCAACCAACGTAATTTATAAAAACTTTTAATACGAAAAAAGTATGAATAGAAATGCAACATGTCTCTTACCGAGAAGAAAAGTTTCATTTCCTAACGGTAGCAAAAATAAGTCATAATATTACAAATAAAAATGCCTAGTAGACAAAAATCAGTTATAAAATCTTAATCCTGTAGTTTTGAAGTGAATCGATCAATAGTAAAAAAAAAAAAAAAAAAACATAGAAAATGATGTTGCTAGTACTGAGAAACTTAACGGCATAATAACGTAACAAGTTAGTAGCATAGCTTACGTACAGTAATTGAAGGGGTACAAGTGGAGTAAAAACCTGTGGACATAGATGATGCAGTCAATTACACAGTTGAGTTCATTAGACAGCATCAACCGTCCTGGCCTAACACAACACAAGCTTCTCCTCGAGGTTGGGGCTCCGTTTATGTTACCTCCAAAACGCTGCAATAGCACCAGGTCCCAAGTAAATGCTTGGAGGAAAGATGCAATTGAGACCACAGTCTTCACTGGATATTCACCCGGCACAAGTTTTCATACCGTGTGTACCACTCATTCAATAGGAGTGCCCTTTCGGATTCAAGAAACTGCAATTCCCCCTCAAGTTCTGTTTTGATATGACTAAATAAGGATCAGGGACAGTCGCTAAATACGCCTGCGAGAGATATGACGGAGGACTGCTTCACACATGGGCAACTCTACGTGGCCTGCTTTAGTAAAAGCTCACCTAGCAACAGGATAATCCTAGAAACTGAGGATATAGCCCCTAATGTGGTGTAAAAAGGCGTCCTTTGGTAAAATAAATTAATATTTGCTTCGTGTAGTACAAGTGGGGAGAGCCGCGGGAAGAAAGTTAGTATGTAATAAAGTGTCGAAAAGAGAATTAGACGTCTGCCACATATAACTGAAATTCACGTGATATGACGGTGTTTACTGTTGCAAGAGAAAGATAGTTAATATAGAATACATACGGAGAAAATAATAATAATAATAATAATAATAATATATTATCAATTTATAACACAGATTGTCACAAAAGTGTTTCACAGTTTAAGTCACAAGATAGGTTTTTTATCATCTTCAATCCTGATTGCAGCTTAAAACATTGTTTCAGCTCATAATTTTGCAAAAAAAAAAAATGCTTCACATTCATACCTGCTGCTAAATAGAATTTTTTTTAAAATTATATATGATTAAATAAAATGGCATATCTTGCAAGGAAACTATAGCTACGAGGATTTATTAGTTAGTGTTTGGCCTCTTTACTTGCAATTTAGGTGAGTTTGTCATATTTTGCGCCAAATGTTTTGTCAATCCCACAAAAATCGAAGAAAGTAGTTTTCCGTACTCTTGTATTGGAAAACGGAAAAAAGTGAAAAGTTAACTTCTGTAAAATAAAGTAAACAGCATCGCCATGTTTCACCTTGTGACAATGGAAAATGTTTTTTTAACATGTAACACTTCTGCAATGGCGTATTACCTCGTATAAGTGGTATTACATCGTATATGCCTCAAAATATACCGGAACTAGATTTTTTTACGCCTTCCAACTATATTGCGTATCGTCAAAAATCAACATACAAATTATTATTGGATTTATTCGGCCTCCTTTGAGTTTTCGTCTTAGCGGACACTTTGTTGAAAGAATGTTTTCTACTCTCAATGTTGGTCTATTAAATGGGAGAGTGGCGGATTTTCCTGACTTAATAACATAAGCACCGTCTTCGGTTCTCTTAATTATTATAACATCAGCAACTCGCCTTTTTGGGTTACCTTCTTCACTTTGTTCTATTTCAGTGCCGTTTTCGGAATCAGAACCCCCAGAAGGCAAAGACTTACTTTCTGAAGCCGACAGGTCATTCCCACTACATACGCTATCCACGTTTACAAACACACCGACATGACAAGAAGCTTTCGAAATATTTGTACGTTGTTTAATAGCTTATTGCTCACAATTCCTTACAAAAGTCTACTAGGTTGGGAAATATAATAAATACTTGGCGAAGGAACCAAAGTATATCCAGGATTTGTCTTATTCCACCGAACACATTGCATAAGCAACTTCTCTTCTTTCATAATCAACTTATAAATAATTTTTGTCACAAAAATTTATTTACCTGGCTCTTTCGCTGAGGTCTTCAATTATGGAATTGATAGTGGTAAATAAATCAAATAATTTAATTGTTGAGTAATCCATTGAAGTGGGAGGAGGGAGGAATCGAACATCCTCCGCTCACAAAAACATTTTTTTTAAATAAATTATTTTTAGTTCATTTTGTTTCGTACCACTTCCTTAGAAAATTTAATCTAAGCGATTTCGACATAGTGCGCAATTTTGTGCTTTGCCGGATGAAAAGCAGCATTCTTCCGTAAGGCCCCCGCCTACCTGGAGCTTTTTTACGCGTTGGAGGCCGAGAGGCGGAGGAGCGATAAGCGCGGCACTGCCTTGCGGTAGCCATCGCCACTAACTGCAAGGCGCTGAACTGGGTGCAGTTTCTAGCCGCGCTGCGCGCACCTATGGGACTTTCAGCGGTGACCCTATTGTTTTATTGGTGGAAAGGTTGTAGTTAGGTTCAATGCAGGACCCTTGAGTAGTTTTGTATGCACATAAACCGTATATCTTGAGATGCGACGCTTTGAAAAGGCGCCGTTTTTAGCCATTTTAGAGTGCTCAAAAATGGTGTTCATAATGTGCGTGATGTCTTGAAAGCACTCAACAGCCCTCAGCTGAAGTGTGTGTTCTCTTCGTAGATCAGCACATTGGACGCACGTTTATTAGATTCGCAGAAAAAACTTGTATTGCTAACACTCTGTAACGCAGTTCAAGCGCCAGTTAGGCGAGAGTATTAATATGCGTACTTACAGGATGAGGTGTCCTTTCTCATGGCAGTATGCAGACCATTCTGACAAACCCTGCATTGTTGTCTCTAGTGCCAGCTGACCAAAGTACTGTGGAATTGCAATACTTTTAACCTTTGCAATCCTTTCTAACGCCTGTTATCTGCCATACCTAGGAGCCAAAATACGTATTACAGTAAACAGTAAAAACATAGCTCACATGATTACACAGTTTGGAGCAATAGTAAGTTTTTCTTATTGTACTCATGTTAATCAACATAATTTTGAAACTTCTGCAGTTAAAAGAGGCACTTGCTTGGAAGAAAGCCCTCAAGTTTAGTTTTTGAGACTGGCTCTATTTTCTTATTTGCTTAACACTTTCTGTACTCTACCAATAATATTCACGTAGTGTTTCCAGCCACAGAGTATATTACACACTATATCTGCTATTGTTTGAAGCATGCCTCATTAAGGAGACGTCCATTTATGAACAGCGTATACTTCACCACTTTGAAACTACTTTACAGGCGTCCGTATTTATGTAAATAAGACGAAATTACTTTGAAACGAAATTTCTATCAATGTGATTTTAATGGTAGTTAGTTGCACATTACGCAGAAAAAAGTAGAAAAAAAAACATAAGTTTTTGTAATTCAGTAAAGTGTCAAATTAAAATGAAAGTAAAGATAAGAACGCTAACAGTTTCATATCGAGTGCTGCGCGTATTGTCCGCGTGTGAGATTGCAGTATTTTGTTTAGAAATATGGTCATGAATTTCTGGAAAATTGCAAAGTTAAGAGCAATAACACAGGGCGAAAATTTTCGTCAACTCTGACATCTTAATTAAAATTAAAATCATTCATTAGAAGAACCAAAGTTGCCTTCGCGTCAGTCAAGTTCATGCGAAATGATAATTGAAACTCCGATTATTTCTATGAGGTAATTTTATAATAAACACGGCTTTCGCTGTGGTTACAGATATTTGTTCAATCACACATTTTTAAGATACTTAGTGTTACATCTTAAATACTTTACGCAATATTTGCAATAAACTTGTTAGTGAACTAGGCTTTGGGCGACGTTAACAACTGTGGGCTTTAGCGTCGATGGGGGCGGAGCCCATGTATGGATCAGCGACAAAATGCAAGAGCGGGGGAAACCCCGAGAAACCTCGTCGGCCAACGGAAACGTCCGCCACGCTTCTCACATGCGAGAATTCGGGTTTTTACCCTCTCTTGTACTCAGCATGGTGGGAGACGAGTGGTTAAATTACCACACCACCGCTATCTCACACTAATGTTTCTGTTTTTAAAATAATAATTACCTACCTTATTGTGGCTGCTTTAGAGATTCCATTTGCAGGTAAAAATAATTTCACGAATGAAGCTTGCTAATTTGTGTTTCCGCACATTGTTTACGTATATACGAGACATTCTAGTACGGTTCGCCTGGACAGGTTTTTATTGCAACTAGGATATCTTCAAATCAGGCAGAATATATTTTCTTTATAAAATCGTGGGTCTGTTCAAAAACTAAACGCAAGAAAATATCCGCGTTACAGTTGGATATCGTAATTTTTACCGGTCTGTTAGAATTCGTAAGCAATTTTTAAAGACATGCGCGGAAGGCGAAAATCGGTCTAACTTATCTCTAGTCTATGACTAAACCATAGTACAGGCTGGTATGTTCACAAAAACGTGGGCTCTTGTCTCAAAATAATCCGTCTGTAGACAGCCGTGGCCTTACCTACTGCGCATGCGCGTGTGAAAATGGCCAATTTGTTTACCAACTATCCTAGGATGGTTTAAACTAAAAAAAAAAAAATATCTGTTATTCATCAATTTAGGCCCGGTTAGTTTAATATGTGAAAACACGTTTCTGTTTAATACTATACATTGTCTGGGGTCCTGTTATATTGGGATACAAGAGTTAAAAAATGATGTGAGAAAACTTGTGCGCAGAGTGATGACGGCCGTCCACGAGCATATGTGCAACACCCATGGCCTCGGCGATCCACAGGCGCTTGTATTCTTAACGTTGAGTGGAAAAACGGTGCTATAGATTAGCCTCAACAAAATCCCGACATCTTAGGTGGTTCATCATGGCTAGATCGCATTTGTATAAACATCTCGGCACGTTTATAACGTCAGCGAAATACGGATTTCCGAAACCCCGTTTTTTTTCGTAAGAAAGTTTGGTCAAATGTTTAAATTGGAGTGTGAAATTCAGTTTTTGTTTATATTTGCAGACAATAACTGGAGATGCAGTATTTAAAATAAATATTTGTAATATAATTGATACGATAAAGGAGAAGCACTTGAATAAAATAAATTAGATTTGGTTAAATAGTTATTTGAAGTAACGCATAAATTGATTTATAATAGTCTTGATAGAAGTGTTTCCTAAACCTTTTTCAGTTGCCAAGTAATCGTTATAACATCTGTAAAAAATACAGTTAAAATTAACCATATTGATGCCATGCCTATCTTAATTTGAATACATCTAGCCTCGCTTTGTTCTACAAGTGACCATAATAATACTTCCTATGCCTAACGACAGAAACCACAGTTTAATCATTTATACCGCGCATTCAATCTAATACTAGATGTGAAACAATTTACAAACGTATGTTCCAAAGTCTAACTAAATTTTATTTTCTATGTCATTTGCACCTCACACAAACTTAACTTTCCGAAACCCACGTTACCGAAACTCGACTTTCATTTGCCGTTTGACTGTATCAACGTACTGGCTGTCTGGTGAAAATTGGGACAATAACTGGTAAATCCATGATGGTTTCCTTCTTTCAACATTTGATTTATTTTTTACTGAGTCGAAGGCGTCGCATTTATTTCAAAGATTGAACAGGCTACAAAAATAAACTGTTGTGATCCAAAACTTCCTAATGCACCAGACTATCAACGCAGCTTACCAAAAGAAGTGTCTTCTTCAAGCTGCTGTAAGATTTGTTTGTTATAAAACCTTTAGATACCAGTTTGTGTATAATATATTCAACTAATGTCTCCACATAATTCAGTCACCATCAGAAGTAACCGGGAAANTTCAATCTAATACTAGATGTGAAACCATTTACAAACGTATGTTCCAAAGTCTAACTAAATTTTATTTTCTATGTCGTTTGCACCTCACACAAACTTAACTTAGGCTTTGGGTGCAATGGCTTTGAGCTGAAAGTAAACGGCAATGACTGTATCAACGTACTGGCTGTCAGGTGAAAATTGGGACAATAACTGGTAAATCCATGATGGTTTCCTTCTTTCAACATTTGATTTATTTTTTACTGAGTCGAAGGCGTCGCATTTATTTCAAAGATTGAACAGGCTACAAAAATAAACTGTTGTGATCCAAAACTTCCTAATGCACCAGACTATATCTTCTTCAAGCTGCTAGATACCAGTTTGTGTATAATATATTCAACTAATGTCTCCACATAATTCAGTCACCATCAGAAGTAACCGGGAAANTAGATACCAGTTTGTGTATAATATATTCAACTAATGTCTCCACATAATTCAGTCACCATCAGAAGTAACCGGGAAATAACCGCCCATAGCTAAATTCCTTACATATTTCACCTAGTTTGCAGGTTTGCAGAATATCCGTGGAATAATTATAAATAGGACCGTTCACACATTATATACAAAATGGGGCTGAATTTGGCCGACAAACTTTCTGAGGTGATGCCGTATGCAAAATTACGTGNGGGGGGGGGGAGAGAGATATACACTACGTGATAAAAGGTATCCGGACACACACCTGGAAATGAAGTTCAAGTTTGGGCTGCCCTACATCGGGAACACTGGCATTAAATACGATGTAGGCCCCCAGCCTTAGCATTGATGACAGCCTGCACTCTCGCAGGCTTACTTTCAGTCAGGCGGTGGAAGGTTTCCTGCGGAATGGCAGTTTCGAAATGNTCAAGTTTGGGCTGCCCTACATCGGGAACACTGGCATTAAATACGATGTAGGCCCCCAGCCTTAGCATTGATGACAGCCTGCACTCTCGCAGGCTTACTTTCAGTCAGGCGGTGGAAGGTTTCCTGCGGAATGGCAGTTTCGAAATGAGAAGAGGTATCGATGCTGGTCGTCGTGGTCTAGCACGGAGTCGGCGTACCAAAACATCCCAGACATATTCTGTTGGATTCAAAGGAAGACTCTGCGCAGGTCAGTACATTAGTGGGACGTTGTGTTAAATCACACCTTCTCACGTACTGCAGTATGGACGGATGCTCGGTCATGTTTAAAGACACAATGGTCGTCACCGAACTGGTCTTCGACGGTAGGCAAAATAAAATCGGTTAAAATTTCAATGTAAACTTGTACCTTGGTAGCGCCACGTTAAGGAACATGGCGACCAAGCCCCCTCCAGGATGACTTGACCACCTTGAAAGTCCGTGAGTCCCTCAGACCGTCCCATTCTGCTGTCTCGCGCTGTCTGCTGATATGTCCCACGCGGTAGATGGCAGTACTGTCTCACCCTCTTTGTTGAACACATGTTTCGCGGGGTGTCCGGATACTTTTGATCACGTAGTGTATATGTAACATTGTGTCCTAGATTGCTGAACCCGTTCCATGTACAGCGTTTGCATGCCATGGGTTCTACAGATCATCGCCGAGTTGGCGGAATACTTTCTAGAACAACGCAGAACACACCCTGACTTGGCCACTTGCATTCCTTTCTTCAACGAGCCTTCCTTTACATGCCGGGGTATACTGAATAGTCGCAGTACTCATGACGTTCTACCTGGGTAGCCGCTACACTGTGGTTGTTATTTGTGTACTATTATCAATTACTTAAATGGCCATATTGGTTGCAACAACAAACTTCAACTTTTCTGAACTCCAAGCTTTCTCAGAATAATATTGCAGGTATGATATTAGTCTGTAAAATGTTCTACCTTATACTTAGCATATTTTATGAATGTTTATAATATTTAGATTATATTTTTCACATCGCATTATTGTAAAAAACCATAAATATTGTTTATTTAACATATGACACACCAGGCCACACAGTGTAATATTATTGCTAGTTCTGAAAATATTGTTGTATTATATAATTGCATTCATTACTTTGTCTTTAGTAAAATTTACCAATATGTAAATTAAAAACTGTACATTTTTATATGTGCAAATGGATCTAAGAAGTGGTGGACGACGTGAAATTCATTTTGCTGCGATAGCTGAAGACAGTGAGGACAGCGACCTTGAAAGTGATTCTGACACAGAATATTTCCCACGTGAATCTGCATCATATAGAAGAAAGAGAGATCTGTCAGGTAATTACAATAGATACATTGATTGTTAACATTTTTTTGTCACATGGAATGTTTTCTTACATATTTATTTGTTTGTAACAGGTGTTTCGGAGTCATCAGACTCTGAAGAGGTGAAAGACACTGGGCCCTCACACCACTGCACATGGCGTACAGTTACTGGACCAAACACAGAAAAGAAACACTCCAACAAGGCAAGGTAACCTTGACTACAACAATGCTGATTGTCCAATCTATTATTTTCGTCATTATTTTTATAAAAATGTTCTAGAAAACATAGCAGAACAAAGTAATTTATACGCACCACAACGATATCCTAATAAATAACTGAAAACAGACTCCAAATAAATTGAACAATTTCTAGGGATTTGTATGTATATGTCGATATATGGTCTGCCACGTTCTAGAATATACTGGGCATCAAATACTATAATTGACAAAATAACAGGAATTATGTCTCGTGACAGGTGGGAGTTAATGAAAACTAATTTACATTTCAACAATAAATTGAACATGCAGCCATCAAATGACCCTCAGCATGATCGCTTATTCAAAGTTAGGCCTCTTATTGAAAGCATGAAAAATAAGTTTACTGAACATCCTTTTCCCAAATGTTGTGCGTAGATGAGCAATTGGTTCCTTACAAACATAAGTCATCTTTGAAACAGTACATACCTAAAAAGCCACACAAATGGGGTTACAAACGTTTTGTACTGTGCGGTTCTTCAGGGTTTGTTCACAATTTTTATTTCTACACGGGCAAAATTTTACCAGTTGAAGGCTTACCTGACTTAGGCTCAAGCTCCAATGTTGTTTTACACATGACAAAATGTTCCACTAAACCAAGGATTTATGGTTTATTTTGACAATTGATTTTACTTCCTTTCTATTATTATCTCGTTTAGCCGATCTAGGTATTGGGGCTTTATGCACCATAAGAATAAATCGATTTCCTGGTCTACAATTTGAAACGGACAGTGTAATGAAAAAGAAGGGCAGAGGATGTTTCCAAGAAAAGAAAACTGATATCAATGGACATGAAATACGAGCCCTGAAGTGGTACGATAATCGATGTGTGACTCTTGCATATACTTTTGAAAGGGCCCATACTGTAGGAAAAGTAACACGTTACGACCGTAAAAAAAAAAAACAGAGGTTACTGTTCCGTGTCCAAGAATGGCACAAACGTACAACCCTTTCATGGGAGGTGTGAATTTGTTAGACGGCCTGATTGCATATTATCCTAATTTGTATTCGTTCATAAGTATTACCACAGGATTTTTTTTTCATTTTGTTGACATGGCAATAGTAATTGGTAGGTTACTTTATCGCAAACACAGTGAAGCAGAGAAAATCAGTAAAAAGGGATCAAATGGATCTGTTAGAGTTCAGAAGTAGTGTGGCAGCCGCTCTGTGCACAGAAGGAAAATCTGTAGAGAAGAAACGTGGAAGACCTTCAATAGTATTAACCAAGGGCATGCTAAGAAAATGCACAGAGGACCCGCAACTCCGATTCCAGAATATACGACCAGGAGAGACCAAACAGGTCACTGGCCGATTATGAGAGAAGAGGGTTGACGCTGTAAATATCGTGGCTGTCAGAAACTTAGCAATGTAAAATGCACAAAATGTTCTGTTCACTTGTGCTTTGTAAAATGTAGAAATTGTTTCACAGAATTTCATAGGTAAATAACTTGCCAGAGAAAAAGTGTACTATTTCATAAAACAGAGTTTGTATATTATAAAAAAACAATGTACGTAGTTGCAAGAAATTGAGCAGTGTAAAATGTGTGAAAATTTTGGTCCATTTGTGCTTTGTAAATATGTAGAAACTGTACCTAAAATTGCATAGGTTGATATTTTAAAGGAAAGAGATGCTATTGTATGCAACTGTTATGTTCTTGTATTGTATAAAAGAATAATGTAGTCATATTTCAAAAAATTTATATTTGAAAAACACAGAAAAGTTTTGAACATATTGTTATTGTAAAATATAGAAATTAAACCCAGAATTTCATAAGTAGATAATTTTTAAGGAAATATGCAAATATTATGTCATAGTATTGTATAAAATTGCAATTTGTGATAAATATTGTAATATGTTTACAAGTCATATTTTTTTCTCGTGGTCTAATGTATCATATATGATTTTAAAAAAAACCTATGTTTATCTTGTAGTGGGAATTTAACTTTCTGAACATGTGTGTATGTTCTTTAGGTTAAACTGTAAAAACTAGAAGGAAACCATTCTTAACATGTAATAAATAAATTAGGCATTAAGAGGTTAATATCAACGTGTTGAATGGACACTATTTGTTATAACATCGTCNACATGTAATAAATAAATTAGGCATTAAGAGGTTAATATCAACGTGTTGAATGGACACTATTTGTTATAACATCGTCCCATTGGAAAACTTACCGACGTTACTCAAAGAGGCACCATTACAAACAAGAGCAGCTATGTGGTTCCAGCACGAAAGCGCCCCCGCCCTCAGTTCGTGAACACATGTAGCACGCATTCCCAGCACTATAGATAGGTATAGTGCAGGTCCGGTTCCCTGACTTACACGATTCCTTGATCTGAGCCTATTGGACTTTTTCTTGTGGTGGTACATGCGCGGCATGCTGTACGAAACCACGGCACACTCTGAAGAGGACCTCGTCGCGCGCATTGCTGCGGCTGCTGGAACCATTCAGCACAAGGCTGTCGTTTTCCAACATGCCCAACAATCGTGGGCACAGTAATGTGAGCATGAGAGCCACATCATCGACCATTTCAGTGTTTTCTCCATTAGCGTTTTTAATAACATCTATGTAATGCCATAGCTGTGTCTCAGTTTACATGTTACCTGCTACCCTCACGATGATGTGTACAAATTTCACAACCCAGCACTGCTGCACCACGTGTTCATGGATCTGTTATACGAGATAATGCCCATCGGATCCAACTCGTGGATATTATCGGCTTCTCTGTAATTTATTCCACTTAGTNGAGAAGAGGTATCGATGCTGGTCGTCGTGGTCTAGCACGGAGTCGGCGTACCAAAACATCCCAGACATATTCTGTCGGATTCAAAGGAAGACTCTGCGCAGGTCAGTACATTAGTGGGACGTTGTGTTAAATCACACCTTCACACGTACTGCAGTATGGACGGATGCTCGGTCATGTTTAAAGACACAATGGTAGTCACCGAACTGGTCTTCAACGGTAGGCAAAATAAAATCGGTTAAAATTTCAATGTAAACTTGTACCTTGACAGTGCCACGTTAAGGAACATGGCGACCAAGCCCCCTCCAGGATGACTTGACCACCTTGAAAGTCCGTGAGTCCCTCAGACCGTCCCATTCTGCTGTCTCGCGCTGTCTGCTGATATGTCCCACGCGGTAGATGGCAGTACTGTCTCACCCTCTTTGTTGAACACATGTTTCGCGGGGTGTCCGGATACTTTTGATCACGTAGTGTATATGTAACATTGTGTCCTAGATTGCTGAACCCGTTCCATGTACAGCGTTTGCATGCCATGGGTTCTACAGATCATCGCCGAGTTGGCGGAATACTTTCTAGAACAACGCAGAACACACCCTGACTTGGCCACTTGCATTCCTTTCTTCAACGAGCCTTCCTTTACATGCCGGGGTATACTGAATAGTCGCAGTACTCATGTGTGGGCAGATGTGAATCTTCACGCCTCATTCGCCCGCAGTTTTTAAAAGATACTTAAGCTCTTAACGCCGATTGCGTTGATACATACCTGGTTTTTTGGAACAAACGTTCCTACCACTTGACTTATAACCGTGTATCTATTTTGTCAATCTATACGCACCCAAGACGTTCTACCTGGGTAGCCGCTACACTGTGATTGTTATTTGTGTACTATTATCAATTACTTAATGGCCATATTGGTTGCAACAACAAATTTCAACTTTACTGAACTTCAAACTTTCTCAGAATAATATTGCAGGTATGATATTAGTCTGTAAAATGTTCTACCTTATACTTAGCATATTTTATGAATGTTTATAATATTTAGATTATATTTTTCACATCAAACTATTGTAAAAAACCATAAATATTGTTTGTATAACATATGATACCCCAGACCACAGTGAAATATTATTGCTAGTTCTGAAAATATTGTTGTATTATATAATTGCATTCATTACTTTGTCTTTAGTAAAATTTACTAATATGTAAATTAAAAACTGTATATTTTTATATGTGCAAATGGATCTAAGAAGTGGTGGATGACGTGAAATTCATTTTGCTGCGATAGCTGAAGACAGTGAGGACAGCGACCTTGAAAGTGATTCTGACACAGAATATTTCCCACGTAAATCTGCATCATATAGAAAAAAGAGAGATATGTCAGGTAACTACAATATATACATTGATTGTTAACCTTTTTTCACATGGAATGTTTTCTTGCATATTTATTTGTTTGTAACAGGTGGTTCGGAGTCTTCAGACTCTGAAGAGGTGAAAGACACTGGTCCCTCACACCACTGCACATGGCGTACAGTTACTGGATCAAATACAGAAAAGAAACACTCCAACATGGCAAGGTAACCTTGACTACAAATGTTGACGGCCCAATCTATTATTTTCGTCATTATTTTAATGAAAATGTTCTAGAAAACATAGCAGAAGAAAGTAATTTATACGCAGCACAACAAAATCCTAATAAATAACAGAACACAGACTCCAAATAAATTGAACAATTTCTAGGGACTTGTATGTATATGTCGATCTGTGGTCTGCCACGTTCTAGAATATACTGGACATCAAATACTATAATTGACAAAATAACAGGAAGTATGTCTCGTGACAGGTGGGAGTTACTGAGAACTAATTTACATTTCAACAATAAATTGAACATGTAGCCATCAAATGACCCTCAGCATGATCGCTTATTCAAAGTTAGGCCTCTTATTGAAAGCATGAAAAATAAGTTTACTGAACATCCTTTTCCCAAATGTTGTGCGTAGATGAGCAATCAGTGCCTTTAAAAGGTAAGTCATCTTTGAAAGAGTGCATACCTAAAAAGCCACACAAATGGGGATACAAACGTTTTGTTCTGTGTGGTTCTTCAGGGGTTGTTCAAAATTTTGATTTCTACACAGGCAAAATTTTACCAGTTGAAGGTTTACCTGACTTAGGCCCAAGCTCCAATGTTGTGTTACATATGACAAAATGTTCCACTAAACCAAGGATTTATGGTTTATTTTGACAACTGATTTTACTTCCCTTCGATTATTATCTTGTTTATCTGATCTAGGTATTGGGGCTTTATGCATCATAAGAATAAATCGATTTCCTGGTCTACAATTTGGAACGGACAGTGTAATGAAAAAGAAGGGCAGAGGATGTTTCCAAGAAAAGAAAACTGATATCAATGGACATGAAATACGAGCCCTGAAGTGGTACGATAATCGAAGTGTGACTCTTGCATCTACTTTTGAAAGGGCCCATGCTGTAGGAAATGTAACACGTTACGACCGTAAAAAAAACAGAGGTTACTGTTCCCTGTCCAAGAATGGCACAAACGTACAACCCTTTCATGGGAAGTGTGAATTTGTTAGACGGCCTGATCACATATTATCGAATTTGTATTCGTTCAAAAGTATTACCACAGGATATATTTTTTTTTCATTTTGTTGACATGGCAATAGTAATTGGTAGGTTACTTTATCGCAAACACAGTGAATCAGAGAAAATCAGTAAAAAGGTATCAAATAGATCTGTTAGAGTTCAGAAGTAGTGTGGCAGCCGCTCTGTGCACAGTAGGAAAATCTGTAGAAAAGAAACGTGGAAGACCTTTAATAGTATTAACCAATGGTATGCTAAGAAAATGCACAGAGGACCCGCAACTCGATTCCAGAATATACGACCAGGAGAGACCAAACAGGTCACTGGCCGATTATGAGATAAGAGGGTTGACGCTGTAAATATCGTGGCTGTCAGAAACTTACCAATGTAGAATGCACAAAATGCTCTATTCACTTGTGCTTTGTAAAATGTAGAAGTTGTTTCACAGAATTTCATAGGTAAATAACTTGCCAGAGAAAAAGTGTACTATTTCATAAAACAGAGTTTGTATTTTATAAAAAAACAATGTACGTAGTTGCAAGAAATTGAGCAGTGTAAAATGTGTGAAAAGTTTGGTCCATTTGTGCTTTGTAAATATGTAGAAACTGTACCTAAAATTGCATAGGTTGATATTTGAAAGGAAAGAGATGCTATTGTATGCAACTGTTATGTATAAAAGAATAATGTAGTCATATTTCAAAAAATTTATATTTGAAAAATACATAAAAATTTTGAACATATGGTTATTGTAAAATATAGAAATTAAACCCAGAATTTCATAAGTAGATAATTTTTAAGGAAATATGCAAATATTATGTCATAGTATTGTATAAAATTGCAATTTGTGATAAATATTGTAATATGTTTACAAGTAATATTTTTTTCTCGTGGCCTAATGTATCATATATGATTTAAAAAAAACCTATTTTTATCTTGTAGTGGGAATTTAACTTTCTGCACATGTGTGTATGTTCTTTAGGTTAAACTGTAAAAACTAGAAGGAAACAATTCTTGACATGTAATAAATAAATTAGGCATTAAGAGGTTAATATCAACGTGTTGAATGGACACTATTTGTTATAACATCGTTCCATTGGAAAACTTACCGACGTTACTCAAAGAGGCACCATTACAAACAAGAGCAGCTATGTGGTTCCAGCACGAAAGCGCCCCCGCCCACAGTTCGTGAACACATGTAGCACGCATTCCCAGCATTATAGATAGGTATAGTGCAGGTCCGGTTCCCTGACTTACACGATTCCTTGATCTGAACCTATTTGACTTTTTCTTGTGGTGGTACATGCGCGGCATGCTGTACGAAACCACGGCACACTCTGAAGAGGACCTCGTCACGCGCATTGCTGCGGCTGCCGGAACCATTCAGCACAAGGCTGTCGTTTTCCAACATGCCCAACAATCGTTGGCACAGTAATGTGAGCATGAGAGCCACATCATCGACCATTTCAGGGTTTTTTCCATTAGCGTTTTTAATAACATCTATGTAATGCCATAGCTGTGTCTCAGCCTACATGTTACCTGCTACCCTCACGATGATGTGTACAAATTTCACAACCCAGCACTGCTGCACCACGTATTCATGGCTCTGTTATACGAGATAATGCCCATCGGATCCAACTCGTGGATATTATCGGCTTCTCTGTAATTTATTCCACTTAGTTTGGGTACAATCGCCACTTATAGCATGTCATTGCCAGATTTCTCCAAAATACTCTCTACAGACATGTAAAATGCTATATGTAAATTGGGAACAAAGGACATATGGTGTTTAGTTTTAGGTTAGGTCACTTTATTTAAGGTTATTTATGGTTAGGTTTGCTTAAATTATTTTCAATAGCCCCACAGTACACATCAATCTAGTGTGGCGGTAGTGTCAGAAGTGTTGCCTACCCACGTAGGTATCAACTGTTTGCTAGATATCAGTTACCCTGAGTGTGTTTCACTGAGGCGACCATAGTTATTAATCATGGGTGTAGATAAATCACGTATATGAACATACGTTGGATGTCTTACTTTTGCAATAATTATCTGGTTGCCTGCATTTCATTAATGAAGGGCGATTATTTTTGAACTAAATTGTACTAGGTTTTGAATATGTAATCAGTACATTACACAAAAACATTTCCTCGTTTATCTCAGTTTCGGAAAAATTTACATATCTTACTTATCATAAAAAAAAAGTCTTCCAAATNCGGGTACAATCGCCACTTATAGCATGTCATTGCCAGATTTCTCCAAAATACTCTCTACAGACATGTAAAATGCTATATGTAAATTGGGAACAAAGGACATATGGTGTTAAGTTTTAGGTTAGGTCACTTTATTTAAGGTTATTTATGGTTAGGTTTGCTTAAATTCTTTTCAATAGCCCCACAGTACACATCAATCTAGTGTGGCGGTAGTGTCAGAAGTGTTGCCTACCCACGTAGGTATCAACTGTTTGCTAGATATCAGTTACCCTGAGTGTGTTTCACTGAGGCGACCATAGTTATTAATCATGGGTGTAGATAAATCACGTATATGAACATACGTTGGATGTCTTACTTTTGCAATAATTATCTGGTTGCCTGCATTTCATTAATGAAGGGCGATTATTTTTGAACTAAATTGTACTAGGTTTTGAATATGTAATCAGTACATTACACAAAAACATTTCCTCGTTTATCTCAGTTTCGGAAAAATTTACATATCTTACTTATCATAAAAAAAAAGTCTTCCAAATACTTCTTCTCTAATTTTGCATTAGGCATCAAGCCACAATGTTTGTGGGTCGAATTCAACCCTACTAAGTATAAATCGTGACCTACCCTTGAAGTTATACATTTGTAGAAGCACTTGAATTAAGTTATTTTTAAATAATGGAATTCAATACGGATGCAAGACATAAGTAGAGAGGCCCTACTTTTGCGTATTGAATAGTTTCCTTTGAGTCGTATAACATACCAACATTAGAAACAGCAAGAAAGTGTTTTTTATCTCTGTTCGTAAAGCTATCTGTTTTGCGAATAAATATTATTTTCCAAAGGAAGATCTGTAAAAGTGTTAAAATATAAAGCAGGTTGCATACACCATTGAATTTTTTCTGACAGGTATCTGAATGAAGCAAAAAAAGGTTAAATTCGCATAAAGGTAGGCCCATGAAATGAGCAGATAACTAAAGCTGCAATGATTTTTTGATTAAAGTTACTAATGCCCCCGTTTTTATGCCGAAAGGCTCATCGTGGCATAATGACCTTCTAGACTCAAATAACCTAAACTTGCACTTAAACGGCACACATGACTGTGGCTTTCCCAATATTCGAACCCGGACCCGGTCCGAAGATAATGCCTCAGCGGCCTCTGCTAAGCAGGTCAACTACCTGCAGTCTTACATATAAAAGCCTACATTTCATTATCGAGAAACACGCTTAGCCCTTTCTAAACAACAAGCACCCTAACGACGTGCAATTTCAGAGTTTCTCTTAACTCCATTTTAAAGAGTTTTTTCTGTGCTGTATTTATATTTATTACCTATAAACGACGACCCAGTAAACATTTAGTAAAAATACACCATTTTCACTTTACGGCAAGCACATAAAACGTACAGTGGTCTGTATTTTTCTTTATTTTCTGAAAAGATAACACGGTGAAGTTCTCACTCTGGCAATATCTAAACTGAAAAATCGTAAAGGTAAAAGAAAAATGTGTTTTTCACTGCGCATGTTTGCTAAAGCGTCATTTTCCTGTGGCGAGGATGCTTAGCCAGTAATTGTTAAGAAACACATGCCCGGCAAGACAGAATTCCAACGTTCATCGAGCCAGTAGTCATATTTGCCTTCAATATTTCTTGAAATACCATCTGATGTTAAACCCTGTTAAATACATCTCAAAGCTTTTCATTGAATGCGTGTAATCGGGACTTGTATCTACCATATTATTACGAGTACATACATATTCTGTCTTTCCTGTCTGGAGATGAGTCATGAGCCCCGCAGATGAAAAATGACTACAATCACGCCGTGGACAGAAACTTGTCTATAGACTTGAGCTATTACATAAGCATCATTATATAATAACAACTGTTATGTGGCGGTTAACAATTTAGCACGCGAAGCTGCACTTTATTCGTACGTAAAAGTGGTTATTCTATACATACGTAATTTATATATATTTAGTGTACAGCTCATACAGAGCGACTTAAATTTTTTCCCAACAATACATGTTAATAATGGAGTTATTATAATTTATCGAGTAGTCTTCGATTATTTATATTTAAATTGAAATTCTGAACACTCCGAACAAAAAGCTACAAATACAGTTATTTATATATAATATAAAAGGAAAAAACTGACTGAATGAATGAATGACATATCAAAGCCCAGCCTCAACCATTGGTCCTAAAATCATGAAAGTTTGGAGGAAACGTTTACTATATAATGTAGGCAGCCACCAAGGAGGAATTTTTAAAAATTCAAGCCCTAAAGGTGTGAAATAGGGGTTCAAAGTTTGTATGGAAAAAAAATATTAGATGGTCCTATTAACTCTAAACTTCGTGAAAATACTATAAAAATAATTTATTGATTATCACATGGTTAACAGTATCTTGTAAATAAACCAATAGTAAAACTTCGTAAAAGTATTCTAAGTAATAAAGCTTTGAATAGGACTCTGCAGGGGATAAAGAATGACAAAATCTTAATGGGCGTTGTGACATTGATTAAAGGAGATTTTCGCCAAACTTTACCAGTGGTGCAGAGATGAGCGCGTGCCAATTAAGGTGTGACTCAAAAATATGAGTTACCAAAAATATGAGAGTATATTGGAGAGGTGAAGTGTCTGCCCGTCATTTTTCATACCTCCTGCTCAAACGAGGATATTGTGATTAGCCAGACACAGACGGCACGATAGCTATCCCGGACAAGTTGTGGGCTATAATGACTACAGCTCAGGAGCTGATAACAACCATTTATCCAGATGTTGCTCAGATACAGGACAATCGTATGGAATGGTTGTGTGAAAGAGCCATTCTGACCCCAAAAATACCACCAATCAGCCGCCATAAATGATATTTTGTTGAAATAATTTGAAGGGGATGAAATGGTATACAATTTAATAGACGTGGTTGTAAATACAGACGAAGCAGTTCATTACCCAGTGGAATGTTTTAACACTCTAAATCCACCGAGACTCTACTATACGCTTGTGGCCACAGCTGTTATTTGGCTCAGAAATTTCAAGCGGCCAGTTTTACATGACGTGCTTACGTGTAAACCCACCCCTCAGCCTGGTTGTTTTGGTGTCGCCTTCTTAAATGGTAAAGAACATTGTTTACAAAAAAAGTACTTTAACAAGCCTAACTTAGGCCTAATATGTTGACACTGCCGATTACTAATAACAGTTCCAAACTTAACAGCCATAATTATCTTATTTTTGTACTTGCATTTCATTCCACTTTCTATTTTCAAATATTTATTCTAATTTAAAGATATACTTATTTTTTAAAAATATCTTAACGAAAACGCGAGTTCCACTCAGAAAAAGTTTCTGGCAAAAGCTTGTATTCTATAAAAGTACTTAAAAAGACATTGTGCAGTTTGCACCAATCGCTTTCTATGAGAAACAAAGTATGTCACAAATGTATACAACAGTTGTGACAAAAAATTGCCAATAGCACGCGGTACAATACACGCAATACCTGAAATTGCCGGTTCTAAATAATACGTCTTTCTGTAATGCATTTTGACTACCTGGAGGGGAGGTTGGCTTATATACTGTTCTAATCCTAAATGATTGCACATACACGTACATGCCCTATCCAGGATTACAAATCGTGATCGCTTGCAACACCCAAGTGCATATAAATAACAATTAAGTATGTTCTTTATAGTTCAATAATCTTATACATTCGGTTTTTTGCATTTTATACAATAAATTGTTTATGTGTATCTGAATTATGGACGGAATAAAGGAAATTTCTTCACATCTGCGGATCAAGATCACTTTTATTGGTTTGTCTTGAAAACGCTTATTTTAGTCACCTTACGGTTACATATACACAGATACATTAAAACATAAAATATCTGTAAATTATTATCCTCCTTTTGTTTAAAGTGAATAATTACAAGTCACCATATGTAATTTGTAGTGATAGTTGCAGTTCACGTGCTTACAATATTTTTAGTTTGCTATTTTTTTTCTTTTTGTGCAAAAACCCATTGACACGACGTCCAAGACCAAGGCCAGAAATTAAATCTAGTACAGAACACACTCATCTACAACTTATGTGATGGCCAAAGTGGATCTAAAATACCACACCAGAGGTTAACAAAAAAGATAGTAGCAGTATGCAGTCACATTTAACATAGAAAAGGAATAACTGTACGCCGATAGCTGTTTCCATTCACTTGGTGAGATTTTTTTATTTCAACACGTATTACCAGATAAAAATATTTATTATATATTATCCATTTATTTATAGCATTAATTGAGATAGTTTCTGTCACTTTTGATATCGAATAATGGCCGTATCTCAAAATTCTGAATTGTAAGGTTAAAATAAAGTCTTAAATTGGGAAGCAAGTCTATAGAAATTAAAATTAGAAACGTACATCTGAGGGTGGGGAGGCGTTATAGCAGGTCTAAGGTATGTTCTGGCTGGCTGCGGCCCGCCAAGCCATTGAGAATGTTTGAAGGGAGCGTGCCCTGATTACCCATGCCGACTATTGGCCGGGTTATTTTAAGCGCTTCACCCAAATAACTTTGTTTTTAGTAACGAGATATATAAAAAAATTTAAAATAAACACTATAAAAGTAAACGTAGGGTCATGTGAATGCGCATTAAAATTTTGGGTAATCTTTTTGTTTAGCCTGTCTTTTAGTTTTAAGTTGGCTAAAAAACTGGACATTCTTATTGTGTTTACCTCCAGAAATGTGTTTTACATATGCGTTTTTTTCTAGTTTTAATTTGAATGTTGATAAGTGAACTATGGGGGAAAAGTCAGTTTTTTCTTCAAAAGTATTTTAATATAAAATACGTAATATTAAACTGAAGTAATGTATGTAAACACATGTGTATACATGTTATATAATATATATACGCACACACAAACGTACACACATACGCATCCATTGCAATGAAAACTTGCTCACCAAGAAGATACCGTAGTATTCTAACTAAGTTTTATTAGTGTGATGGTATGGACAAATAAAGAAGTGATAAAAAATTCATTGCGTAAGGGCACTGCTCCGCTCACCCGCGGAACAATTAAGGGCACCTTTAGTACCTCGTTGGACACTCTCGTGCTTGGATACATGTATCGGTACGTTCTCGCATGGAATCAAACAAACGCCGTGTATTATTCTGCAGCAGGTTTGCCCACAGTTGAAGAACATTAATTGTTTCAATCCACCAACACTTCCACGTGGAGCAAGCTGGCGTCCCTTATGGCCACAGAACAATTAAAATATGACGTTAACACTCCATATATTTTTTACTTTACAAAATATCAGGAAATTGTTTCTTAATTGGGAAGTATAAAACACACTAAAAGGACAATTCAAGATATATTTTTTCGGTTAACAAAGTAGAAATACCCCGACTTTGGCGGTAGTTTTCTTTCACGTTCAAAACTTTTAAACTCTACAAATAATTTAGATCACATTTATATCAAAACAATTTGATTAAAATGGAAGAGGCAGTATCTACAGTGCGTTTGTAAAACACAATGAAGTTATTTGCATATAGTGTGCGTCACAAACAGTTTTGTAACACAACCAGCCAACCCGCAATCGATTCTAAATCATTGACTCCACCTCTTGTCTTAAGTTGGTGTATAGATATGCTGGCGTGTAAGAAAAGGGAACGGTACTTTATGCAACCTGTCGTCAATTTATTGCGTATTAAACTACAAATATAGGTGAAAGGTAATCACGTTCAATTTTATTTAGTCTGGTCATTTTGCAATACAACAATATACACAAATAAAATGTAAAAATAGGCCAATAACTGTTAAATTATATAAGGATTTATTTTTTATGTTCATTTGTAAGAAGCGGCAGAACTGTTATTTCCACGTATGAAATCTGTATCAGTAGAATCAAATGACGACGCTAAGAGAAAGAACAAAAGTTCGGCGTTGTAAACATTATCTCTTGCAACAAACAACAGGTATTTAAAAGGATTTGTTTCGTATATATGGATACCACTAGTCTTGACAAGGTCCGATATCGATAACCAAGTATCATCCTGACTGACGAACTTAATTAAATTCTTACTGTTAGCTACGCTCTGGCTGCAGAACGTCTGTTAAGGATAGTTACCCTCAGTTTACAGCAACTGTTTAATAAATAGTCGTTCATGTTGGTATAGGCTGTTCACGTTTATTGATCACTTAAGAAAGCCTTGCGTAGGGTATACTTTTCTTCTCATTTTGTATTCTTCCACTATATGTAAAGTTAACATTGCCATACGCCTGATCACGTTTACTCATGCGTCATCCAAGTGAAATTGTGGAATTGATAAGTGTGTAAATGTGTTAGTAATATACATATTCATACGTTAATGTGTATAAAGCAAGAAACACAAATTTTAATGGCCATTTATTTAAACATCAGACTCGCAATACAACGTCAAGTCATAGAAATATTTTTTATTATTTATTAACTTTTTCAACTTTATTATTTATTAACTTAACTATGAACCTGAATGCCAGTGTGTATTGTAGCATATATGTAGTTATGAGAAATTATATTATTCAAATGTTTTTTTCAAAAGTGCTCAATTTACAATGAACAGCTTGTACGCGAGTTACAACGATGAAACATCTAACCTAATCGAAGATTGCGAATTGTGGCATGGGTATCTGCAATGCATTATATCGGTTCAAATTTCATGTCCACTAATGTCTCAGCCCACGACATTCGCATTCGGGAGGACCCTGGCTCGATTCTCGGTCCGGCCATCTTGATAAAACGCCTTCGCGAGTGAAAAACAGCTATTTCAGTCTGCACGAAGACGCAAAGGCACATCACTCTACATATGGAATGGGGCCCACCCTATCCTCCTATTCAAAACACTTATGCATGTTTTTGATTTTCGATTGATTTATTTTTTTCGTTTCTTGTGACATAACGAATATCAATATGAGAATAATAAATTATGTGTTTTTTATACCTTAGCTGCACGTCGCTCAGCTTTGCATAATGTGCAAATGACATGCGGCCCACGTGCAAAAATAAACTTTTTTCTTTACTTAATAACGAAATTCGTGACTTATCTATTAGAGCTGCCTACTTGATGCATCTTCAATTACCCACCTCATTTGTTACGACGTAACAGTACACTTTATATTTAGTTAAAAGTCATTAACACCCTAAGAAGAAATCCGTCGTTATAAAGCATATTATAGTATATATTACACGCTAATGAGCGTCAACAATATTTCTTTTTAATAAAATTCCCTTTCTTGAAGGAAAACCAACTCTCAAGTGTTTTTGAAAGCACCTAATATAAGCCCTGGTGCAACCGTTTCCTGGTCATTTCCCTTCATTTTCGCACTTTTAAAACTGTAAGATAAAAATTTTAAAGTTCGTTTTTTAGTTACTTTTTTGAATTAAATTTGCTTGGGCTGATATTAAAATCTACAACTTTATTAACTAAGAAAAATTCCTGTGTTTTGTGTTAAAATGTTGGAATTAAATTTTTTTAAACGTTGTTTATTTGTGTGGTTTTGTTGTCATCTGTAAAAAACTTTAATTTTCAGCGAATTATAAGCCAAATAATTTTATGATTGTGTCTGACATTAATTGTTTTAATGACTTTTGCAACATATTTGCATAAAAACTAGGCAGTCCTTATAACTACGCACTGAATACCAATCACAGTAGCGTTGGTGTTCCTCAGGTTATCGCATATTCTTAGATATAACATATCTTGCAAATTAAAATGTTGCACAATATTTTGAACTTTTTTTGTTCTCTTGAAAGATTTCAGTGAATATACTAACAGCTTTATCATCTTGATTGGATTTTGTGCGTAAATGGTTTTTAGAATGATGGATAATGACAAAACACAAGTTGTAGACGATTAATATAAAGGTTGGAGTACGAGGTGTTCACTAGTTCGAACTCTTGATCGATAAGTAGCGTATCTTTGGAACTTTTTTTCAGTGACGTGTTTGCGTGAATTCCTGATCGCACGTGTGCGTCTAAGCAATTATTATAATATTTCAAACAATTATTAATGCCAAGGTATGTCCACACTAGCGAAGGGTACCGAGTTCAAAACGTGGAAAAGTAAAAAAAATAAGAAAAATATAAACATTTTTTTATAACTTATAACAACTTATAAAGAATTTCGATGGTGGCTGAGTGACGGCAATATGTCTTGAGATATGCTGAAAAAGTAAATCAATACAAAGAAAAGTTATTGAAAAAAAAAGTGGGGGAAGAAGGCTACTCGTTAGTTTGATGTTACAAAAGGGAAAAGAAACTATAAAGAAACAAAAAAAAACCTCAGGCTTGTATTACAGAACAGGTGTTTATTTAAGTGAAATTAAATAATTTTTAAAGGAAATTCCTCCTCTCAGAATAGACAGGACCTTGACGCGTTCAATGTGAGCTACCTTGCATTCTCCCTGGCCGACAATGGACTGGACTGAACATGGACAGATACTCCTCAGCATTAAACTGTCGGCAAAACCTCAGCATGATCCGAAGGCAAACGACTAGAGATCTTCCGAAACGTTCGAGCACTGCAGAGTCAACTCTATGTAAAATACACTGCAGTAGAAGGGACCAATGTATACTACTTAGTGAATCAGTTTCACAAGTGGTTTAGTGCTCACTATTATCAATAGGCACAGTCGCCGTTTGCATATCTCTGCATAACCTTATTACGTAAAACTCAAAACAAAACTTTTTGAAAGAAGACCAAGGCGGCCTGGACGCTATATACAATATACAAGGTCGGGTACAAATCCAGTAATTTCCAATGTCTGGGACGAACATAAACTATTCCTTTATAGCTTTCCAAATAAACTATTTTTCACCCTAGCAGCGAAGATAGGAGAATTTTTTTAAAAAATACGTGCAGTTATGCGTGATGTAAGACTTTCCATTAGCGTGTATCATAACCTGTGTAAGCCTATTCGTCACACTGTTGCGAGTCAATGTGTGTTAGTACCGTCAGCGTTGCCTGGTGACCGCATGCGGCAACAAACACCAGGCTTCAGGGTCGATATGTAGAACACGAAAGTCGATAATGGTTGTGATGGATGACGACCTCCGACCTTACAAGGTCATCTCGCTGCCATAGGCCTACTGCTTCTTCGTAATGAACAATACAGGCGGGATGCCTCGTTGGTCGTGCACCTATACACGAAGAATATTATACTGGGAAATTTTTTTAACCCTGCTGACGCGTCATTATGTGGGTACTTGTAACAAGCCATGAAAACTATCTGTCTGAAAAAAAAACAAAGTGATTTATTAAATATCTATCATTCGATTGACGCCAGGGAAAATTGCCGAAGGTTACAGAAATCTTACATGTGGATTTTAATTCTCTGTGCTGAAGGACGAAAGTATTCGTACAGATTATTATTTTTTATACTAGAATGGAACAGAGAAGGGAAGTACCATAAAATTTTATTTGCTTGTCTACTCAGGGGTCATGAATACGAGTGTCGTGTTACTATCCCGATTACTTACACTCTCCGCCATGTTAATAGTCTACCAGAAATTTACATAATTTGATACAATGACATTTACATATTCTCGTCTGCTAAATAATTACCTGTTTTTAATACCTGCGTTGAACACCACTGCACCTACTGCAACGTATGCAGTTCAGGTAATTTAGGTATATCACGTTTATTATGCGGATGAAAACATAACATATAATAAGGAATGCATACGTCTGTATTGAAAGAACTGTTCACGGAATTTCCTAATGGTTAATTTCATATAATGGTGCTAGATTTAAGCTCCATCCCTCATGTTCTACATTATAACAGTAAGCCCATCGTTGGTACCGACGAATTTCGACGTCGCGAGCTATGTTACAACTTCAACTCATTGTAGCTGCTCAATGCAATGGCAACCTTCTTAACGGGACATTCTTATCAACGAAGAATGAAGATTGATTAATGTATAAGCTTCAGAATGAAAGAAAATAATGCATTTTAATCAAATTCTCTCGCGTGTGCCTTACGATGAAGCAAAACATATTTATGATTATTCAGACTTTCCAGTAGTCCACATTTAACAAATACAATAGGTCGTCTTAACATATTTTTTTATTCCACATGTTACAACTTTGCCATTAGCGAATATTCCCTTAATTTTCTGCACGATATGGCATGTGGAAAAATTTTAGTTAGCAGATCATCCTATATAAGGTATGAGATTTCGTAAACGGTAGTTTTCATGTGGTAGTATAGTACTAAATCCATAGCATTCAAGTGAGGTGATCATAATGGCCAGAGATTTACTCCGCTATTCTAGTGAGCAGGAATGATTTCCTAGTTATTAATCGTTAAAATTCCGCGAAAAGTGGGTCGGTACCCCATCGTAGTGTAGATGCCACACACTGACGCGATCAGTCAAAGATACGTCCTCCAGTAACTACGACCATTTGCGCGTCGGGAACTGCAACCCATCAGAGACGTGGCAGAAGGTTCCAGTCACGGACATCGTTTGGCCACATGTTAAACAACACCCCCCTCCAGATCTCACCCTGATCAATTTATAGAGATATTTTTTCGCTTCGACCAGCAAATAACAGTTTCAGCATGCCATCTGTGGTGAAAAAAACACTCAAAATTATGCAGCACAATTCTGAGAATGCTATTAAAATAATGTATTTCCGAAAGGAACCGGTCACACAAGTCAAACCAGAGAGCGAAGAGGGCCCATAACACTGTCAATGGTGGTACTTAGCAGCAGTTTATAATTCGCCCCCCCCCCAACCAAGTCCTTATCATTGTCTTCGGCTGCCGTGAGATTATACCACATGCCTTCCACTACCAAGGCCACCCAGGCGCAATCCTGCGCAGATCCCAGCTCATTGTTTCCTATGTAAAAAGTTACGGATGTTGCCGATGTCATTTGGAATTTCTATGGGTACTCTGTGTTCCGTCGCTTCTTTATTTTATATCACTGATAGTGCCGTTACTCCGATGAGTGTTGCTCACGCACTTGGATAAGCTTATCCAGGTGTTTACCAATCATGTAGCTCGTGCCTTTTGCTCGCGCCAATATCACTTGAATTTGTTGAAGTCGTCTGCGCCGCAGGTATCACCCGTACACAGTTCTGTAATCACGGACGTTGAATCTTTGATTACGAATGCTCCAACTCCCGCAACCCCCGTCTGCCTAGCAATTAAGTCGCCGTGAAAAGCGTGATTCCGCTTTGGGTATGTTTATCGATAAAGTAGCTCAGGTACTCTCGAGGTGCTCCCCCTCCTTTCTCCTATAAGCGAGGCGCGTGTCGGCCTGCCTCACGAATGCATACTGCCTGTGTCAGACGTGGTGGCACTTGTTTGAGTGTGGAAACGAGGGTTGGCCGGGGAGATGGGAAACGACTGTGTGCGCAGCTCCTGCTGTGTAGCATCCGACCTGAAAACATACCATCATATGCAGTTCAGCTGTAGAATTTACGATGGATTCCGGTGATATAAAATCATTGTTCACAGCAATGAAAAGAAAGTAGTAACACGTATGATTAAGTGTTGTGACCGCGAGGCTAAAAACTATTGTTAAGGCATGCTGTTTAATAAATCAACTAAAAGGGTAGCCAAATACACAGCCATCAACCGAAGGTCTGTCCTAATGATAAGGGAAAAGTGCAAAGTGCTCCCAAACGAACCGCAAATTACATCTGGGGAAAATAGGCATTTAAACATGGTACTAATATTAAAATACGTAAAATACTTAGTTTCATCTTGTATTTGCTGCTACGACAGTGTTACGTGGACTAGGCATAACACTTTAACCTGAAAGTGAAAATTAAGCGTTCCACTAACGAGGGGGTATTTTGCGTATCCAAGGCTTGGAAGCGCGGGAGATCTAAGAGCGACCCAGGCACGCGTATCAGGTGGCTCGTCGCCTCTATGCGCAAGGCACTTAACTGACATGCAGTATTTTCGTCAACACCTTGCCACTATGAGACTCTCAGCAACGGTAATCGTTTTATAGCACAATATTAAAGATAAATGTGCACTGCACTTCCCTAACTATTCAAACATTACCTCTGAGATTTCCTTCCTAGAACTGACTGCAATGACATCAATTTTAAACGTTTTTACTTTAATACTTATGTAAAAATTATAAAAGTAAATTGAAAACGAAAACTTGTTTTCTAACACTAAAGTAAGTACAAAATTTATTGTAAACTCGTCGGTGTTTCTATTTATTTAAATTATGTTAAATTCATATTTTACGATTTAACTTTGCCTGGACAGGGTAATGTATATTTATTACAACTTTTATTTTCCTGTATATCAATACATGTAGATACTAGTATCAATTCACGTATTTATTTGTTCCAAAATTTACCAATTATTGTGTGTATGACATGTCTGCGTTTTGCCTTACTACAAATTTTGTTTTCATTTTTCACTTAGCTGCACGATGTTTTACAGAGAGAGAGGGACTTATATCTCGTTCCTGATAAAAGCACAGGCATGTGTGTCGATTTTAGGATTACTTTAATTTAAGTTCGTGTATTGCATAAAGAAACAACTGTTATGGTTGCCTCCTACTTACTAGAGAGAGAGTAGCGATTCCGAGGCTTAGAAGTGCGTTAGCACTGAGGACGACATAGACACGCAAATTACGTGCCTTATCTTTGTGCGTAAGGCACTGAACTAGTGTGCAGTCTTTCCTGTAACAGCTCGTATTTATGATACGCTTTAAAATAGTTTAATAAAATACACGCAACAGTTTCCCAAATACCAAAACTAAAGTATAAATATTTGTAGCGTCCAGTTTCTTGTTCTGCCTTGACATCGGAATCTATGTGAAATAAAGAACAAACCCGTATGGTAGTAAACTAAGCTTTCAACCAGGTACCAAAACGGTAACGCAGAATATCTACTTACGCGTGAACAGTTTTGTTCCATAAACTAAAAACAGGGTAGACCGATCTCGCTGGCTGCGTACGACCAACATAGAACTGCTTTTTCTGCCAATGCGACTAGCAAAAACGGCGTGGATTGGATTTGAGGTTAAAAAACGGTTTAGTAAACAAGTGCTTTGAGATCTTTGTCTACATCCTCTAACCGATTCGGAATGCAGTTAGATTAAATTCAAATTGGGGAAAGTATTTAATTCATATAAGTGCTTGTCTTTTGAAAATCAAGATACAAACAAACACGTTCATCACTGCTGACCATGTGACTTTGACAGTTGTGTTCCTTTGGGGTAGGTCAGTGTTCGGTACATGCGCACATGACGAATAAGCGGTCTACCTCATCTTTAGTCTATGTTTTGTTCGACGTGATAGGCGTGATTGTGACCAGGCTTAAGCGTATACCTAGATGGCCGTGCCGTTACAAATGCAGCGCCTGGCTGTGTCCATCCCCGTTAAGGAAGATCAGTTCTCACCATGTTGGATTTTCACTCTTTTTGCCATTAGTTCCATTTAAGAACGTTTAATATATTTTTTCGCACGATATGACATAAATAATAGCTCATTAAGCTTAATCAAACTTTTACATTTATATATAATTTATAATTTTTTGACTAGTGATTGCAGGCAATAAATAAATGATTTTTTCTTGCTTTCGGTTACAGAAACGGTCCTGGCAACAGCAGTTTAGCAATACATGTTTTTAAACATGTGCAATGTAATGCCCTACGCTTTCTCGAAGCCCAAAATAAAAATACAAAATCTATGATGCAAGGCGAAAATTCCAAAAATCCAAGATGGCGGGGACAGATCCCTCTTAATGTAGGACTAAGGAGGTCAATGACTATGACTTCTGGTGCTGACAGTACCTTAAAGCGATGTATAAGTTGCAGCAGCTGAGTCTTTATGTAGCTTTCAGAGGATAGGCTGTTAACGTTTAACCAAGCGCTTTCGAAAGCCCTGCATAGCATTTACTTTTCTTCTCATGTAAAATTAACACTCTCGTTGGCCTGGTCACTTTATTCATGTATCATCCAAGTGAAATCGTGGCATTTTTATGAATCTAGTTGTGTTATTAATGTGCAAATTCGTACTCTCACGTATATATAACAAACAATAAATTGGGTGGCCATAAATTTAAATATTACACTAGCATTACAACGCCCAATCGAGTACTACAGAATGTTCTTTTATTTTTAATTATATTTAAGAAGCGCTNTATTACACTAGCATTACAACGCCCAATCGAGTACTACAGAATGTTCTTTTATTTTTAATTATATTTAAGAAGCGCTTACTTTACTTTGAACCAAATGCCATCGGCAAGCGTAGTAACAGGTTCGTGACGAAAATGTTACCAGAAAACATACATATGACTTTCTCTGAAATTGCAGCCGAAGCATGGGTTTATTGCAGATATGTCATAAAGTATTTAATACAGAGCACCAAGTGCGTAATCCATGTGTAAGTCNTATTACACTAGCATTACAACGCCCAATCGAGTACTACAGAATGTTCTTTTATTTTTAATTATATTTAAGAAGCGCGTACTTTACTTTGAACCAAATGCCATCGGCAAGCGTAGTAACAGGTTCGTGACGAAAATGTTACCAGAAAACATACATATGACTTTCTCTGAAATTGCAGTCGAAGCATGGGTTTATTGCAGATATGTCATAAAGTATTTAATACAGAGCACCAAGTGCGTAATCCATGTGTAAGTCNCGAAGCATGGGTTTATTGCAGATATGTCATAAAGTATTTAATACAGAGCACCAAGTGCGTAATCCATGTGTAAGTCTTCAGCCACTGAAAAACATGTCGCTGTCTTAAAATAATTTTATAGATATAAAAAGAGTTGTCAATCTCGGATTTCGTTTAGTGAAATCATAATAGTTTTTAACGATCTATTACCAGGGTATCAAAATAAACGAATATTATAATGGGATATCTCGAAATCTCATAGTTTTATAGGAATTCGCGTATTTATTTAAACAAAAAGAAATTTAATGCGTCTAAGTATAGGTTGTTTTCGTTAAAATGAGCACTTTTAAAATCAACATTTGAAAAATGTCACTGCCCTACCTGCATATATTTTAACGGGCACACTGAATAGCATGTACCCAGTAAAGTTTATAACGATGGAGGAAAAGTAGTTCCATGTCTTAACGCTCAATTAAAAGTGTTAGCTAAACCTTTGTATATACTTAAGTTATTTATTTTGCTTTCTTTTTTTTAAAGCAAATAAGCACAAGAAATAACAAATCTGTAAAATATTTATTTTTATAATAATTTAACAGTTTTACTTGACCTGCGTATGGATGAAGTGATAAGGCTCACAGTAAAGTTAATTTTACATATGGAGGAAGAATGCACAATGTGCATACCAATAGATATTAAGTAGGGCTTTCAAAAGTGTTCAGTTTACCGTGAACAGCCTATAGGCAACTAGCATTACACTCAAGGCGCACTATATATGCCTCTGTTTTACGCCATTATCTCTCTCAACAATGTATAGAGTATTATGCTCAACTGTAGTAATTCCAAGCATTCTTTAATACATTTATAGGTAACATAATGTTATGTCTCTAAAAGAGTTTGTGTTCAGCTTTTCTCTCAGCACTTTGGTATTGTTCCCTGTAAATTCAGAGCTTGAATTTCCATTTTCCGCTGTTCATTAATTTATTCTGAAGATGATAATTTCAGAATCGCCTTCTTTGTTTTACTCATGCAACCACACTAGCATATATAAAATGTGTGTTCTGGGGCAACTGGCATCCTGGCGGGGATCCGGGATTCACAGCGGCTATCTTGGATGACATCACACCAAAACCTCCTGCTCTATCATTCCTCGTCAGCAGCAACCATCTTGTTTCCCCCCTATTTTCCTTTGGAATTTCCATTTCTCCCTATTGCCAACCTCCTGCTCTATCATTCCACCCAGCATCTTCATGCTATTGCAGTCAGATTCTTTTTCTCATGCTCTAGCATTCCTATTTCCTTTTTCTAATGCTCTCTCATTCCTTCCTGTCACCCTCACTCCCACGCCTGTTCTCTCTCGTTCATTCTATCCCTTGATTTTCTCATATTCCTTCAGGTCTCCCTTATTTTCTCTCTCTTGCTTTTTCGCGTCCTCCATCTTGGATGTCCCTTTTTTCACAATTTCCAATCTCCTGCTCTATCATTTCACACAGCCTATTTATGCTCTTGCATTCCGATTATTGTACTTTACACTCTCTCGTTTCTTCTTGTCAACCTCTCTCCCACGCATGTTCTCTCTCGCTCGTTCTATCCCTTGGTTTTCCCATATTCCTTCCGGCCTCCCTTATTTTCTCTCTCTCTCTCTCTCTTGCTTTTTGCTTCCTCCATATTAGATGTTCCAAGTTCCCTCATCACTGTCGTCTATTGTACTATACTTCTGTTGCTCTTCACTAAATTTAGGGAGGCACAATGTATACCCTTGGAGGCCGCGATGGTGTAGTAGTCAGACTACTCGCCTCCCACCTAGGCGAACCGGGTTCGATTCCCGGCGGGGTCGCTCCCGGATTTCTGCAAGTGGGAATCACGATGCCACTGGCTGGCAGGTTTTCTCGGAGATCTCCCGTTTTCCCTGCCGTTGTATTCTGGCGCTGCTCCATGCTCACCTCAGTTCATCCTCATCGGCTCTCAAGACTCTCATCCCCCCCATACCCTCCCTTATCCTAGTTGTTGCGCTTGCACTTTAATAAGCGAACCTTGCGGGATGTGTTTGGAACTGCATCAGAAGCGAACATTTACTTGCGTTGTAAAAATACTAAGACATTTACAAAGATTGGCACCACATTGCATCAGTGCGAATATTCCGTACAAAACAGAAATGTGAATCTTCGCTATATTGTCAAACAACTCATATTAAGTGGTGCCAGGGAAGATGGGTTCCAAGTTTTCAATGATAAACACACAGTGCTCGGTATTGGGATATAAGGTTTTTGTAAGTGTCTTAAATTGATTTGAAAAGTTTTCGGCTAACCGTTAACCAGTTATTTCATTGGTAAGTCCGGCACGCGTTCTACTTTAAGGTCGGTTCACGAACCGTTCCGTTTCCATGTAGTTCATCTGCACGATAACGTATACATTCAAGAAAGAAAATCGTCTTCATAGTGAAAGTACTTGTTTTGTGTTCAGCCGTTCACATACGAATCGAAATTAATGTTATTTACGCCATCTAGTGAATTTTAAAGTATTTAGAGTCCATATATTTTTTTTTTTAATGGAGAAAAATTTAAAATGTTAGAGTAGCTTTCTACCCAGCTGAAATATTTTATAAGTAAATGCAAATAAACTACTTCTTTTTCTGCTTTTCTCTTGCAGTGATATTGGCGAAGGCCTTATGCACAAGACACGAATTAAAATATAGCCATTTCTTACAGTCCACACGTGAGCACTGCTTCGTACACCACACGTACAGGATAGAATATGAACAGTATTGTATAGGCTGTTCGCAGTTGATTGAGCACATTTGAAATCAACCTTTGAAAAAGTCACTGCCCCTAGCTACAGATATTTTAACAGGCATGCGGGCTGATGTGCACCCAGTAAGGTTGGTAGCGATGGAGGCATAATAGTTCCATATCTTAACGTTGAATTAAAAGTGTTAGGCAAACAGTTGTGAATACTGAAATGCTTTATTTTGCTTTCTGTTTTTTTATGCTTTCTGTTTTTTTAATGCATGTTCGTGTAAAAATAAGCTTTTTTTAAATATTTACTTTTTCAAAACTTGTTTTAGATTCTCGTAGTCGACGCATGAATAAGTCGTCAGGCCCATGGCAATATTAATTTTACATATTGGGCNACTTGTTTTAGATTCTCGTAGTCGACGCATGAATAAGTCGTCAGGCCCATGGCAATATTAATTTTACATATTGGGGAAGAATGCGCAGCTTGAATGCAAATAGATCTTAATCAGGGCTTTCAAAAGTAANAGGCCCATGGCAATATTAATTTTACATATTGGGGAAGAATGCGCAGCTTGAATGCAAATAGATCTTAATCAGGGCTTTCAAAAGTGATATGTTTACCGTGAACAGCCTATAGGAACACACTTCCATTTTCATATGTACGCGTCTTGTTCCTTTCGGTTATCATCTTGAACTGATATTTTCACTGGATTAGACGTCCTATAATCTGCTCTGAAAAGCTCACTGTGAGAAGAGACCCGAGTGATAATAATTGCATAGTCATTCATTTTCATTCATCTTGAACTTGTTTCTGAGTTTAATTACCGCCTTTGTCCAGTGGCGTGAAACGGTGATATTTCAAACATAAATTCAGGACTGTGTAGAATCCTCGTAGAGTAACATCCTTGCGATTTTTTAACTTGATGTAGACATGGATTCCCAGTAGTTCGCGATGTTAGCGTCATTGTGCTTAGAACCGCAGCAAACAGAGTGGTGATTAATATCGTAGAGAATTGGAACTAAAAAAGATGTAAATATTTCTCACTGTAATTAACTTTTTAATAACGTTTGCTTTTTGAACTTATGGATCTATTACGTGAATTCTGTAATGAAGTGAAAGCCAAACATTAGTAATTAAGTTTACTTTACTTACGACCAGGGGATAAATTTTAATTCATCTTCCATTCGTGAAGTATCCTAATTAAAATTTCAATTGAAATATAAGCTTAACACAGTAATATGATAATTTCCCAGCCATATCAAGTATATTTCCGTACGAAATCAAATTTGGCTAGGAAAGTATCTTGTACTGACTACGTTTATTTCTGTAGACACTTAGCTAGCAATCGTAAAATATATACTGTATTTTTTGGTGTACTATCAAAGTGGGAGTTTGCAGTAAATGTTTTTACTAAAATTGTCCGCTCGGCACAAATTTGCTTAACAGTTTTGATAAAAAAAATTGTTGTTATACGCTTGGTGACTATAAGAGTACTTCGAACTACCGATATACAATACCGTGTTTGATTAACTACTGCGATGGTTAGCAAATACTTACTTTCTATTTAATGTCCACTGCAGCACACTGGAAATGTTTGATGATTTTTCAGTGGAACCTGGTTTTATTTTTTTAGCCAGAAGGCAACTAAGTGATGATTATAAGAAAGAGCATCCATACAACGCTACTGCGATATATACTGTATGGATGTTTTCACATGATAGAGGTTGCATTGAATGAAGCAGTTTGAAAGAGCGGCGAAGAGGGAGTCCGGCGAACAAATGTGCAGTTCTACCGAGCCTATCTTACAGCAGACCTGTTTATGGTAGTTACCTGTGCTTGGAAACAGATAAATGCCCTATTTACTGAAGCACAACACCCATTATAAAAATAAGGGGTAAACTTTTAGACTCGCATTCGGGTGGACCTAGGTTCGAATCCCGGCCCGGCCATCCTGATTTCGGTTTTTCATGGTTTCCCGAAATCGCTCTATGGGAATGCTGGGATGGTTCCTCGCTACAGGGCATCACCGATTCCTTGTCCGTTCCTGCTCCTTTGAGTAACTTTCTCCGTCTGTAATGACCTCGCTGTCGACTAGACGTTAAGCCCTACCAACCTACCTATCTACCAGACATTACAAAACACAGAGTTCACCTTAACTAGAGAAATGATGACATCCCAGTGGCATGGTCTTAACGGCAGGCCAGTTCTCTTCCAGATATCTGGCAACCCCTTATTTTGGGACGCTTGCTGCAGGAGAGACCGGCTTGTAGGGGAGTTGTGGCGTATGCTCAAGGGCAGTGAGCGCGAGAACCCTGGCTGCCCACGCGACCATATCGACCGCAGTTGTATATCGCTTCCATCTATGAAGGAAAGGCCAAGCGGAGGTCATTGCCGCACTCCCGGGCAGGAAGCTGTCGTGACCTTACCTGTTACCCGTGACCCTGTGCTGACCAGCACACACCACCCGCTACAGCTGGCACCCTTTTAGGCTCCTGGCGGCGAAGCCACTCTATAGTTTGCATGACCACAGCCCCTATGCACAGTACACGCCAAGAAATTTTACCCACTTCCCCATAACAACGGACGAATTTACATATTTAACCTTTTTTTCTTTGCTAGAGAAGTGAAGATATGCATGTTAAGCAATCGCTCAAAAAATCTGCGAAGACTGTTTTCCCACAGTTTAATTTCTTTTCCGTTTAATAAATGCGACAGTAAATTGTGTTGATGAACGAAAGAATATTGCTTCATAAAACAAGTTACCAATATAATTTATTAACCTACTTTCCTCTACATATGTATGCGAATAAACTTGATGGAGTGGGCCATCCGCTAAGACTGAGGCAGTGTCTCAATTTAACGAATACTCTTTAGAGAGAGCACTCTTTTGCTCAACCTGGCGAGAGCNGCTAAGACTGAGGCAGTGTCTCAATTTAACGAATACTCTTTAGAGAGAGCACTCTTTTGCTCAACCTGGCGAGAGCACTGCTTCGGGCTGTCTTCGTTCTCGCTCTGTGAAATAGAGACAACCACTCTTTCGTTTCTCTCCGACGTCATGCAGACAACTGATACCAAAAAGGCGCGAAATCATGTTAAACTAAAATCACCGTCTTCGCTACTGGAAGTAATTTATACATGTTCAAAAAATTCACAAATTATTATAGCATTACCGGAAAAATTGTTAGCGCATAAAATACTATTATCTTTGTTTTGTATATTACAAACATGTTGCAACAAAGTGACAAATTGTTATTTCTATTTTTATAAATACGCATTTCATGAGTTATTTTGTTGACTAAAACAGTTGAAATTATTCACTTCCAGTTAAAATGTGACGTAGTTTTGGCCCATAAAGCTACTATAACCTTATTCTGACACTGAAACAATTTAAACAAATATGGCGACTGGTCAGAGAGTGCGAGGGAGTGTCAGCGAGTATAAAACTTCGTGCTTCTCGCCCTTTCGCGCTCTCTCCTACGAATTGAGACAACTAGAGTGTGTTCTCTCTGACGTCATAATGACGTGGTTGCGAGAGCGAGAGCACGAGAGAGCGCTCTCTGGGCCAACTGAGACATGGCCAGACATAAATGGAACATGTGTGTTAAAATATTTATATTAACATAATTTTGAAAATAAGTGCCTACCTTTGGATCACGAAGGAGAAAGTTGACTTGGTTTCGTGGATTTACAGACATGTAACTCAAATTTCAAATTTTGCAAAAGTTAAATCGTGTAGAAGTCGCAAAACTTCACAGATTAAACAACTCCGTGGCGAGTTTATTTTATGTTCTTAATTGTACAGTATATCATCTACTAAATTATTGTTTGCAAACAGAAAGTTTATGCTGCAAAGGTACTACACGCTTTGACAAGGGCCGTCAACACATTGTCAGAAACATGCAAGCGACAGACTGTTTATACATCAATAAAGTAACGAGCAGTAAAACTTTGGGAATGGATACCCGTGATCGAATCACCACGAAGAAATATTTACAGTCTGATCCTGACCGAGATAATATATTCATGAAGTGGACGTTCGACGATGGATCAGCACAATAAACCTATACACTTAAAAAGTAAAGAAATCACACTACTTCTGAATTTGAAATGAGTTGACAAGTTTTGCGTGAGAAAAATATAAAGCGAAGAGACGTGAAAGTTGTGCATTAACACCAGCAAATTATACAGATTTTTTTTTTACATAGTCTTAGCTCCAAAGTGAATCTGTATGGAGGGTTAGGAACGGGCAATTCTCGATGACATATTAAATAAAATACATAATCGTTGCTATCAACCATACCTGATCGAAACGTATTAACTTGAAAGCGAAGACCGCATTATCTGCTAACACTAAGATGCAAATTATATTATGCCTTCGCAACCATTCCCACACATAAGAGAGTCACTGATAAAAGTGAGCGGAACTCACCCAACTAGTTGATTCTCGTGTAAAACGTTAGCAAGTATACATTTTAAAGTATTAAAATTAAATTTTGCATTTTCAAAGGATACCATTTTGATTTTTCGGGATTTAAAGGTATCCTCCCCCAGTATAGCCTCTGGCAATGATTTTAAACACAGCAAGTCAAAATACATAATAAAAGCCACGCATTACAATTTAGATCGCAAAACCACAAAGCAAGAGAAAAATACCAGTATTTTATACTGAGTAAATAAATATACAATGATCGGAGCTCTTGTATTATAGCTCCTTATTTTATTTTTGTACAGCAAACAACAATAAGATCCATACTCAAATAATATAAAATTAATAAGTGTAGGATTTCTGGTAAATAAAATCTAGCAGTGTTTTAGACACTAATCTTATATAGGATCACGTTTCTGAACGACCATCTTCGGCGTCTGGTAATAAAGTTTAACTCTATATACAGTCATGCGCTGAACACGAATAGTTTTCTGTGGCGATCTTGGATCAAGTTCGAAAATGATCTCAGATAGAGCAGTGAGCTTCCATGGTGCAACCGGCTATAAGAGAGCCAACATGACCCTCCCTTCAGTCTGGCACACACTAGCAAGAGAAGCGATGGCTTTCGAAAGTTACTTTGCTAGACGCACAACAGCACCACGAGCATACGGAAGCGATTACTAAACTACGTTGAGTTGTGTCAGGAATCTATCTTCCAAAAATCGATGAATATTTATAATGACGTCGTTCCTTCTAAAGTATCCTTTATATTCAGTGTTTACACAGAACAATCAACATAGTAAAGTATAGCAAACACAATAAAAAAAATATGTAACTAGTCAAGTATCGTGTTTGTAGGGTGCGTCACACAGCTATACAGTTATTCCCCTTGTAATGGATAAGGCTCATAATTTAAATCTTTGCAACTATAGTTAGACTTATTCGTTTTTAAAATAACTCATGCTCGAAAGTACACACCAGTTTACCTTTCTGGCAGTTTTATCTTAAACAGTACAATGCTTGTCCAAAAAAATTCCATGTGTAATTAAGTTTTGTCTTAAAGTATTGCAATACATTCACATAGTGACCATACAGGTTATTTGATAAATACACAAACTAAAACGGAATAACCCAAAATAAATTGTCCAAATTGGTTGTACTTTGATAGATGTGCATGCCATCGCTTGATGTATAGTTGATTGCAGTTGCAATTATCTGTAAAGTTTATAACAGGCACAAGAGTGTATTAGTTGTTGCACCACGATTGTGGCGACAGTGTCACAAGGCGTGTGCGGAGCGTCAGACGGACAGTCAACACAATGAGGGAAGGTCATGAACACAGAGTATGCCTCGCACATGTATCAGACTGCATTGACAGCACTTGACGGAGATTGATAGGGGCCACATTGTGGATCTGCATGAGGCTATTGTCAGGTATGTAGGGCATTAATATGTCCCAGTTACACGATGTTGGTACCATGAGTACACGAGGGCACCCCAACACACGTCGTAAAGGTTCAAGTCGACAAGGACAGGCCACGATAATGGAAGATTGCCGTATTTTGCGCCAAGCATTATGCAACCCAATGACATCGACGATTGCCATTCGGACGCTTTACTGGGCACTCTACAACACCCCGTGTTATCCCGCACCAGGACTAGGCAACTGGCTTCAGCCCTAAAATGGGTTCATTAGCCCATGCGTAGACTGCTGTTAACACCACAGCAGAGATTGCGGCGTTTGAAGTTGTGCTGTATCCAGAGGTATAGAATGACGAGTGACGTCTCATCAAGTTCCTCGTGGAGACACACACCAGCATTACTCCTGAAATCATGGAGTATAAAGCTACAGGATATGACTTCAAGTCACCTCTGATAATGATCCGGGGACTCTGACGGTACAGCGGACGTCAGTGAAATCTTGTATTCTCATGTATTACCCGTCATAAAACAGCGCCCTGGTACATTCTTTCAACAAGACACCGTTCGTCCAAACATGCCACGTTTGCCTATGAAATGCTTGCATCATGCTGAGGTAATATCGTCGACAGCAAGGGCCCCTGATCTGTCCCCGATAGAGCATGTAAGAGCTAATCTCTGACATATAGTCCGAGCCGGTGCTGGCTTGCAGGATATCGAGAGTCATTCACAACAGCTACTGTGGACCGACTTGTCCCAGGAGAGGATGCGGTGGCTGTACGAATCCCTTCCGAACCGCACCGGCGCATATATCCATGCCCAAGGGTATGCTATATCATGCTAACATAGGACCAGCAGTATGTTCGTACTGCCGACTCTGTTGTCCGTGTGATCTGATATTGTTAACAATTAAATAAATTTACAATGCCTTTTAAGATGTGTGGTCATATCTACTACTCCTTCTAGGTGCTTAACTTTTCTGTCCGTGAATATTGATACCGAAGGGTGTCGAACGGGATCGAAAGGTTGTGGAGATCAACAGTTCTTAATGCAGAACTCGTTAAGTTTTCAAAATAATAAAAATAATAATAATAAATCTACAAAGGAGAGGGGAGTAGCTAACTACCCGTAGAAAGAAAATGTTAAATGTTTGGTTAATGGCTCAATTTAATACGCATCAGATAAATAGTTAACAATAACGATTCAGTTTGTTTACAATTCATAAAACGTATCTGTATCACATAGTTACTTGAGATTACAGCATGACACACCATGACAATGAAAAGAAGGAACATAGTTACGGCCGAGGATTCAACCAAAATAAACTGCAAATAGAATTAATCGACAAGCTACTTCGCAGTGCCTAAAAAGGTTCAAACAAAATATACTGGATCCACTGCCGAGAGATTCATTTCAGACTAGCCTACAGTTCAAAGCCCGGAGTCGGAACATAATTATTTAGTTAGTTGCGGTACACAAATGACACGAGACGAGGGACACGACATTTCTAAAAGAACATTAACTATGTATAACAATTGGTTGTGCTGGCCCCAGATAAGACACTGCATACGTATTTATACAGAATGTTACTAAATTAGATCGATAAACTTCGAATACATGTTAATCACCAAAAAAAGGTGAAAACATGTGTACGACCTATGGTCTAAAGTGAATCCTAAGTTCGGTACATATCTTTGAAGATGGACATGAGGCACTAGTTTATTACTACTACTGGAGATGGAACAATGAGTGTCTGAATAACGTGTTAATTGAGACATGCGTGTTAGTAATCCATCTTTTGAATCCCAAGTTTGCCACAATGTCATGGAGATTAATTCGAGGTAAGGGTAGGTAATAGCCGTGATTATTTCCATGTAATTAATTTGCCAGCAACATACTGGTGTTGTGGTGTTTAAAGATCATTATCCCGTTGCACATTACACACTCAGATTTCCATCTTAAAATTTTTCTCCACTATTTGTATTTTGTAATAAACTAGTGTTTCAGGTTCAACTTCAAAGATGTGTACCGCCCTTAGGATTCACTTTAGACCATAAGTCGTATATATGTTTTCGCCTTCTTTTTTTGTGATCAATCTGCAGCCGAAGTTAGTCGATTGAATTTAGAAACATCCTGTATCTACTTCATAAGTATATGGGCAAGAGGTGGACAAAATAAAATGAACAACGTGAACATCCATACGAAAATGGGCCGTACTTCGCCCTTTTAGTACAGGCACACCATCTGGCACTAAGTGTACCACCTAGTGGCCGTGAACGCCAAGTTATCACTCTATCAGTAGCAGTCTAAGACTTGTGGGTAAACATTCTTTTAACAGTTAAACGGAGTTCTGCCCGACTTCTCAGACTTCTAAAGAAGCATGGCCATTAGAGCTCGCCTCTGCGGAGCTTCAGAGACGAAAACAGCATGATTGAAGCTGCAAGGAGTATTGTCAATTAATATTCCAGCGTACACAAACTATGGCAAGACGTCATCTTTGACACATAATAGTAGGCGAAAGTCAAAACCCGGTAATATGGATGGAAGTGCGGTGAGATGGACAGTGGCCTGAAAGCACGAGCCAGCAGTGTCCCAAACAACCTAAGAGATAGTACTAGTTTATATAATTTTGACTTCCTCCTTCCTAGTGAGGTGTTAAGCATGGAGTAGTTCTGTGATGGTGTACGGCATAATATCTGGCCATTATTCGAGAGAATATGTTGTCTTACATGAAAAGATCACAACGCAGCAATATCTTAGCTTTCACGGGGACCATCTCTATCCCATGCTGCGTTTCCAGACGAACGGTCTACGTTCCAAGACGACAAAGTTGCCATGGTCAGTGAGTACGAAGATGAAGTGAAACACCTGTATTGGCCTCCTCATACCTCTGATATGACAACTGAACCTGAGTGAGGTAGTTGAAGACCAAAGTGTTTGTTTGGTCCCCTCTCCAGCAACACTTTCTTAGCTAGAGACAGCTCTGCTCGAGGAATGGATGCATTTCTCCACGAGCGTCGCACGTCATCTGTATTTTCCAGTCTCACATCGGATACGAACTGTAATTCAAGCCAAGGCTGATCCAACCCTCTAATAAAAATAAGGTACTTAAACAAAAAAAATAGCATTTTGTGGCGGCTACAAAGCGCTCTGTTAGTATTCACCCTGCCAAACATTTTTTTTTGTGATGGCCACCAAAATATTTTGTACCCACTACAGAATAAATTTTTAGTGGCCGCAAAAGTTTGGTGGTGACTACTAAAAAATGTTGTGTTCACCACAAAAAACGTTTGGCAGGGTGAATACCAACAAAACACTTTGTGGCCGCCAAAAAATATTTTTTTTTTAGTGTATAAAAATTTGATTAGTATTTTCACTTTTGTTACTGACTGGTATGCTATTTTTTTGTTGTTTCAAATTTTATAATGTGGTATATTATTCACACCCCCGCGCGAATTTTGAAAGTAGGCCTTATACAGCGAACAACTTTAGCACAAGTGATGAGTCATCGTCAATAATGTGTGTGTGCGTGCGTGTGTGTGTGGGATACTTGGGCGGTGCTTAAAAGCAGACGTCTTCAGCTCCAATAGTGAGCGAGGTGAGGTGAAGTTGCGGCAGCGACAAAATGAAAAAGTGTGATGGGGGTGGGAAACGGCAGTACTCCGAGAAAAGAAAACGACGGTCAGCGGCAACATCCTCAACGTTTACCACTTGTGAAAACTCGGGGTTGATCCCATAATAAATCGAACCGGTTCACCATAGAGGGAGTCGAGTGGCCTGACCACTACAACACAGAGGCTTCTACCACGTGCTTGCTCGTGCTGCGTAAATCAAACAAGTGGGTCTTAAAAATGTTGCTAAAGATGTCGATACACTGGTGCGAAAATAATCGGAAAGTACTCCTATACTCTAACGGAACGAGGTTACTAGTTTACAAAAAAAACAAAAAAACATAGGGATGTAGGAGGGGGGGGGGGATGACACGATACGAAAAGTCTCGCAAACACTGAGTTTACCCTGGCCACTCTCCCACTGTGGCATTATCTAATCCATATTAAGGGCCCTGGTCACCGAAAAAATTAATTATTTTATACTTGTAAAAAACACCGTTCTACTTGTAGACATTACTTACTAGTACTATTTCCACGCATAAACAATTTAGATTGCTTTGCATCATGGCATGTCAAAATCGCAACTTTAGAGTTTTTGGAACGTGCAAATAAAATAAACAAATTCATTTACAGAAAATTTAACAAGGAAGACTGAAAGACAAAGTCTTATATTATTTTAAGGCATAGTAGGCCAAACTCATTCTACAGAAAAAGAAATCACAGTCTGCCACAAATCAAATACATGTAAAAACTTCCTTATTTTGAGCAATTTTTAAATATTACAGAAATATTCCTCGAAGTAACTCGTATCTTATTTCAATGTGAATTATCTCATTTCGGTAAGTTAGTTTTTAAGTTGTTTGTACATTTCTAAAAGACTGAAATTGCTATTTTGACAGGCTATTGTGCGAAAAAATGTGAAGTCAAAGTTTTTTTATGCAAGGAAATAATACTTGTAAGTAATGTCTAGTCTACAATTTGAACAAAATTTCGTCAAATATAAAATATAAATTTTTTGGTGGTCAGTACTTAAGCGGCCGCCTAACTGGCGCTTGAACTGCTTTTCGGTGTGTTTGAAATCTCGGTTATTTTAGGAAACAAGAAGGCCCTATACATGCGCTCAAAAAGCTTAAATATGAAAAGCACTAGTCGTGTATGGTAGTTTAAAGACATCATGGACACTGGAAACATTATTTTAATGCCCTTCAACAGGGTTGAAAACTGCTTTTTCAGACTGCTGTCTCTCAAAATATACGAAACGGATTTATGCGAAACTACGGTAGAGGAGTGCATTGGACTTTTATTAAGTGTCGCGTCCAATAAAATGATAGGGTAACCCCATAGTTCCAGCGGTACGACGGGAACGTTGCACGTGAGTTCGCAACTTTGCACGTAGAGGTGATATCGCTTTACATGCGCCGGTCAGCGTAGTCTGTAGCACTTCATAGATTTTGCCTCACTCACACAAACTCACCCCACACTAGATGGCAGCCTTGGAGATCGAGTTTACTTAAAAATTCTGTTAAACGGCGTTGCAAATACGGGCGCGTTAAATAACTCAAATTAGCAAACCATCACAGTCTCAATATACAAACGCTGTTATTAATAACGTAAAAAGCAAAACTAATAAACCAATACCTTACAAACCACACGGACAGAATTAAAGGCGCCTGAAGAAACGTTGGTGAACTGAAGGGAATAAATGTATTCTATCCAAAATCACGATTTTAAAAGTAAGTATTAGTATATCGAAATCAAAGTAATTTCCTGTGAAGCTCCCTGAAGGGGATGACAACAGTATGGTGTGCGTCGTACCTTGGCAAGCGAAGTGGTTGGCACTATCACGCGATTGTATTCTCGCCACTCGCCGGTCACGCAGGAGGGAAGCTTGTGCATGGGTCCAGAATAGCAACAAGCCGGAGTTAGAGAAGTACACCGAGAAGGCACAATCAACGAATAAGACTGGAAGAGATTAAACATGGTGCTGAGAGACAGCACTAGCGGTGATGTGTCTCAGTATCATACTAATAAAATCATTATGAAAGAGGAGCGATTGTGTAAAATCACCAATGTTGAAAATTATCTCTACCATTCGTACTATCGACATTGCCAAAATCCGATCTGAAGAATCGAAGATGACATAAAAGTTCCTGTTCACGATGGAAGAACTTCAAAGTCTGCGTTCCAGTGTCAACATGGGTGGGATTCGCGGAAGATTACTACTGACTCATAATAAACACGAATCAAGAATTAATTTTGATGATAGCAGCCATGTACTATTGTCACAAACGTGATTAGATTCTGTGATTGAGGCCGGTGAAAATCTATAAATCGTAATGTTGGTTTTGAAATTTATAACGTGGTTCGTACGCAATGGTCAGAAAGCAGGAATGGGATAAACTTTTCAATTATGTTGTCTACCCAAACCAGCTGACCTTACTTCCCCTCCATAGCACGTTGTCGGACCCTAAGAGTCCGTCTACAATTGGCATGGCGTTAATATCGCATTATAGCATGACATTCAATATATGTTGTTGAATGGTAGCGTCTACAATCTTCATTCAGAACAAGTACACGTCTGTACGTAAAGTGGCGTGGTACGTTTTTACACCAGCCAATCAGAATGCAAGACGTTTGAGATATACCTCGCTGTGTAAAGAACTATTGAAATAAAATATGAAGACATGAAGAATATATATTTAACCGCCATAAGTGTAAATATGTAGAGTAATACAGACTATTGAGAGGTGATAGGAAACACAAGGTGTTTAACATCGTTATATTGGTGGGGAGATTATTCGCCAAGATGATTTTTTGGGTGCAAGTAGTTTCGGTTTTTATTAAATTTATTTTGTAATGTTTCTCGTATATTTTTGGGGATTTTCGAGGCCAAGGTTATAGTCGAAAATCAGCGAAATATTTGCTGACTGCCACCCAAATTGAATGGCATAAACGTTATCATTGAAATTGACAATGGCTCCGGGAAAACTGGATTAACAGAGCATTAACAAAAAAAAACATGGGGTGTGGCTATGTCGGGCACACGGCCGTTTGTTTTGCGTGAATACGTCTACGTTTTTACGTTCCCAACACAGCTTCACTCGATAATATGGGGTTTCATGCTCTTGAGATGCTCTTTCCAACCATATACAATTTTTGTATTTCGACTTGGCTTTTTGACGAGTAAAGGCCCACATTGTGTTAAGTTTTCAATTTTTTTTACATTAAATTGATACAAATTCACCATAACCACCCACACAAATGTTTTATAACTCAATCGATTTATCTCGACGAGAGCTGTTGATTAAAACTAAAACGAGCGTCATAGCTACTCCGCTTCGCAGTCCTCACCCAACGTAACACATTCTTTGATCCTTTGGCAATCGAGTGGTGTAATTGAATTTTAGTTGTATACGATAAATTCGGAGCTGCAATGCTGAACTGTATCCCCCGATTTTGTTGTCATAAAATTTTCTGGATTGCCCACTATGGTTGAAAATTTAAAGACGTATTCACGTCAAAATCAAGATGGTTGAGTTTTTAGTGAAATGAAAGAGTTCGGATTGATAAATCCAATATAGCTACCATTCAGTTGCCGAGACAGGGCATGGAGCTGTGAAATTGTAAATAACTGACTTCATCCACATTTGCACTCACGGTTCCGTGTTGTTTATACAAAATATTTTGCTCGGTAAAAAAAAAAAAAAAAAAAAAAACCAANATATATAGTATATATAGTTATATGTAGTAATAGGGGTTACGCCGAATGTTTTTGCGAGAAAAGCTAAGTGGGGTCAATTCCCGCCAGTGCAGGACTCTGAACCGCATGTGTACAAACGAGGTGATAAACTTCGAGTAGTGTCATGAGTGGGCCCAGAAACTCAAGGGTTCTGCTTTTTGACCAAAAGAGAATGATGCCTGGATGACAAACACTGAGGACCCACAATCACTGTGAAGTGAACTTAGTTTGACTGACGGCACGTGGCTTACAGAGGTCACTTTCGTCAGAAAATGCAGTAGTTCAAACAAGTGCTAGTTTAATATTCAACAAACACGAACCACTAACGGGTCTTGGACAGTTCCAGGACAACGGGTCAAACATTCATGTTCCACAGGCTTCTCGAAGCACGACGTTCGGCAGGGCGCAAGGTAACTTCAAGGTTAAAAGTAGACTTGATTGTTGACTGTCAAATTATTTAAATCTGAATTTTGGATATGACGTTTAAATTCGCCGAATGGAAATGCATCCGTCTATAAGAAAGGGAACATATCGAAACTGCAGTAAAATGCGAGAAGTCTGCATAATTCAATAGCACGTTCACAAAAATTAAGCGTACTCCAACAGCTATGTTACTGATTCAGTTCAGCCAAAAGAAACACTTTTTAAACTGTACTTTTTGAAATAAAAATTGAAATATGTAGGCTTAATTAGTTCATCGTCCTTTGCCAGTGGTATCGGTTTATGTAGCATGAAATATAAAAACTAATGTTAAGTTCGTTGTTTGAAATCAAAACTGAAACATATGTTCATTTTGATTTAAGCTTTTCTAGGATTAGCTAAACTTAAGACTTATAAACGGGTATTTNAAAACTGAAACATATGTTCATTTTGATTTAAGCTTTTCTAGGATTAGCTAAACTTAAGACTTATAAACGGGTATTTATTGTTTCCAAATCAGTTGTTTACGCTTAGGTTTAAGCCAAGGTGATGGAAACATGTCTAAGTGTTAATCCTCAAGTTTTTGTGTTAGCAGTCTAAAAAGTAAAATGNTTTAAGCCAAGGTGATGGAAACATGTCTAAGTGTTAATCCTCAAGTTTTTGTGTTAGCAGTCTAAAAAGTAAAATGTCAATGCGGTCCCGCCAGGATGAGTCACGGCGCGCGTTGCTTGTTTACAGCTGTGAGTGCAGGTCCACTGCCCCATGCTACCGGCCCACTTAACTTGATAAAATCCGCACATTATTTCTTGGCGTTTCTGTGTTACTTTCCATCGCATATTCTATATCACTGAGTTCCTCTTTGCACTAAATTTCAGATGCCAATTAAATAAATGTATGTTTCCAGGGGAAAAATCGTATTTAGTTTAATTATTCCTGTCCATACACGTGTTACGAATAGTCACTTTGCGGCAAATTACTTGCCCCCGTGCGTAATTTCATATAACGAAAATCGCATTTAGTTATCTACAACCGTTCCGGAAATTTTGGGGGTGTCCACGTTAGGCGGACCATCATGTATATAGTTCTTTTTCCGCCATGACGATGTTCCATTTGACATTCATGGGACTATCGCCCCTATCATCGCCACTTGGATTGTAGGCCGCCAAATCCATATCATAAATATCGCTCCTAACATCTAGCAAATGAATATCATAAGTACCGCTCCTTACTTGTATCAAGGTGATATAGCCCACTATGTATTCAGTCTTTATATAAGCATAGTTTGCTGCCATCTTCGAACCATTGAAGTTATAGATGCCAAATTCATATCATAGTTCCTGTTTCTGACTTTGAACAAAGCGATACAGTCGAGTGTGCCATAAGCCGTCTTATAGGCATTCTTGAGCCACTGAATTCATATCATAGGTATCGCTCCTGACTTTGATCCAGGCGATACAGGCCATTTTTTCTCATACCTTCATTCACATTTTTCTCACACCTGCTTTTTTCCGAACCATTAAAGTTATATCCACCAAATTCATATTGTAAGTACCTTTTCTAACTTCGATCAAAAGGATTTGGTTCATTATTTTTAATTTTTTTATTTGTCTTCCTAATTCCAATTTTGGGATATTAAACGTTACAAGAACATTAACAAAATCCATAAAAATATACATACACTTAAAATCTATAATACACATTTTTTATGCCTGAAGCCTTCTTATAAGCTTGGTTGGCCACCATTTTCAATCCACTGAAATTTTAGTCATCAAATTCATCCCATCAGCAACACTCATGACCATCAAGGTGATATAGTCATTATGTATTAAACATTCTTATAAGCTTAGTTGACTGTAATTTTCGATCCATTAAAGTTATAGCCACAAAATTCATACCATGACCACCAAGGAGATATGTGTCAGTATGGCTTATGCCATCTTATACGCATAGTTAGCTGTCATTTTCGATCCGCTAAAAATACAGCCACAAAATTCATATCAAATTTAACACTCTTTACCACGATCGAGGCAATAAGGTCATTTTTGCCTTAACCCCTTTTAGCCTACTTTCCAAGGGAAAGAAAGGTTTATAAGATCACTTTCTTGTCTGTGTGTGTAGGTGTGTGTGTTTGTGTGTCTGTGCGTGTCCCTGCGTGTGTGTCCCCCTTCCCCTTTTCAATTTTTGAACACGTCAAACCGAATTTCCCTAAAATTGGTACACATATAATACTTAGTAAGGAAACCTGAATTAAATAGTTTTAGACAACGTCGGGCACTAACTTTCTAAATGACGGCCATTTTAAAATTTAGGGTGAATGTCATGTCGAAAACCATTCAACCAATTAATAACAAATTTTGTATTCTGACTGAGCATCAAATCAGCATTAAATTTTGAGATGGGTATTGTTGTTGTATTGCTATTTTGTAAAATATCAACAAATGAAGAAATAAATATTTTACATTATATCTCGAAAACTTTATGTCAATTCTCGCCCAATTCAGNAAAATATCAACAAATGAAGAAATAAATATTTTACATTATATCTCGAAAACTTTATGTCAATTCTCGCCCAATTCAGCAAGTCAGTAATACTATAATAGACTAAATAAACGTAAGTAATTAAAAATGATTAGGTACTTATTTTAAAAATGGCGGCCATACTAATGTTTTAGGTTTATTTGGTGTATATACCATACCATTTAAACAATTTCAACCAAATTTTGTATACTGAAAGTATTTGTTCCAAGCATCATATATACCAACACATAACCACTTTTGTAGGCCGTTTTGGAAGATAGCGCCATACGAATAAATAGTTATTATGTCATATCACAGTAAAAAATTAACCGATTCCTACCAAATTTGGCAAACAAGTAGCACTGATGCACATAATGTTAAGTAATATGTTTTAAGCATGTCAGACGCTTGTTTTTAAAATGGCGGCCATATAGCTATTTTAGTTTAGAATGCTATATCGATGAAATTGTGTTATCAATTCCAACATAACTTTGTGTGCTGGTAGCAGATATCACAACTATTTGCTATATCTACACAGAATATATTTTTCCCCCAATTTTGTAAGATAGTACCATGCGAATAAATAAATTTTATGCCATATTTCGAGAAACNCAGAATATATTTTTCCCCCAATTTTGTAAGATAGTACCATGCGAATAAATAAATTTTATGCCATATTTCGAGAAACAATTGACAAATTCCTATCAAATTTGGCGAACAGGCAATACTGTGGCAGATAATGTAAAGCTGCATGTTTTAAATACGCCAGACACTTATTTTAAAAATGGCGGGCATTTAGTTATTTTATATTTAAACACTATATCGTTGAAACCATGTTATCATTTCCATCTAATCATTATGTACTGGCAGTTGATAATACAACTTTAAACTGTTTCTACACGGATCTTCTTTTGTCCGCCATTTTGCAAGATAGTGCCATGCGAATAAAGTTTTTATGTCATACCTGAGATAACAATTGACAGATTCCTACCAAATTTTGTGAACAGATAGAAGTGCAGGAGGTGGTGTAAACTGGTATGGTTTAAATATGTCAGACACTTATTTTCAAAATGGTTGCTATATAAGTATTTTAGCTCAGTAAATTTTATCAACGACACAAATCCCAACTTAACTTTTAATGCTGGCAGAGCCTATTACAACCACCAAATATGTATATGCAGAGCCTCATTTCTCTGCCAATAAGTACAATAGCCCCAAAAATAAAAAATAAAAATTTTCTCATATCTCGGGAATTAATTAACAAATTCTTACAAAATGTGGTGAATATGTACTGTGGTAAGCCATATTATTATATGTAATGTTTTAAGTATAGCCCACTTATTTTCAGAATGGCGGCTATAAAATTATTTTAGTTTTGTGTGCTATATATACGAAGCNTTTTAAGTATAGCCCACTTATTTTCAGAATGGCGGCTATAAAATTATTTTAGTTTTGTGTGCTATATATACGAAGCTATGTAATCTATTTTAACTTAAGTTTGTATATTGGCAGTATACAATAATGGAATGTGCTACCACATTATTTTTTGTCCTCCATTTATGAAGATCGCTATATGAAAATTATGGAGGTTTCATGCCATATCTCGAGGACCAATCAACTGATTCCCACCAAATGTTACAATGGGGCACTTCAACTAATTTGTACCATTTTGTGCACACCATTAATGCTACAGATGTCCATGTAAACTTTCATGATTCAAATGGGTCAGACAATAATGTTCAAAATGACAGCATNCCATTAATGCTACAGATGTCCATGTAAACTTTCATGATTCAAATGGGTCAGACAATAATGTTCAAAATGACAGCATCATAAATAATTTAGGTAAGTTTGCCAAAAACATTTTAACCAAATTCAACCAAAATTGTTATGTAGACAGTGTACATCAGAAGCATAGTAGGTGTAAGGATAATATTTTTTGGCAATTTTGTACGATAGCATCAAACAGTAAAATATTGTTTTTATACCATATTTCAGAAACCAAACAACCGATNCCATTAATGCTACAGATGTCCATGTAAACTTTCATGATTCAAATGGGTCAGACAATAATGTTCAAAATGACAGCACCATAAATAATTTAGGTAAGTTTGCCAAAAACATTTTAACCAAATTCAACCAAAATTGTTATGTAGACAGTGTACATCAGAAGCATAGTAGGTGTAAGGATAATATTTTTTGGCAATGTTGTACGATAGCATCAAACAGTAAAATATTGTTTTTATACAATATTTCAGAAACCAAACAACCGATTTCCACCAAATTTGTCACACAAGTAGCGCTACGTTAGGCAATCTAAACTTACATGTTTTAAATAGCTCAGTCACTTATTTTCAAAATGACGGCCCTATAAATATTTTAGGTTAGTAAACCCTATCATTTACAATACTGGACTGATTAAATCCGAAATTATTATACGAATCCGACCTCCACAATGCAGTGAATTGCATGCTAGCTTATTGTACGAGGTTTTCTTGGTTCAAGTCCCGGGTAATTGTCTCACTACTGTTGCATACGTTTCTCGTTTCATTTCTAATGTTATTACTTTCAAAGAGAAGTAAAGTCCTACCTACCAACTCATCTTTTAAGGACTTATTTTAAAATTAATTGCACCCATGTTGAGGAAAGTATGCTTATTAGTTATATCAGTAACTTCTAGTTTATAAGTATGATTAACCACCCATTTATAATTGTATTTAAGCATTTATATTAAAGTCATAGATAACACACCCAATTCATGCATGAGGGGTTGACATGCATGTNATAATTGTATTTAAGCATTTATATTAAAGTCATAGATAACACACCCAATTCATGCATGAGGGGTTGACATGCATGTAGTAGAAAATAGCAAAACTATTTGTAATACTCCTACTATATTCGTCTGAAAAAAATGAATGCCTGCAAAAACAAATTAATTATAGTAGACTGTAAAATGAAATTATAAAGTAGCTTGTNCGTCTGAAAAAAATGAATGCCTGCAAAAACAAATTAATTATAGTAGACTGTAAAATGAAATTATAAAGTAGCTTGTCTTTGCGCAGTGACACATTGTGCAAAATACCTGTCTAGTAATCGGAAGGACCCGAGTTTGATTACTGGTCCTACCATAATGAATATATAGGAGAGTAGTAAAATAAGTGTATCTGGTACCTAAGTGAATAATTTCTGCTAAGGGGAATTTTGCTTACTGGTTCTACATATTGCCCTTCGAATTTATGCGAAACTGTATAATAAGTACGAAATAGTATAAAATAAATTATGGTAAATAATTCTAATATTAATTGCTATTATGGCAAAAAACACTAACCTATATGAATTGTTTCATATACTACGAACACTTCATGAATAAAATACAATTGATTATTATTTTACTTAACTTCAGAATCACATTACAAAGAAGCTTAATTTAGAACTCTCATGTTTACATGCGGTGCTGGATAACCGTTGTGACAATGCATAATGACAGGTTAAAACGATGTGATTATACAGTCTGTTTCAAAATTCGTGTTACAATGCTCAGGTCTGGTAGTACATGTTAAATGGAACAACTTTTGCGTATAAACATAGAGCCGTAAATGAAACGTTCCATTGCTAGTGGCCCTGTACCTTGGCCGCTACACTCCCCAGATCTCACCAAGATAGATAGACTTCTTTCTCTGGGGCTACATTAAGTCGCTAGCGTACGAGACTCCCGTGTATTCAGAAATTACCCTCATCGCGCGAATCATTGCCACTGCCGCACATATTCAGGCTGCTCAGAATGTACTAGTGGCGACTGAAGAAATCATGCTCCGTCGTTGTCGATTGTGCATGCGAGAAGGTAACCGCCATGTTGAACTATATCTGTAATTTAGGGTAAAACATGTGAAGAGTGAAATGTATTTTGTAAACAACAGCCACCAGGTCCCAATAAACACCACAAAACTAAAACACCACCAAAAATGCAAATTCTCACCTCAGTGTCATTTCCGTTTGTTATCAAACGACACTCACCTCAAAGCGCGTATCATGTGTAGGCGGATTACCTACTATAACACTATAACGCCTTCTAGCAACGCAACTAATTGTTCCGACTGCGTGTTTATAAGCAAAAGTTGCTCCATTTAACGCGTACTGGAAGCCCTAGAGCACTGCAACACGAATTTTGAAACATTCTGTATATAAAAAATCAATTTTGTTAAAATGCTTCCTGGGGCGAGGCTTCGAACACTTCGCTATTTTTATATCGTGCAATGATGGTTAGGACAGTAAATCTCTCTGCATGGAGAGCACATTAAAAAAAAAAATTGCTAGTATGGATTTGTAGTAAATGCTATGAAACAATAACAAAGTTGAGATAAGGATACATAGGGTCATGGAAGTTAATAAAATTGATTATTTTTCAGGTGCCAGTCGATAAGACCTATACGTAAAAATTGTTCCACGAATCTCCACTAGAAACTTCCTAATAAAATTCCTAGTGTTAGATAACAGGGGCCGGGTATCTCATTCTACACCGTTCGATGGATCTGGACCAAACTAGCAGGGATGCACTGGTTAATATCCGTCGAACGGTGTAGAATTGTGTAAGGAACAAACATACATGCATGCATACATTTAGTCCATTCACTCGGTCACTTAAAACTTTTCTGAAGCCCCGCTGAAGTTCTACTTCCAGGTATTCCTCCGCATCATGCAAACAAAGCTTACCTAGGTACACAAAATTACACCAAATGGACAACGCACTGCATTCGTGCGCACTCACATTAATAATATTACGCATGAGAACTATTTCTTACTAGGCATTACCAACACACCTGTTTTATCTCTGTGTCTTTTCGTATTAACTATAAATTAAAAATTGTAATTAATGTATAAAATATAAGCAAAAGTTAAATTCAACCAAAAATAAGATACTGTTATGTTAACAGAAGTATAAAATGCTTGTGACACAATACATATTTAGGTAACAATTAAACACGTCATAAAGCGGGGTGATTTTTCACAGGTTTGATTCAAAAAGTGCGAAGAAACATCAGAATATACACACATACTCACATGCAAACAAATTTTAACTTGTGTGTATATATATAATACATAAATATTTCATTTTAGTAACCAATTATACAGTTACTTTGTATATTTTCCAAACAAATTTGGTATGTTGGCAGCTCCTTCTGTTATTTACAATTTTGTAGGATAGCACCACGTGGAAAACTGAAGCTTTTAGGTTAGATATCGATATCTACTCAATCCACTGCCGTCAAATTCGTCTTTCAGTCAAACAAACAAAGATTAGTAAAATATTTTCAGAATAGCTGTTTAATAAATATTTTAGAATAGTATACCCTACCCACTGAACCATTATGACTTTCCCAACCAAACTTGGAATTTTGGCATACTTAAGTGAAGCTTTTAAAGCATACTTCAGGCACTACCAAATTAATTATAACAAATTCTATACGCTCATGATACTCTTAAAGACAGCCTGAATTAAGTAATTCTAAATNTAGCTGTTTAATAAATATTTTAGAATAGTATACCCTACCCACTGAACCATTATGACTTTCCCAACCAAACTTGGAGTTTTGGCATACTTAAGTGAAGCTTGTAAAGCATACTTCAGGTACTACCAAATTAATTATAACAAATTCTATACGCTCATGATACTCTTAAAGACAGCCTGAATTAAGTAATTCTAAATNACTACCAAATTAATTATAACAAATTCTATACGCTCATGATACTCTTAAAGACAGCCTGAATTAAGTAATTCTAAATAGGCAAGATACATATTTACAAAATTTCTGCCATGTTATACTTTGTACTACAGATTGTATTTTTGAGATAGTTGGTGCCCGCTGCTGCATGGAAAAGTAAAATAATGACACTCAGTGTTTTGCACTCTATGGTTAAACTTCTTGCAGACTTCTAGATTAAAGCCGCGCCCGCAATTGTACTAGCCATGCCCGTACGTACTAGCGTGCATGTGCCGTAAGAAAAACGGGAATATTTTTTTTTTTAACCCCGCCCACTACGGGTCGCTGCGTTTATTGCAAAACCAGTCTCCTCATCTTTCCTTTCGCACAATCGACTATTGATCGCTTCCCTTGAACCGCTTCACTATTAATCCTGTTTGCGTCCATTGTACGCGCATCGGAGCCAAATACTTGGTGACACCGTGACCTCTTTAGATAAGGGTCAACGCACTCAACACGTCTCGCTTTCATCGCCTATGCCATTTCAATAAGAAAACGCATCGTGGAAATACTTCTGTCCGAAAAAATGGCATTGCGTTTGGCGAACAAAATTACTGTAATAACAATAATCTTTATTTATTTTTATGTGTCGAGGCTAATCAGGGCTTATTATAATATATGAGAAACCGCAAAGATTAATCTGTTAATATTTCACAACAATAAATGCACAGAGGTCCCGTTGCAGTGCGTCGGATATTTTATGTAGAAAGAAAATTCAGATAAGCGCGCATGACATAAAATATGCATATCGGAAAAGCGTTTCATTGTTCACGACAGTTCAATATAGTGCAGTAGAAAAGGTTTAGTCATTCAATCAGTATATTTCGATGGGTTTCTTAATTCTACCCCTTTCATTAAGTGACAAATTAGTAGATAGTAGGCATAACACCGGGGACGTTAATAACCCCTTTACAATACAATAGTCGATAGTTTTCAAGTGTCGTCAACTGGGAATAATCTTTGCCATAAGTTTGACATTATTTATTCTACACTTGCATGAATTATTAAATAGTTGTTGTAATTTTGATCATTATGTTTAATATCCATTGTTTCAATACTCTGGAATTTAGACTGTGTCGGAAATATTAAAGACAAGAATACGTTATAAATAATCTGACAGTCATTTTCTTCTTGCCTACTTAAAATTACCACTAGATGGGAAACGTATGCCACCCTTAAGATGGCTGGACCAAAGTTTAACCCTTTCCAAGGTTTTTAAAATTCTCACAGCTCTCTAGCGCTTGTCAAAAATAAATCATGGGCAATTCCCATGCCACTACTTAAAACCTTAACAGCGTTATGTGATTTATGTTTACAGTCACAGTTATTACCATAAAAAATGTAGGTTGCAGCGGATAGGCACAAAGTACACTCACAAACATACAAACCTCCAGTTGACAGTGAACAAATGACGTAATGTAAAAAACGAGACACTACGTTTGCATCCTGTATGACTAAAACAAATTATTTTAGAAGCATTAATTATGCAAGAACGTAATTGTATTTTGGATATACTCCAATGCACTGTTAATCAGTCGAAAAAAATAGTTGGATGGATAAATATTATTAAACTGGCTTCGTTTCATTTTTGGGAGAAACAAATCAAATTTAAAGGCCTGACACTGCTCTCAAATTAGTTTTATGAATATTGTAGACGTAAAGTAATTTTACCCCTTTCCCCTAAAATGAAATTAAAAAAGGGGGAACATAAATAAATTTATTTATCTTGTGGTCTGAATACTTTAAGAGTAAGTTAAAATTCAATTTGTCCTTCCCTTTGTTTTAAAACTATATTAGGCTCTTTCGTCACTTAGCCAGAACATTCAAAATTCTCTTCTTAACAAATAACAAAATTTCTCAAAATCAAATTTACAAATGTGATGTGATTACAAAAAAAAATTCACTCTACTCTCTTTTTGCTCAGAAGAGTCATGAGCCAATTATGGAAACCGTCTCTGGGTATAACAGGAACAATTCTTGCTAAAACCGTTGTCAAAACTTTATGAATTTCAATCAATGAAGTTCGAAATATTACGTAGAGCTAAAATAATAACTGCAAACGAGGTAAAGATATTATGATTTCACATAGTTCACATGCTGGATGTCGTTGAGGTACCAGAAATACTGCTAGAAATGCTCCAACCCTAGCTTCCTAAATATTACTGTGACGCCTTGGTTCCATAGTATAGTCTATTCGCAGTTTCTTCACACTTTTAGAACCAAACCTTTAAAAAATCACCCCATGTGTGACGTGATTGGTTGTTTCCTAAATATGTCGTGCATCACAAGCTTTGTATACTTCTGTCAACATAAAGATACCATGTTTTTGTGTAAACTCAACGTTTACTTATATTCCATCCATAAATTATAGATTATGACATTTGATTTTTAATTACTATGAATAAAAACAGGGGAAAATATATGTGTTGGTTATGACTAGTAATAAATAGTTGTAATGCAAATTATTATTAGACCGCGTGCGCACGAATGCACTGCGATGTCTCTCTGGTGTAATTTTCTATACTCGGTTGAGCTTTGTTTGCATGAGGCGGAGAAATAGCCGGGAAGTAGAACTTTAGTAGTGCTTCAGAAATGTTGGAAGTAACCGTGAGCGGACCATACGTATCTCTTGTCACTACAATTACGCGGTGCTAGCTAACAGCTCGGAGCCCTCACATACGACGTCAGTTGACTGCTGTGATGAAATCAAGAGAGGTGAGTGGAGGGGAGAGGTTTGAGTGGCCGATGAGGGGAATATGGAGCAGGGCAGGGGTAAATGAGAGATTACCGAGAAAACCAGCCGACCAGTGGCATCCTCTAGTACGGTTCCCACGTGCGGCCAGTTCGCCTTGGTGGGAGGCGAACGCTCTAGCGACTGCGCCACCACGGCCAATGAACCAAGAGTGAATTCACGGCTACCTGAAGGGCTTGTCAGATTTCTCCTCATGGGAAAACAAACAAAATTAAAAAACTGATAAACTATGATGATTAAATACCTACATTTTCTAAAGCATGTTACAGAAATAGGACAATTTCAAAATTTCTGTGTTCAAAGATAAACAGACGCAAGTAGACAAACAGCTCCTGGATAAACTAAGCACATACATTTTTAAAAAATATTAAATAATTATAAATATATTTATTAAAAAATTTTGGAAAGCAGAAAAAATAGGAAGGAAAAAAATTAACACAAGTGTATCAGAAAATTAGCCAAACTAACTGGCACTCAAAATTATTTAAATATTAAGTAACTACTTGAAAACAGTCTAAAAATAAATATAATATAAAAATTGAGTTGCAAATATCTTTAAAGTTAATAAAATTAAACGTCTAATATGGTTAATAACTGCACCGGCACTTGCCTGGAATGGGGATGGAAGACCATTTGGGGAAGCCATGACCGCGTAAGAGTTAAGCTATTGTGAGCGTCCTGAAGGGTGGAGTGAGATGGCGGTGGAGAATGCGTGGGTAGATGTGAGCGGCTCTTTGAGAGCCGATGAGGGTGAAGCAAGGCAACCAGCACCAGAATGCAAGGACGGGGGAAACGGAAGATCCCCGATTAAACCCGCTGACCAGCGGCGTCGTCCGGCACGATTCCCACGTGCAAAAGTCCGGGAATNCCCACAATTGTACTAGCCATGCCCGTACGTACTAGCTTGCATGTGCCGCAAGAAAAAGTGGATTTTTTTTTTTTACCCCGCTCACTACGGGTCGCTACGTTTCTTGCAAAACCAGTCTCCTCATCTTTCCTTTCGCACAATCGATTATTGATCACTTCCCTTGAACCGCTCCACTATTCATCCGGTTTGCGTCCATTGTACGTGCATCGGAGCCAAATACTTGGTGACACCGTGACCTCTTTAGATAAGGGTCAACGCACTCAACACGTCTCGCTTTCATCGCCTATGCCATTTCAATAAGAAAACGCATCGTGGAAATACTTCTGTCAGAAAAAATGGCATTACGTTTGGCGAACAAAATTACTGTAATAACAATAATCTTTATTTATTTTTATGTGTCGAGGCTAATCAGGGCTTATTATAATATATGAGAAACCGCAAAGATTAATCTGTTAATATTTCACAACAATAAATGCACAGAGGTCCCGTTGCAGTGCGTCGGATATTTTATGTAGAAAGAAAATTCAGATAAGCGCGCATGACATAAAATATGCATATCGGAAAAGCGTTTCATTGTTCACGACAGTTCAATATAGTGCAGTAGAAAATGTTTAGTCATTCAATCAGTATATTTCGATGGGTTTCTTAATTCTACCCCTTTCATTAAGTGACAAATTAGTAGATAGTAGGCATAACACCGGGGACGTTAATCAATCCCTTTACAATACAATAGTCTATAGTTTTCAAGTGTCGTCAACTGGGAATAATCTGTGCCATAATTTTGACATTATTTATTCTACACTTGCATGCATTATTGAATAGTTGTTGTAATTTTGATCATTATGTTTAATATCCATTGTTTCAATACTCTGGAATTTAGACTGTGTCGGAAATATTAAAGACAAGAATACGTTATAAATAATCTGACAGTCATTTTCTTCTTGCCTACTTAAAATTACCACTAGATGGGAAACGTATGCCACCCTTAAGATGGCTGGACCAAAGTTTAACCCTTTCCAAGGTTTTTAAAATTCTCACAGCTCTCTAGCGCTTGTCAAAAATAAATCATGGGCAATTCCCATGCCACTACTTAAAACCTTAACAGCGTTATGTGATTTATGTTTACAATCACAGTTATTACCATAAAAAAATGTAGGTTGCAGCGGATAGGCACAAAGTACACTCACAAACATACAAACCTCCAGTTGACAGTGAACAAATGACGTAATGTAAAAAACGAGACACTACGTTTGCATCCTGTATGACTAAAACAAATTATTTTAGAAGCATTAATTATGCAAGAACGTAATTGTATTTTGGATATACTCCAATGCACTGTTAATCAGTCGAAAAAAATAGTTGGATGGATAAATATTATTAAACTGGCTTCGTTTCATTTTTGGGAGAAACAAATCAAATTTAAAGGCCTGACACTGCTCTCAAATTAGTTTTATGAATATTGTAGACGTAAAGTAATTTTACCCGTTTCCCCTAAAATGAAATTAAAAAAGGGGGAACATAAATAAATTTATTTATCTTGTGGTCTGAATACTTTAAGAGTAAGTTAAAATTCAATTTGTCCTTCCCTTTGTTTTAAAACTGTATTAGGCTCTTTCGTCACTTAGCCAGAACATTCAAAATTCTCTTCTTAACAAATAACAAAATTTCTCAAAATCAAATTTACAAATGTGATGTGATTACAAAAAAAAAAAATTTACCCTCTTTTTGCTCAGAAGAGTCATGAGCCAATTATGGAAACCGTCTCTGGGTATAACAGGAACAATTCTTGCTAAAACCGTTGTCAAAACTTTACGAATTCCAATCAATGAAGTTCAAAATATTACGTAGAGCTAAAATAATAACTGCAAACGAGGTAAAGATATTATGATTTCACATAGTTCACATGCTGGATGTCGTTGAGGTACCAGAAATACTGCTAGAAATGCTCCAACCCTAGCTTCCTAAATATTACTGTGACGCCTTGGTTCCATAGTATAGTCTATTCGCAGTTTCTTCACACTTTTAGAACCAAACCTTTAAAAAGTCACCCCATGTATGATGTGCATGGTTGTTCCCTAAATATGTCGTGCATCACAAGCTTTGTATACTTCTGTTAACATAAAAATACCATGTTTTCGTGTAAACTCAACGTTTACTTATATTTCCTCCATAAATTATAGATTATGACATTTAATTTTTAATTACTATGAATAAAAACAGGAGAAAATAGATGTGTTGGTTATGACTAGAAATAAATAGTTGTAAAGCAAATCATTATTAGAGTAAGTGCGCACGAATGCGGTGCGATGACCCTCTGGTGTAATTTTCTATACTCGATTGAGCTTTGTTTGCATGAGGCGGAGAAATAGCCACTAAGTAGAACTTAAGTAGTGCTTCAGAAATGTTGGAAGTAACCGTGAGCGGACTATACGTATCTCTTGTCACTACAATTACGCGGTGCTAGCTAACAGCTCGGAGCCCTCACATACGACGTCAGTTGACTGCTGTGATGAAATCAAGAGAGGTGAGTGGAGGGGAGAGGTTTGAGCGGCCGATGAGGGGAATATGGAGCAGCGCAGGAATGTAAGGGCAGGGGTAAATGAGAGATTACCGAGAAAACCAGCCGACCAATGGCATCGTCCAGTACGGTTCCCACGTGCGGCCGGTTCGCCTTGGTGGGAGGCGAACGCTCTAGCGACTGCGCCACCACGGCCTATGAACCAAGAGTGAATTCACGGCTACCTGAAGGGCTTTTCGGATTTCTCCTCATGGGAAAACAAACAAAATTAAAAAACTGATAAGCTATGATGATTAAATACCTACATTTTCTAAAGGTACAATGTCTTTATCCTGTTAAAGTTTTAAAGACACAAGTTTGATAAACAGACGCAAGTAGACAAACAGCTCCTTGATAAACTAAGCACATGCATTTTCAAAAAATATTAAATAATTATAAATATGATTATTTAAAACTTTTGGAAGGCAGAAAAAATAGGAAGGAAAAAAATTAACACAAGTGTATCAGAAATTAGCTAAGATAACTGGCACTCAAAATTATTTAAATATTAAGTAGCTACTTGAAAACAGTCTAAAAATAAATATAATAAAAAAATAAAGTTGCAAATATCTTTAAAGTTAATAAAATAAAACGTCTAATATGGTTAATAACTGCACCGGCACTTGCCTGGAATGGGGATGGAAGACCATTTGTGGACGCCATGACGGCGTAAGAGTTCAGCTATTGTGAGCGTCCTGAAGGGTGGAGTGAGATGGCGGTGGAGAATGCGTGGGTAGATGTGAGCGGCTCTTTGAGAGCCGATGAGGGTGAAGCAAGGCAACCAGCACCAGAATGCAAGGGCGGGGGAAACGGAAGATCCCCGATTAAACCCGCCGACCAGCGGCGTCGTCCGGCATGATTCCCACGTGTAAAAGTCCGGGAATCGAACCCAGTTCGCCTAGATAGGAGGCGAGTAGTCTGACCACTACACCACCGTGGCCTCGGAAGTGGAGAAGTGACAGAGTGCAAGGTTGGGGGAAGTGGGAGTGTCGTGAGAAAACCCTCCTGCCAACGGTAACGTAGTAGACGAAGTCCCACGCTGTTTCTTCCTTAATTAAATTCAATTTTAACATAATTGTTGAATTTAATTGCATAGGGCTTATTAACGTCCCCCGGTGTTATGTCTGAAGGCTTATCGGAAGACGACTTACAAACTAACTTATGGCCTAACTTAAACTAATACCCATGCCTTACCTAGGAATTCGAACCCAGAACTTCCCACGTCGCAGACCGCCGGCGCACCAATCTACTGCTTCAAGGGAGGCCAGCTAATTCTAACATAATAGTGGCACATTGANCGTCGCAGACCGCCGGCGCACCAATCTACTGCTTCAAGGGAGGCCAGCTAATTCTAACATAATAGTGGCACATTGACAGTCACTATAAATATATACAGGCATTTATAGAACTGGCCTCTATGTTAGAAGATACTGAGAAATGTTTCATTTTTCATTACAAAAATGTAATTGTTAGAAACTAAAATTTTCAATTTCTAGAATGAGAGGTTATAATATAATAATTAAATATTCAGTTAATTATGTCACTGGTGGTCACTGTTATACACAAAATATTTTTGCCACAAAATTTCAANCGTCGCAGACCGCCGGCGCACCAATCTACTGCTTCAAGGGAGGCCAGCTAATTCTAACATAATAGTGGCACATTGGCAGTCACTATAAATATATACAGGCATTTATAGAACTGGCCTCTATGTTAGAAGATACTGAGAAATGTTTCATTTTTCATTACAAAAATGTAATTGTTAGAAACTAAAATTTTCAATTTCTAGAATGAGAGGTTATAATAGAATAATTAAATATTCAGTTAATTATGTCACTGGTGGTCACTGTTATACACAAAATATTTTTGCCACAAAATTTCAAATAGTTGTCAGAAGGAACAGGAAACCATACATTTAACTATTATTACTAGTCACAATGAGCATTATAAAATGAGTTAAATTAGTTTAATGAGTTTGATCCTAACTGCTGTTTAACTTGCCATTGTATTCGATAGTAAAACGGATCACGGGCGGAATGCCTACGGCGCGTGGTTAGTGCGTCCTTGGATGTCAGACTGGCAAGAAGAGGCACTTTTTGTAGCAATATTTAATTTTTAACCTTTATTTCAAGAAAAGTTTTGTGCAAATAGTGTGAATATATCGTTGTGGAATACATTAAACTAACAGAGCTTCACATATTTACTAAATTTCCGCCACATTTCTCATTTACACTTTAATTAAAACGCGCGTGCGTTTAAAATGACTGAATGACGTAATGATCACGACAAATGTTTTACAGTGAAAGCAACTTTTTTTTTAAATTAAATGCAACAATTATTTTATTGAAGATATTGGCTCTACAATTAATTTTTTTTACTGTATACCATATAAGTAAAAAAGTTTTCATATAAAGATATGGTAATGCATAGCTAATTTGCACGTCGCACCGCGCCACGCCGCGATCGTGTGTGTCGCTCCCAGTATCATTACAACCTTTATATTATAAACCACGAACTCCTACACCTTTACATGCGTTACAATCATTATAGCGTTTAATATAACTGAAAACAAATTACTGTCATTCGTCAGCTAATAGCGGAGGAAAAACTGCAAACCTGAAACACTGTGGTGACAAGGTCACTTGCTCCAATAATACCAATTTCTCTCCCCTGACTAAAAGACACTGGAAGGAAGCTGGCACTTACGGGTATGGAGGCAAGAGGGACTTGTATTATACTGATAATAATCAGTTGACTTTCAAAAACTTACCAGATACTTTGCTTGGATTTATTCCAGAATTGTTATTAATTTTGATATAGAACACAGCTATAAACAAAGCAAAATTAAATAATTTTTTTTTTGTTATGCCATGCCGCCCCCTAAAAAGTAAAGCTATAGGCCCAGGCCTAGTCGGCCTGAAATCCGGCTCTGAGCCTACCGAGCGTTTCCGTAGCACTAGGTATCGAAAGTATCAACTATTCTAACTTGTTGGAAATGCTGCAGCTTATGACTTGTTGATTGATTAGTTAAAAGTGCTTGAGAATAACGTGACTAGTGATACTTTTGCCAAAGAAAATTAGCAACCTCACATACGTTGTTAGAAAGGAACTGAAAAAAAAACGTAAACTAATAAAAGAAAGTCGGGGGCTTTAGGTGATGTGGCCCGGTACTTTGGTATATCAAGGATTTAATTATTTTGGTTGATCAAGAAACCCCAGATCCAAACGTTTCTACGATATGTGATGGCAGTATTGTGTATTTCATAAGTGTTCACTTGATTTAATGTAAGTATAGGGAGAATGCGAATGAGCCATTTTTCGTTGGTGGCGCCCCTAGCGGAGACGGCGGGGTAGTATTTTTACACTGTTTTGCGTCATATCAAATGAAGTGAAGTGAAGAGATTTGGGCAGCTCTTAACGTCGAGGTTTTAAAGTCAAGCCATATCACAAGTATCACACATTTTAATGTGACAATTTTTTAAAAATTTGTTTATTTATTTTAAATTCTCAGTACAGTGTTGCGTTATTTAAAGTGAAAATCAGGTAGTGAAACTGTTGATCTTAAGCGTATGTGTGTGTGTATATATGTATATAAATTTAATTGTAGCTTGGCTTAAATAGGAACGAGAGCTCGCAAAATTTGTATTCGAAGGGAGCGAGCATTATAGAAATGTTCAAGTCTATGTTTGCAGTTGCCGAAAATAATGATTCGACGCCCTTGGACAAAATTACGTGTATGAACAAATAAAACACGTTGACTGGACTTTAACTAGCATGTTGAAAGCGGATTGCGAGAGTGAATATTTTGTAATAGCAGATTCGATTGTATAGAAAAAGATGGACTATACTGTTGAAAAAAAAAAACTAAATTGAAAATATGGTTAAATACGTAGTGAATTACAAAATCAGAACGGTCACACAGTGTATATGTATATATATTTTAAAGTGTCCAGTATTAATTTATTGCTGGCGCCATATAATTACATTAATATGCTACCTCTACAGATAAAACAATGTTATTATGCTAATGTGAAAATAACACGACGAAAATATAGAAGTTCTGCTTGGGGCAGAGTCAGAATCAGTGTTTTCCATTGTTTGAGCAAAGAAAATTACGCAAATGGGAGTACATATTTTTCCGTCGGTGTCACATTTTCCTTCAGCAAACCAAGCTTTCTTCAGAAATGATGGTGCTTATCACTAGAAAACGTTAATAATTTAATAAATGAAGGACTGTTTCTCAATGTGGCACTGCACCCTACTACACAACAACATTGAATGATCTTTTGAGGTTCTTTATCGAGTTTTAAACACTGGGAAGCTATATTTATGCATCAAGCTTCCTGCACGCGTCCCACCAAAAGTTTACTGAGCCTGTCGCAAGGGTTTTTAATCTGATGTATACTGCTTGATGGGATGGAATCCAAGAGTGCTTTATTTTTCCATAACCACTTTAATACCTTCGTAAAAATAGTGCAAATAGCAACACGCCAGGAATACAGCATCATTTTTTGAAGTGATAGGTTGAAGGGCTTTTGAAAGATTACGAATCTCGATGTTAAAATTTCGCAACAGTATTTTATAACTCTTCTGGATCTAGAATGTCGATAGTTGTAATTGCGTTTTTCGTCACTGAATACATAAATAGAATAAGGTTTTATGAAATGATACGTTAACTGAAATGCTTCGTCCCTTACAAAAACGTAAGGAACAGTCTTATCCCGCCCTGTAAATTGAGAAGGAGCAGGAATGTTCAGTTTACCGTTGTTGAGAAGATCATAACAAGTAGTGTTTTGTATCAAATCACCAGCGGAAATTGTCCCATTTGTCTCAACATCAGTTAATATGATTTCGCAATTCGCATAAACAATAACAAGTAATACTATGCTAAACGTTACTTTGTTGTTATAATAACGTGACCCATAGTTTAGTAGTTTTATTATTTGAACGTGTATACCTTCCATGGTGCACCGACGCAGAGCGGATATTGCCATTTCATGTAGAAAGTGCCGGCTATTTGTTTCCACTGTGCTTCATCATGAGGAAGCTAAAATCAAATTATATAAATCTCGTTTTATACAAAATTCGCAAACGTATTGGTTAAATTTTACAAAGAATCTCTTTAAATATAATTTAAGAAATCTTGTTTTGTACAAACTTTGCAAACAGATTAGTCAAATTATACGAAGAACCCCTTCAAATTCTCTTATAGCCTTTCATGATTTTGTTTTAAAAGTTCCTCTTTTCACATGCCTCCCCCCCTTTTTTTTCTGATCCATTTACCTCTTCGCCTGCTGTATCCACAAAAAAGTTCAGTTCTGGCACAGTAGACTATATCCTACATGTGGCAACACTTTACTTAGAAAAAGAAGACAAGTGTGTAATGTTGGCGAAATATTTTCCAACCAAGATGAGGAAATTGACGCCACAGCAGTTTACGTATGTAGATAGAGTTATAAATAATGTTATAAGTTCAAATGGGCCATTTGATTATGTTCACCAGTCTGGTTCACACTGGGAAGCCATCACATTTACACTCATTCGGCTCAACCGAAGAAGAATGGAGTTGTACAACGTCACAAACTTTCAATGTTTCTCGATAACTTCAAACCACAAGGAATTTGCTAGAAATGTTTTCTTACAATAATTCCACTATTCCAACAGTGCTTACCTGATGTACATTATACACTTATACACTTCAATATATTTTGGTACTTAGCTAATAATTTACAGTTATGTTTTGTAAGAAAACAGTAAATAGATAAAACACCTAACTATATATCAGTGCTTTCCGAATTGTCACTGATGTTTCTATAAATACATTTACCGTTTGCGTGCGGGAATACTCTCATGGAAAACTTAAAATCCTTGAAAGCTCTCTCAGTTTCTAATTCCAGCCTAGTAATCAGCTTAACTCGAGGCGTTTTTATTGCCTTTCTCAATCTTCTCCCTTCTGTTTTTTTATAAGCGGAGCATCTTTACTCAGAAGGGGTTGAAATGTATTATCGTTCATGCCCCAATCAATTCTTCAAGTCATAAACTTCTCTCACTCGTAACTAGTCCAACAGATTTTCTTCATTTGATAAATTATTTTCTGTAGATACCACTCCTTACTCAAAAATTAGCGTTGCTTTTCCCTAGGTTCTTAACCTTATATGGACGACGCGGCGATTACGCAAAAAAATAACTGCGTTCCTTTTCTCGAACATTGTTTCTACCTACACCAAAAACTGACGCAACTGACAACAGATCTGAGGAAACTGATGCAAAAATTTACGTCTGCTCCCTCACTTTCTGTTCAATTTACCGTTCATGTTTTCTCACGCATTTGATCTGTGCAGTTAAACTGTAAGTGTGTAGACCTCTCTAGGGACATTTCGGAAACGTTACGAGTGACTTAAAACATAATATTTGGTAATTTATTGCCAAGGTCGCTGAGGTGTTACTTTCGAACCACGAGGTTCCGGATTCAAGTTACCACTAAGCTCTGGCTGTATGTGTCGTGTTTAAACCCAAGTGTAGGTTAATTTAATGTGTAAGCCAACCCACGTAACCGCCCCCTCTGCACGACGGATAAAACTACTTGCTAATTCGGCGTGTTGCGAACACAGGTAACACACCTTTTCATGCGAGCACGAGTGTCACCTTACATTCTCCCCTGCTTCTCTGCCATGCATAATACAACCCGGTCGACGGGTTCCTTAAAAATCAGCGTGTGTCTGAACTGTCAGTTGTGCCTGTTGGCCACGTTCAAGTGAAAAATTGATTGTGTATCACTCCACTATATTTTCTCAGATACCCTATTCCACCGGATTATTTTTTCAAAATATTCAATCAGATAACGCATTACATTTTTGAGGTTAACAATTTTTTAATTTCTAGGGCGTAAAGCAACATTTTGACTGGAGTAAAAATTGCGTTTTCTTGCCCATTCTTTAACATTAAGTTTAATTTAAGGTTTTCACTCAGAACATAATGGAACCTTAGTCTAAACATTTTATGTTGTAGCTCAGATAGTTAATTATTTAAAATAATTTCTTGTTCAGTTCAAAACTACTTGAATATATTTTTACTGTAATTTTGTTGAATCGGGGAAGTTGTGGTGTTGCTGCACTGCATAATGTATAAAGGGATATAAAATCAAAAAGAAAAGAAAAGAAAAGAAAAACAATGAAGGAGAAATTTTGCAGATGATACAAGTGGTCTTATGTTAGTCTTACATAATTAAATTGCAAAAAATATAAATTAATAAAAATATCACGTATTGCATATTGAGCAATTCATAGTTGGAAATGAAATCCGAGGTATGTAACTCAGAGTGTGGAAAATTATAATCTCCTAGGATTTTCGAAGTTGGCAGCTAACCCCACGCCTAGCCCACCTAGCTACTGCACTGCTGGCGATAGCACGCGAAACTGGCGTGCTGGTGGTTGCTGACGTGCTGAATCATTGAACAGTTCGTGCGGGCTATGGACATCCCTCCTGATGTGATGAAGCGAAAGTCTGTATACGTCGATAGCTGTCACACAACCAGCTAGCTGGCAAACGCCGTTTGCGATTATGAGTGGATTTCGCGCCTCCACAGTGATCAAACTTATTTATTTGAAATCTTGTTCTGACTATTTCCGAGTATTAAGATTTTCTCGTGTGAAGTACATTATGAGCTTTTAACGGTAAAGTAAACACTTTTGAAATCAACCTTTGAAAAAAATTACTGTCTATAACGACATGGGCTGCAGTATACACTGGTGCACGGGCTACCAGTTAAGTTGACAGTGAATTAATAATAATAGTTATAAGAATTGACTTTGTACTGCGAGTGTAAAACCTAAATATGCCTGCTAAAATCAGCGTTACCTGGTTTATACACAAGATGAATGGCCTTAACATTGCACCGCAAATATTTAATATTGTCACATTACGATAGCACGTAAACTACTTGCACCAGAGTCCTGCATAAAACCCCATCGACATTTTAATATACTGTAGTTTTATTTTTTTGATGTGAATAAGCATTGTTCCATTACAAAAATGTAACTTCGTTCAAGAAATAAACATTCTAATAATTATTAAGATCTGTGTCTAGGCTGCAATTATGCACCCTTGTCAAAACTTCACTTCCGTGAAACCAGCGCATCAATACCACCTCCCATTTCAGAAACCTTTGCTGTGTAAGTTTTAGATGATTCACCCGATAGACGTCGGGGCACGAATCTGCATATTATTAACACATTATCTTTCCTAAAAATTGCATGGTTTCACTTGAATGACGTATGAATAAAGTGAGACNTCTGCATATTATTAACACATTATCTTTCCTAAAAATTGCATGGTTTCACTTGAATGACGTATGAATAAAGTGAGACGGCCTATGGCGATGTTAATTTTACATAAGGCAGAAGGATATAAGACAAGAAAAAAGTAGATCCTAAGAAGGGCTTCAAAGGGCTCAGTTAACTATGAACAGCTTATACTTTTATGTTAACTATATGCGATCAACCTACAAATTATATTAAGTTGTGATATTTGTTTACCGACCTGTCGTCCCCGTTCTTCTCCTGCTTTAGTCTTCCTTACAGTCTATTCGCAGTTCCTTCACCTTTTTTGAATCAAACCTTTGAAAAGTTACCCCATGTGACATGTTTGGATGTTAACTTAATATGTATCCAATCGCTGTTTCTTCTGTTAATATAAAAATATCTTATTTTGGTTAAAAGGAATTTATTTTATTTATATACTATAATATTTCATATAAATTAAATTTGANATAAAAATATCTTATTTTGGTTAAAAGGAATTTATTTTATTTATATACTATAATATTTCATATAAATTAAATTTGATACAAATTAAAACATATAGAAAATATGTGTGTTGGTAATGCCTACTAGGAAATAGTTCTAATGCAAAATATTATCGAAGTGATAGCGCACAAATGCGGTGCGTTGTCCCTTTGAAATAATTTTCTATACTTAGTTAGTAAATAATGAATTTTATTTGCATGAGGTGGAGGAACAGGTTGAAACTTTATCAGGGCTTCAGAAAAGTTGGAAGTAACCATTAATGGACTATAGGATCACATTCTTCATCTGGAGACCGTCACATGTTGAATTTCATTCACATGTGTTTAATGACGTCGTTTTTCGTATAAATAATTAGTTTTGTCTAATGAGAATCCTACATGCACGGTAGGGCCGTAATTGCCGCATACTTATGCCACCACACAAGCATAAAGATTTACGTCGGAGACAAATTTTCGACGCGAACGACGTTTCAAACAGTTTAAATTTCGTGGGGTGCAACCAAACACAGTTTTTTTTACCCACACATTACAAGCAATATTTTGGGCTTACAGTTACCCGCCTTCAATAAAATGAAGTTTTATTCACACGACGTGTTCCAAAAATTGTTTTCAAACCAAGGAAACTTTAAAATTTCATGTAATATCAAATGTGTATGGCTGTTTTACTATTAGTACTACGTGATTGCGCAACACTTGCTGCAAACAATTTTATGATGCCGATCATTTCGACGTGCAGATTACTCTTATTGTCACTAGAGAGAGAGTCACGGCACCAAGCAAAAATTGGTGTCACGTACAAAGGTTATAGTTTATATATTAAGAGAAAGAGCTCAATTATTCTTTTTTTTATGAGGTTTAGAGACTTTTGTGTTGCTAGCTTCAATTCTGGATATTCCTGAAGGTGGGACAAATCAATACAGGGAAATATAAAAGCATGTTTAGCTGTTTCTGCGACCTAATGGCCACACTTTTTTTTAATAGGCTTAGGATATGCCAAATTAAACATACGTATTTTTCACCCGATTTCTATTTTTTGTTGTTAAAAATTGAGTTATGTACTTACACGTAAAATATAAAACATATTGTGATGTATACCTATTATCTACTACTGTATACCTATAATTAAAATAATAAAATACTAATTTTATTTTTAAAAAACTAAAACCATTTGATTTCAACATTTACTTTTTTTTTNATAATTAAAATAATAAAATACTAATTTTATTTTTAAAAAACTAAAACCATTTGATTTCAACATTTACTTTTTTTTACTTACTGCTATACAATGCGCAAAGTACTGACAAATCCTGAATTGTTATTTCTTTTCAATACTATGCACACAAACATTTATTCCCTGATTGCTTTAAATTTAAATACATTGTGCTTGAGAAATGNATAATTAAAATAATAAAATACTAATTTTATTTTTAAAAAACTAAAACCATTTGATTTCAACATTTACTTTTTTTTTACTTACTGCTATACAATGCGCAAAGTACTGAAAAATCCTGAATTGTTTTTTCTTTTCAATACTATGCACACAAACATTTATTCCCTGATTGCTTTAAATTTAAATACATTGTGCTTGAGAAATGNTTTCTTTTCAATACTATGCACACAAACATTTATTCCCTGATTGCTTTAAATTTAAATACATTGTGCTTGAGAAATGTTATTTAGCAGTGTATCCATGTGCTTTAAAACGTTTATTAACTTTATTTACAGAGATTACCGAACCGAATTTTTCAAACGAATCCCTTAATATCATCACATTTAAAAACTTCCGGCATGAGCACGTCTTTAAAATCAGACCGACACATGGGGTACCAGGACTGAAACGGCGATGTCACGTTTGCAGGGTGATCCACTCCGACACTATAACTTTGTGACTAATAACACGATTGAAATAAATGTGGTCTCGTTTGATTGGTTACCTGACTACGATGCGAGCATGGCCTTGAATTGGCGCCGCACACGCTCGAGGTACGGTGGGGACCCGCGGCGACTGGCCCATTTGGGAGGTGGGCGACAATTTCTGGACGATATATCTCACGACTCCGATGTGCTACCGCATTGATTTTGGTGCCAAACGAAATATATGGATTATGGATATGTTGGTTTAAGCGATAAAAAATTAAGCATCCGTTTCGTTGCTTTAATTTTGTTGCCATATCTCGAAGAAAATATTACCTTCTAACACAGACGTATTCATGCAAAACTCATGGCCATGTTCCCGATACAGCTACACCCCGATGTTTTTCNATTACCTTCTAACACAGACGTATTCATGCAAAACTCATGGCCATGTTCCCGATACAGCTACACCCCGATGTTTTTTAACTTGAGGTTTAATCGTAAGCAAAGTACAACAGAATCCGCAAAAAATGTATCTATTGTTAACTACTTCAATCTGCATTTAACATTTTCGTTTCTGGTGCATTGGATGATGTGGAGGAGCTGAGGTGTAGGCCTGCCAGTTATTAATGCTTAGTCATTTTTTGGACGTAATTAATATTATTTTAAAGTGAACTTGACCTGGGCCTTTAGCTATAGGCAATAAGCTTGCAGTACTGAGGCTGCGTGTTATTCTCTGCAGGAAGTATTGGTATTGCCTACGTGCCTGGTACTGTATCGCTGCCACCGGAAGTTTTGTGTGCGTTTTACACGAAAACGGCGTGTCCTGGGAAGTTGCAACACAAGGCCCTTTTGTTAGCTGTTCGCTGTAAATTGATCACTTTTGAAAGCCCTGCTAAATATATACTTTCCTCCTCATTTTGTATCTTTCCGCCATGTGTATCATTTACATACGTATATTGCCAAGGGTCTAATTAATGTCTTTATTCATGCGCCAATCAAATTAAAACGTGGAATTGTTAGAAACCTAAATGTGTTAATGATATTCCAATTCGTACTATAATGTGTATATATGGTGGGGCAGAATTCGACCGACAAACTTTGTGAGGTGATTCCCTATGCAAAATCAAGTGGGAAATGTACAGAACATTTTATACCTAAATTGAATATTAAGTGAGACATGAGCACTCGAAGATCGAGATTTTAAACTGTATTTTTGCCAAANATTTTATACCTAAATTGAATATTAAGTGAGACATGAGCACTCGAAGATCGAGATTTTAAACTGTATTTTTGCCAAATATCGGAGACGAAGAGAAATTAAATTACAAATATCTGAACATTGTTATCGGGATTTTCAACCTAAGAGTAAACTCTTACTAATACCTCCCCTCGTCTAGAAAATAACAGGGGTTGCCACCCTCTTTTTGCAGGAAACATTTTTACCGTCAGGAATTACAAACATTTAATGCTAGTTTATTGAGCATTATGACCTGATTAACAAAAATGGTCCTCTTGCTGCAACTACACAGAACCCACCTCTTTCGTGTAAGACGAACACAAATTTTCGGCTGTAGCGATACAGTACCAGGCACGTAGGCAATACAAATACTTCCTGCGTCGAATAACAGACCCACTGACACCAGAAACAAACATGCAGCTTCAGTACTGTAAGCTGATTAAGGTGTCCGCTTGGGTAGGCCGCCGAACGGTGTGCAGAGCTCCAGCAGAAAACGTATTATTAAAAAACCGTCAAACGCGTCTGAGTGAGGTCTGATTATGAATAGCATTTAAGNTATTATTAAAAAACCGTCAAACGCGTCTGAGTGAGGTCTGATTATGAATAGCATTTAAGAAACGTCACGTGTCTGTATACGTTTCTTAGTTCCTCCATTTCCTCTCTAAAGCATGTTTTTGTGATAGTGAAGATGGCTCAAACGCGTGTTTTTGCGGTCATTTTTAGGTATGAACATTCCCGTACAAAACATTAAAAAAGGAATAGGGACGTGTATCAAACCTTTATTTTTATTATTTAGTCATACAATGGTAGGGTCTCCGCTGAAAGTCTCATAGAGGCTCGATATCGACGGCAAGACTGCACGCCAGTTCAGCACTTTGTGTGTAGAGGCGATGAGAGAGTTGATGCGCATGTCTCGGTCGCCCTTAGCGCTCCCACACTTTTAGGCCTTAGACGTGCCAAATTCCTTCAACCAGACGGCCATCTTAACGTATGGTACATACTGTCTACAGTAAGTGTTAAAAATGTCCTCTACCATCGTCTGTGCAGTGTTCCATATACGCACGTAGGTAGTTTTGCCTACGTGCTAGGTACTGTATCGCTACAGCCGAAAATTTGTGTTCGTCTTACACGAAAGAGGTGGGTTCTGTGTAGTTGCAACAAGAGGGCCATTTTTGTTAGTTACGTCATGCTGCTCAATAAAGCAGCATAAAATGCTCAAAATATTTGTTGGTAAAAACGTTTTTGGCAAAAAGAGGGTGGTCACTTCTGTTATTTTCATTACGAGGGGAGGTATTAATGATATTTTGCTTTTAGCATGGATAGCCCGATAATATAAAACTATTTTCGGGGATAGTACCTTAGTTCCACTTCGTTTTTGTTATTTTGTAATAACTCCTTATAAGATATAAATTTTCAAGGGCTCATATTTATCTTAATATTATGTTTTGGTATAAAGTACCGTGGATATTTCCTACTTGTTTTTGTGTAAGGAATCACCTCACACAAATTGTTGGCTGAATTCCGCTCCACGCTGATAAAATATCAGCAACTTAATTTGCTACCAACGTAACTGGGAGCCAGCACTGACAACGGCGTATGTTAGCCGTTAACGGGCAGTGATTTGTTTTTTTTTTTCAAACGTTCACTTCAAAAGTACTTTCTTTAGCGCGAACAGCCTGTATGTAGGACTTTTTAGCACTGCAACTATTCACTTGTACGTATTCGTAAGGTGCTCCCGAATATTTAAATCTGACAGATATGTTCCTCTCATCTGTAGTAAGAGTCGACCATGTATAGGTTTTCACGTAGTATATTCAGTTACAACGACGCCGCCCGACACTGAGCTGAATACAGGGTTAAAGCCGTGGAATGCCCGAGCGGCTTTAGGAGAGCGCAGCGTCGCGCCTTGAACGTCCGCCGCGGCAACCTGCTGTGACCTTGAGGCGTAGTCGGAGCCGGGCAACTGCTTCACTGTCACGCTATATCGAGCACGCCTCGCCCTCTCACGAATCCATATTCATGCATGCGTAATGACGACAGCAAAGGGTTAACGAGGCGTCCCGCAGGCCTTTGGGCTGCTTCTTACGATAAGGTTGCATGTTTAGAGACAGATGTTCGTCACGCAGGGGTGGGACGAGGAAAAGAGAGGGCAAGATCGGTCAGCCGTAGGAGCAGCTATGAACTTAACGTAGTTTTCTAGCAGTAGCATTTCCCCTCCGTAATATGATTTGTTCTAGGTCTACAGTATGGGGATTATGGGGAATTTCCTACTATGGCTATTCCGAGGCCATCAAATTTTCTCATGCAGGGAGATATTTTGCTGCAAGTTTGATCTGTGGACTCGTTCTTCATGTGATTTTCCTGATATTCTCCATGAAATTTCTCATGCAAGGCCTCGCACGAAAACAATTTTGCGTCGTGTAAACTCAAGCTTAATCAGTAGTACAATAAATTTGGCATGAATGCATGAAACAGGTGGGACTTCAACCCAACTTCTCACTGTAGGCGGGTCTGCAACTGAGGGCTGCGCATCACCAGCGCTTAGGTTAAACCCTCTGCCATACACCCACTATATGAATATTTGAAGAATGAAAGTTTAACTTGTACTATGATTCTTCATGATAAGATTGTAATGAAATACAGCTCTAATCAAAGATTATTTACAAATTTAAGGAAAATAAGTCGTGTTAAATTTTAGTTTCATTCTGTCGCATATTTCAGGATCTCAAGTAATATTTACCCTTGTTCACGCGTGGTCATATAATGGGGAATATTTATAGATATAAGCCAACCAGGTGTGCTCATAACTAAGGCAACTGGTAATCGATATACCTTGCCCTTTTTTTTAAGGTCAGTGTTCACGGTTGAAAGAATGTGAGAATTTTCGTGCAGACAGAAAAAATGTATTATTCACCAATCAAAGAGAACAATAGTATATACCAAATTGGGTACATTGATTATGCTCGGGTTGTAAATTAAAATGAAATGTTACTTTTACGTAACGGTATAATAATATTTTTGTACATACTTATTAATGGTATGAAACAGATGCATATATTGTTAGAATCGTTCCTATTGGAAAGGGATTTGGGTATAATGCCAATAAAATTTCACTTGATTACTTATTTTTGAATGCTGGTACTCCTATTTCATAAGGACATCACGTATTACATATCTTGGATCTCCATTTTCGATAATAAAATGGGTTTTCTGGATTGCCTTAAATTACTATTGCTTGCTTTTACAAGGACCGTCATGGAAACTGAGCACACCTGGTTGGCTTATATCTGTTAATGTTCGCCATTATACGGCCACGCGTGAACAAGGGTAAATATTACTTGAGATCCTGAAATATGCGACAGAATGAAACTAACATTAAACACGACTTATTTTCCTTAAATTTGTAAATAATCTTCTATTAGAGCTGTATATTATTACAATCTTATCATGAAGAATCATAGTACAAGTTGAACTTTCATTCTTCAAATATTCATATTGTGGGTGTATGGCAGAGGATTTAACCTAAGCGCTGGTGATGAACAGCCCTCAGTTGCAGGCCTGCCTACAGTGGGAAGTTGGGTTGAAGTCCCACCTGTTTCATGGATTCATGGCGTATTTAGTGTAAGACTGATTATGCTTCATTTTACACGACGCAAAATTGTTTTCGTACGAGGCCTTGCATGAGAAATTTCATGGAGAATATCAGGAAAATCATGTGAAGAACGAGTCCACAGATCAAACTTGCAGCAAAATATCTCCCTGAATGAGAAAAGTTGATGGCCTCGGAATAGCGATAATTGTAATAATTAAATCGCATGAACGCAAGCTGTTCTAAAGTAGTGGATAACAGGATATTTATTGTACTCGTCCAACAATCTCAACACTGCCTGAGCTCTAACATTTCCTAAATACAATTTTCAGAAGTTATTCACAATTGTAATTTTTCAGTCTGATTACTCTTGGCTTGGCTCTATTCTCTGCTCTTCTCCTGCCTCTGGTTAATATATTGGTGGTTACATGGCTAGCAGAGAACGACCAATAGAATCACTCGTTTCATGCGAAACTCTCCTGAAAATAGTGCATGCACTACCTTTTGTTTCCATACGAGATCTGCCTTGCACGAGATATTCTCGCCTGATATTTCATAATAAACTGCATTAAAGAGCATTTTTGCTCTGGTTTTGTATGTATTTTGCGTGGTGTAAAATAAACTTTAAATTGTAATGTTTGCCATTTCCAGTTGGGCGTTAGTAAACAATGATAAATAAATGCTTGCGGCAGAATGACCCTGCCCCGTTGCGCATTATTTCAGTCTACACTGCGACAGATCAACAGGAAGTAATAAGCCTATTTTCTGTTCCAGTTGTCATCATGGCGGAGACTGTGAAGGTGATTGTCCGTTGTCGACCCATGAACACCAGGGAAAGAAATCTTGCCTGCAAGGTAAATGTTATATTTGTATTCTACACATTCTTATTTTATAATACCCTTAGTGTTAGTACTATTTAAAGGTGGGGTAGGAATTATACTCATTTATGTAGGCCTAGTTGAAAATTTGAATAAAATGTCAAACGAAATAAGTGTTTCATGTATTCAGATGTACTAGATTTTGTAAAGACAGGTCCAGATTTTTTCGTCTTTAAATGCACTCAAAATTCGTGGAAAATCGTAGAGATTTAGTTATTCTGTAATTATACAGATAATTACTGTTGAAAAAAAAGTATAACAAGGCATTTACAACTAACTATTTTCATGGTTCATGGCGTATGGAATGCTTTCTTAAAGTTTGACAATTGAAACAAATGTTAAGTTTGTTATACTTTCAAAACTTTAATCTACTTCGTAATTCCAGCCACAAGAATGTATGAGCTTTTATACTAGTCATTAGCTAATAACTCGCCTTCGAAGTAATATTGACTCCATGAGGGACACCCACCGTAACGCACAAAACAGTAAACAAATATAATTTTGTATAAAGAAACTTCAGTTACGAACTACGGAGCAAATGACGAGTGTAATAACGGCGGAATTGTTGGGAGGGGAAGGGGGTAGGAAAGATATTTATCTCTTTTAAGGTACTCTATACGACGACGCCCGCCCAGCCTCCTTCGCAACAAGTACTTGCTGTTTCGCAGTTAATTGAGCAATGTTAACACAAACCTCTGGAGTAAAATTCCTGACCCCAACTGTGTGTATACTTTAACGTAAACTCTTAACTGCAGTACTTAGTAATGGCGGTAAATTGAGAAAAATAGTTCCACGTCTTAACTCGTTCGTCCTAGATTAATTTACGAGTGTTGCAATCATGTAATATTTTTGTGCGCACTGTGCATCTAATACTTACACACACATACACAGGTTGTTTCAAAACCAAATGGTACAAACATCATGAGGCGATTCTTTATGCAAAATGGTATGAAAAATATAATACGACTTATAGCAGAAAGTGATTATTGAGGAAGGTATGCAAGTTGGTTGAGAACGCTTTTATGAACATAAATAAGAAAATACGCCACATTAAAAAATAAATTGTGGTATAGCGTTTACGTGAACGAAGCTGTTAAATGTGTTCATATTTGTTTGGTAATATCATCCATCTAACATTAGTAAAATTGGGTGTGATGACATTGTAATGTTCGAAAATTTGTAACCATGCATGTTAATCGGTATTTTTCGACAGATTATTAACTACCGTATTTTGGTTAATAACAAATGTTGCCTTGGTTTAACGCTCTCAGGCCATCGGTTTTCTTTGAAATATTTTTTTTTTTTTCAAATGTTAAGATATAACGCCTTGCAGCTGTACAACCTGTGTTTTTTTTTTAAGTGGTGTGTCTACTGCGCGGTGCAATACAAAGGTAACTAATCCAGTAGACTGCTGGTGAGTCGGCATTTAGGCCTTGTACGCCTTGCACTGCGTGACAATTGCAAAATGACAGTATTTGCCATACGCCACACAGCTATGCAGCCTGTTTGCGTACGGTGACCAGCCTGACTACTGAGCTTTGGCTGGTGTGTTTGCAGACAGAGATAACCTTGTGTTGTACATGTCTGGTAGCCTGCGCGTGTCAGTGTGTTCTGATAGGTGCAATGGAACAGTACAATTTGCCAGAGCTCGCAGACATGCATTTAGTTTATGATGCTGCTATCTCCAGCACCATATCTGCTATCTGCAGCACCATAAACTCAGCAGCACGACTGTGCGCAGAGAGGTTTTCTCAACGTCGTCATCCCGGCCTCCAAATGTTCCAACTACTTCACCAGCGGCTTCGGTACACCGGTTCATTGCTGACAAAGAAGAAAATAAACATATCGGTCCGTGAGGACACCCACACTTGAAGGCGATGTTCTCGAAGCTGTGAGTAATGCGCCTTCGACTATATATGTGCAATTGAAAATGTTGTTACGGTGAGTCGTACGACAGTTTGGCGTATTATCCATGAACCGTTGCTGCTGCCCTATCTCCTACAACGCGTACAATATTTGTCTCCAAATGATTACACTGGTCAACAAAAAAAAAAAGTTTTTTCTTTCACAAGGACGAAATAAACAAAATCTAACTATCTTCACCATGCTCAGTTCAAATATGTTCTCAGATATTTTCCATCAGGCAGGGTTTCTTTGTGGCACGTGTTTAAAGTTTTAAAATAATTAGAACTTACGAAACACTAAATAATAAATATACGGCTAATTTACGGTTACCTAAAAAGTTTTCTATGATGATTTTCGGCCATATTTTGCGTTCGGAATGTCTCTTTTCATGGTCCAGCATTAGTTGGCCAGCATATTGGGACTCCATTTCCTTGGTACCTCTTTTCCATAGTAGAAATCTGCTGATGAATACGCCCACCATGTTCATCAGAGATAGCCCCAAGATTTTCAGGGAAGAAGTCAAGGTGAGAGTCCAAGAAGTGAATTTTCAAAGGCATGTTGCAGCCCATTCCTCTGTACGACATCAGAAGATCACTCACTATTTCACTACAGTTTTCTTCTTTATTATTGCCAAGAAATCCATAACAGATATTTTTGAATGATTTCCACGCTGCTTTTTCCGGTGGATATAACAGTTCCTTAAAATGTTCATCATCCGATATTAGTGATCTTATTTGTGGCCCTATAAATATTCCTGCCTTCAAATTTGCATCGCTTATTTTAGGAAATTTAGATTTAAGATACATAAATGCAGCAGAACTTTTATCCATTGCTTTTACAAAATTTTTTATAAGCCCCAGTTTTATATGCAGGGGAGGTAAATACTCCTTTTCGGGATCCACTAATGGGGTATTTGTTACATTTTTATGCCCAGGAATAAGANTTTTTACAAGCCCCAGTTTTATATGCAGGGGAGGTAAATACTCCTTTTCGGGATCCACTAATGGGGTATTTGTTACATTTTTATGCCCAGGAATAAGAGGTTCACGTTTAGGCCATTGTTTCTTTATGTGGTGAGACTTCCTATCCCTGCTGTCCCATTCACACACAAAAAAAAACAGCAGAATTTTGTGTATCTAAGTTGCAAACCTAACAATAAAGCAATGACTTTCAAATCACCACAGATATTCCAGTTATATTTAGTATAGTTAATTTTTTCTAACAACAATTTCATATTTTCACATGTCTCTTTCATATTACTTGCATGCGCGACAGGTATTGATGGTAATTCATTCCCATTATGCAGTAGTACAGCCTTCAAACTAACTTTCGATGGTTCTATGAACAATCACCACTCATCTGGCTTGTGTTGATGTCCAAGAACCCGCCCTGTATCTCACAGGGAGCGAGTAGCATCATACAAAAGTATATTACGCGAAAATGACTTTCACAAGAAAACTATGCCTGATGGAAGAAATGTGATCACATATTTGAATTCAGCATAAACAACTGGACTAGGGTCGCCATTTAGTTTCCTTGCGAAAGAAATCATGTTGACCAGTGTTACTAAAGACGACTTCAGTTTTGCGTGTGATTTTTGGAAAAGTGTGCTATACCTCACTTTGAAAATCTGGCGTTGTTCACTGACGAGGCAACTTTCACACAGGACGGGACATATAACAGTCATTAAGCACACATCTGAGCTGAGGAAAATCCACATGCTACATCTGAACATCATTTGAGGTGAGATTCTCAATCAACGCGTGGTGTGGCATCATCGACGACCACCTCTTAGGACTAACATACTGTACTTCCTAATCGGTTGACCGAAGCTCTGTACCGTAACTTTTTGTCAGAGGCATTACCTGTGTTATTGGGAGACGTACTACTTGACAGACGTGACACGTGAGCACATAGCTGCACCACTGCAAGGGCACACCTGAACGCAACGTTTGAAAACAAATGGTTTGGTTATCACGGCCCCATCAAATGGTCTGCGCGCTCACCTGACCTACGTCTCTGTGATTCTTATACTGAAAGTTTGGTGTACGAAACCCCTGTGGAACTACAATATGGACTTTTTCCGGGTATCATTGACGCCTGCAGCTTAATTCAAAACACACCAGGTATGTTGGGAAGAACCCGGCAATCCTTTCTGTGGCGTTTCCAGTTGTATGCTGACGTCTGCCATTTTTAACTTTTTTTTATTTATGAATTTGGATGGCCAACAGCAAATTAGTCCTTGGCCAAAAAGCACACTTCCACATCATGTAAATAATAGGTGTTGGCACCCTTTAATTGCATGCAACATTTATACCGTGAGGTTAAATTGATTGTGTATACCATAGGATGAATCAAGACGTCTTAATTAGCAAAAAAGGCACCTAGTTGCAACTCTCTAGGATCCATCATTTCCGTGTAAAACGCAAACGAAGGATGTAGTGGTAGTAAGGCCATATCCTGGTGAGTAGTAAACACGTACTGCACCCAATGATAAACACACGGTGGATGTTACACACCACAGCCAGTTCTCCTTTCCCCCTTCCTGAGCAGTGTAGTATCCCGCCCCGTCTGCCCGAGCGGCTTGTTTTTCGTGCCTGTCACTGCTTTAATTCACTAGGTACTGCAGACGTTCANTTGTGTATACCATAGGATGAATCAAGACGTCTTAATTAGCAAAAAAGGCACCTAGTTGCAACTCTCTAGGATCCACCATTTCCGTGTAAAACGAAAACGAAGGATATAGTGGTAGTAAGGCCATGTCCTGTGAGTAGTAAACACGTACTGCACCCAATGATAAACACACGGTGGATGTTACACGCCACAGCCAGTTCTCCTTTCCCTCTTCCTGAGCAGTGTAGTTTCCCGCCCCGTCTGCCCGAGCGGCTTGTTTTTCGTGCCTGTCACTGCTTTAATTCACTAGGTACTGCAGACGTTCANTCCCGCCCCGTCTGCCCGAGCGGCTTGTTTTTCGTGCCTGTCACTGCTTTAATTCACTAGGTACTGCAGACGTTCACATGGACGAGTACACAAATTCTGAAATGACGGACGTGGTCTTGGTATATGATGAAGTGAGAGACAGCGGCAGGGCAGCTGCACGTGTGTACAGCCAAAGATAACCTGCACGACGTCAGCCGAACCGCCAGACATTTGCGGACCTTACACAGCGACTATGAAAAACAGGCACATTTAAACCTCGGTGTGAACCTGGTCGACCGAAAACCATCCACACTCGGCAGTTTGAAGAGGCAGTCTTAGAGAATGTAGCGGAAAACGATTTGACGGGCACCCACGCTATCGCACGGAGAATGGATGCATCAAATGGCACAGTATGGTGTGTCCTCCATGAACAACTGTTGAGACCATATCATGTCCGTATGGCACAAGCACTGGGGAGCAGATTATGCTTCTCGGCTAGAATTTTGCTGGTGGTTCATNAGAGGCAGTCTTAGAGAATGTAGCGGAAAACGATTTGACGGGCACCCACGCTATCGCACGGAGAATGGATGCATCGAATGACACAGTATGGTGTGTCCTCCATGAACAACTGTTGAGAACATATCATGTCCGTATGGCACAAGTACTGGGGAGCAGATTATGCTTCTCGGCTAGAATTTTGCTGGTGGTTCATGCAGCAGTATGAAATTGATCCTGATTTCCTGGCGATTGTGATGTTTACAGAAGAAGCCATGTTCACAAAGGAAGACTTTTGCAACAGTAGAAATGTCCACATCTGGGATGACTCTAACCCACATGCAACTGTAAAGAGAGGCTACCAGCAATACTTTGCCATCAAAATTTGGACTGGCCTAGTGGGAGACAATGCTATTGGCCCATACTTTCTGCCGAACCGTGTGCCAGGATTTCAATATTATGATTTCCTGCAGTTGGGATCGCCACAGTTACTGGAGGATGTTCCGCTCGCCATCAGAGAACGGATGGGGCTGCAACACGATGGTGCACCACCTCATTTCACCATGATTGTGCGTGACCACCTCAACACAGCGTATCCCGCTCGCTGGATAGGATTGAGTTGGCCTTGTCCTTGGCCACCGCACTCCCCGGACCTTACGTCATTAGACTTCTGGCTGTGGGAATTTTTTAAGGCCCGTGTGTACGAGACACCCGCGGCATCTTAAGAAGACCTTTTAGCAATGGTCATGGCTGCCTGCGATGAAGTGCGAGACACGCCAGGAGTTTTTCAACGCCCCCGACAGTCTCTAATACACCATATGAACTACTGCAATACTGGAGAAGCACATTTCGAACATTTGTTGTGAAATTGGTTGTTATACTGCAGCTTGAATAATCTCGAATGACTGCAGTGCCTGTTCTGTTGTGCTCTCAAGTAGTGCCTTCAGTACCGATAACGCATTGCTCCTTCTCATAATGTACATTTGTTTANCTGTTCTGTTGTGCTCTCAAGTAGTGCCTTCAGTACCGATAACGCATTGCTCCTTCTCATAATGTACATTTGTTTATACACATGTCATTATCCATTACTCACCAGACCATGGTATTGCTACCACTGAACACGAAGTTTGCGATTTAACAGGAAACGGCGGGTCCTAGAAAGTTGCAACTAGAGGCCTTTTTTTTGCTAATCACCATGCCCTGCTTCATCCGATGGGAATTCACAATAAATTTAACCTGAAGGTGTAAATGTCGCATGTAATGAAAGGATGCCAACCCCTATTATTTACATTATGTGGAAGTGTACGACGTACCATTCCTTCCTTTTATCCAAGACCTTGGTTTAATTATTCAGTATACCAATTTGTGTTCCTTTAACGCAAGTACTGTGCATAATATACCACATATTATGCTTGTCGCCCCTCTGCCTTTAAGGGCTTCTACAGCGCTTCTGCAGGATGTTCCGCCTATTGTGGATAACCTATAAATTTTCAGAACGGTTTCAGATCACGAAATGCAGTTTTAGCTACATTAAATTACGCACGGGACAAGTAATTTGCCGCAAAGTGACTATTCGTAACACGTGTATGAACAAAAATAATTCAACCACGCATGATTTTTTCCCTTGAAACTTACATTTATTTCAACGGCATCTGGAAGTACGAGCAAAATGGAATTCAGTGATATAGCATATGCAATGGAAAGTAACACAGACACGCCAACAAATAATGTGCAAATATGATTAAGTTAAGTGGGCCGGTAGCATGGGGCAGTGGACCTGTNAACACAGACACGCCAACAAATAATGTGCAAATATGATTAAGTTAAGTGGGCCGGTAGCATGGGGCAGTGGACCTGTACTGACAGCTGTAAGCAAGCAACACGCGCCGTGACTCATCCTGGCTGAACCGCTTCCTAATAGCAGCGCAGCACCAGTCCCCGTAATATGTTATGGTAAGTGGTATTGCAGTGTGTGGCTGTACTNCTTCCTAATAGCAGCGCAGCACCAGTCCCCGTAATATGTTATGGTAAGTGGTATTGCAGTGTGTGGCTGTACTTACGCAATGAAGTTCACGAATTAGGAAAAACTGGACGCTCTACTTATTTACGGTGAGTGTGGCAGAAATGCCAAGCAAGCCGTTCAAATGTATGGTGAAAGGTATCCTAATCGGACGCCCATCTCACTGCAAATGATACGAAGAATTTTCATACTACTGTCCACCGCCCCATGCTACCGGCCCACTTAACTTAATCATATTTGCACATTATTTGTTGGCGTGTCTGTGTTACTTTCCATTGCATATGCTGTATCACTGAATTCGTCTTTGCACGTACTTTCAGATGCCATTGAAATAANTCTGTGTTACTTTCCATTGCATATGCTGTATCACTGAATTCGTCTTTGCACGTACTTTCAGATGCCATTGAAATAAATGTATGTTTCAAGGGAAAAAATCATGCGTGGTTGAATTATTTCTGTCCATACATGTGTTATGAATAGACTCTTTGTGGCAGATTACTTGACCCCGTACATAATTTTATTTAGTGAAAACAGCATTTCGTGATCTGCAACCGTTCCGGAAATTTTGGGGTTGTCCACGTTAGGCGGACGAACCTATATAATAAAGTATGCCATGTTGTTGTTATTGTACAAACATTTGAAACTTTTAGTCGATATCAGAGATTTCAATATGGATATAGGCTAACACGTTTCAGTTAAGGAAAATTATTGCCTTGATGTGAAAAAAAACAGTAGCAAATTTTCGCATTAACATCATTTTTGACGTCAGGGATTTAAGCTATTATCTGGATGGTAGTAATATGTCATCCTTACATGACGAGTGTAAACAAATAAGGATGACAAGCGGCCGTTAAGCTAGCCATCCAACAGAGAAAGGTTTTATGTTTTAATGAATGAATGAAGAATNATAAGGATGACAAGCGGCCGTTAAGCTAGCCATCCAACAGAGAAAGGTTTTATGTTTTAATGAATGAATGAAGAAGATACTATCCAACAACTTGTCACAATTGTAAATTTTCAAATCCAAACATTACAGTTCCTTAGTAATTTTTTGCTTTATTACAAGTAGTTAATAGCTCCGTTTAAATTAAGACATTTTGAATCCATTATTTACCAAGATACTTATCTCCCTTGTACTAATCACTATAGGTGAAAATTTCTGTTATACCCCCTTTTTCGCATGAGTTGTTACCTGGAGTTCAGAATTATTCTGCATTTATCCTAATTATATTTATGCAAGGAACTACGTCAAAAATTTGTTGGTGTAGTTGATATTAATTCTGCATTCCCTTTCCTTCTCATGTAGGATACTAGTATACATAGTATACGATATGTGCTGCTTGATATGTACCTATAAGCTACCTGAGGAATCCCTCTGACATGTACTAATTGAAATGGATACACATACGAAATATAATATACCAACATAAGCAACGGCCTGGTTTATCATCTGACAGCACCGCACGAATATCATCGTAGCGAGTTTGGCAGGATCGGTTATTTACAATGTGACGTTTCGTGTTCGACGTGTATTAGTACATATTAAAAGGAGTGCAACAGGAGTTACACCTGAGGGTTTTAGTGAGTATTGAGTAAAGTGGCTGTAATTTATATATACATTCTACATGGAAGAGATTGGAATAAGTTAGTAACGTTTAAAACTTTTTGTGTTAGATAAATGGTAGTGATTACTTCACACTTTATGAATAAGATATAAAACTAGAAACTAAAAAGCATTTCCACATGTACAAGATTAAATCAATTTGTGGTATTAATCACTGTGGCTCAAGGTGTCTTGCATTATCATGAAAATATATAGAATTTAAATTTGCAATTAGAGTATTTATTTATACAATTTGAATCTACCTAAGTTAATGCCGGGATATATAAATTTAACTTGCACATACTAAAATAATTGCTGTTACTAAACCTCACCACTGATGAGATTCTTTAAATTCCAAACATCAGTTACAAATTATAAGTTTTAAGCCCTGACAGAGAGCAAGCAGAATATGTCGTGGCTCATATCTCTTGTATTGAGCTGTAGTTGTGATGCGTTTTGGAAGTGAACCTGCAGCGACGACGAAGATGAGAAGCTGGCTGTCTGGGCAGCAGTTTGCCGCTTCCTTTCTCGCCGAAATCTTCACATAAGGCCCCGTCTCGAAATTATCTCAGTCACCAGTAATTTAGGTCTCGATGGCATCCCAGTCTTCGTCTACAGAAGATGATTAAAGGCCATTATTGCTGGAAAATTACAACATTAAAAATGCAATATATAATTGTGAAGAGTATGAAATTAATTCTTAACTGGCTCTGAATAAATTATTCCAAACATTATAAATAAATATCTGCCATCATGCAATTCCTTACAACAAAACAGCCCATTTCCCATAAAGTTTATCAGTATTTAAAGCACTTCTACGTAGTATTTATTTAAAGTTAATTCTAAGAAAACAAGATATATACTACTTTCTTTCGTCGTGCGTATATGCTTTATCGATTTCGTCAAAATCTCATTAGAAGAATATTCACAAATCATTAAAATTTTAGTTTCCAACAATTTTTTTAGTAATTATTCAAATGCTACCTGTCTGCTATATTAGTAATCCTAAATTCATTATATTTATAGACTGAAAGGAAGTCAGAAATGAAAATCAATGAAAGTTAATTGAAAACTTTCCTGTTTAACTTTTGATAAATAATCTACCCGACTATCATTCAAAAATAAAAATTTATATTTAAAACACTAATTTTGCCACCCAAAATATTTACTGCACCAAATAAAATTTTCGACTCAGTATCCCATCATTTTCCTANATAAGGATGACAAGCGGCCGTTAAGCTAGCCATCCAACAGAGAAAGGTTTTATGTTTTAATGAATGAATGAAGAATATACTATCCAACAACTTGTCACAATTGTAAATTTTCAAATCCAAACATTACAGTTCCTTAGTAATTTTTTGCTTTATTACAAGTAGTTAATAGCTCCATTTAAATTAAGACATTTTGAATCCATTATTTACCAAGATACTTATCTCCCTTGTACTAATCATTATAGGTGAAAATTTCTGTTATACCCCCTTTTTCGCATGAGTTGTTACCTGGAGTTCAGAATTATTCTGCATTTATCCTAATTATATTTATGCAAGGAACTACGTCAAAAATTTGTTGGTGTAGTTGATATTAATTCTGCATTCCCTTTCCTTCTCATGTAGGATACTAGTATACATAGTATACGATATGTGCTGCTTGATATGTACCTATAAGCTACCTGAGGAATCCCTCTGACATGTACTAATTTAAATGGATACACATACGGAGGATAATATACCAACATAAGCAACGGCCTGGTTTATCACCTGACAGCACCGCACGAATATCATCGCCGCTAGTTTGGCAGGATCGGTTATTTACAATGTGACGTTTCGTGTTCGACGTGTATTAGTACATATTAAAAGTATTGCAACATGAGTTACACCTGAGGGTTTTAGTGAGTATTGAGTAAAGGGACTGTAAATTGTATATGCATTCTACGTGGAAGAGATTGGAATAAGTTAGTAACGTTTAAAACTTTTTGTGTAAGATAAATGGTAGTGATTACTTCACACTTTATGAATAAGATATAAAACTAGAAACTAAAAAGCATTTCCACATGTACAAGATTAAATAAATTTGTGGTATTAATCACTGCGGCTCAAGGTGTCTTGCATTAGCATGAAAATATATAGAATTTAAATTTGCAATTAGAGTATTTATTTATACAATTTGAATATACGTAAGTTAATGCCGGGATATATAAATTTAACTTGCACATACTAAAATAATTGCTGTTACTAAACCTCACCACTGATGAGATCCTTTAAATTCCAAACATCAGTTACAAAGTATAAGTTTTAAGCCCTGACAGAGAGCAAGCAGAATATGTCGTGGCTCATATCTCTTGTATTGAGCTGTAGTTGTGATGCGTTTTGGAAGTGAACCTGCAGCAGCGACGAAGATGAGAAGCTGGCTGTCTGGGCAGCAGTTTTCCGCTTACTTCCTCGCCGAAATCTTTACATAAGACCCCGTCTCGACATTATCTCAGTCACCAGTAATTTAGGTCTCGATAGCAGCCCAGTCTTCGTCTACAGAAGATGATTAAAGGCCAAATTTAAATAATTTCATGCCGGGGGAAATGTAGGCATTCCTTCCTGTCACCTATCTTAAAACATTTTTCCTTACTTAATTTTCTATCTGCTAAAAATTTTTTCCAAATGATTTTTTGACATTATTACTAAATATTCTTAACATCATTTTAAAAAATATTTTTTTAAAGATTTTCTTAACATTACTACCCAAAATTCTTAATAACATTTTGAAAAATATATCAGAGACATTTAATTGAACCAAAACTCAAAAATCACATTACTTTGGCGATGATGCACCTTAAATGACATTATTGCTGGAAAATTACAACATTAAAAATGCAATATATAGTTGTGAAGAATATGAAATTAATTCCTAACTGGCTCTGAATAAATTATTCCAAACATTATAAATAAATATCTGCCATCATGCAATTCCTTACAACAAAACAGCCCATTTCCCATAAAGTTTATCAGTATTTAAAGCACTTCTACGTAGTATTTATTTAAAGTTAATTCTAAGAAAACAAGATATAGACTACTTTCTTTCGTCATGCGTATATGCTTTATCGATTTAGTCAAAATCTCATTAGAAGAATATTCACAAATCATTAAAATTTTAGTTTCCAACAATTTTTTTAGTAATTATACAAATGCTACCTGTATGCTATATTAGTAATCCTAAATTCATTATATTTATAGACTGAAAGCAAGTCAGAAATGAAAATCAATGAAAGTTAATTGAAAACTTTCCTGTTTAACTTTTGATAAATAATCTACCCGACTATCATTCAAAAATAAAAATTGAATATAAAAACACTAATTTTGCCACCCAAAATATTTACTGCACCAAATAAAATTTTCGACTCAGTATCCCATCATTTTCCTATACTTTTTACAATGTAAAACTGGGAGTTATTACAACAAACTTATTAAACATAGTTTCTGATGGTCTCCGAGGTGCTATATCTTACAATAACCAGGTCTATTTTAATTAATAAATATTGATTATTTCCATGTTTTCGTACGAAATGGTGCTGCGTTCTACTTTCTAGCAGTAGTTCGTATTAAGTATGTACAGTACCAACGAATTATCGCATAGTAGACAGAAGTTCTGAAGTCCACTACACCAGAGGCAACCCCTTTTGCTGTAGTTTGGTTATGTTTATTTAGTTGTTTTCTTGAGAGCCCTAGTAAGTATAATGATAACAATATTCGTGTACTACAGTAATTTTACTCTTGCAAGAAACTAGGGCACAAACGGAAGTGGCGCATAGTGGGATAATACAAGATTACAGAAAAATGAACAAACATACGACCTTTTTGCAGCACATCATTTTTGACTTCAAGGGTTTCTACTGTTATCTGGGTCGTAGTCTGACCTTGATGCATGGCCCAGTGAAGTGAAATAAGGGTGTCGAGGGCCACTGTGCTATTCATAACCGTGACACGACTGTTATCACGAAATGCCATTACTGTTATACTGGGTCACGCATACCTGATTATCTCAGATGTTACAGACCTACAAAATGCGGCTAGAAGCAACAGAAAACTGGTTTTTGACATGAAGTCAAGAATTGAACTGTGGCAGCTTAAGGACAAGTGACTTTGTGTGGTTACTCAAAGAGAAAATACTCCGTGATTTTCAAACGATAGAAATTACTGTAAACGTGTTTCATGACCAACTGTTATAAAATAATTATCATACACACTACGGAGTTTATTAGGCTAAACTATTAAGTGGATGATCCAAGAATTGTAAAGCTTGCCACCACAGCATACAACAAGGGGGAATGTCGATAAAGAAAGTTCAGCGGAGAGGAATGACCAGCTACCCCTTCGGTCAATTTTAAATCCACAAGGAATTATTCCAATACTTACCTCTAGGCACGACAAAGATTCAAAATATTGTAAATTTTGTATATACCAGTATTATTTCTCTACGTAATCGCTACATTGCCAACAGAGCAATCCTAGCGTATGACTTAAGCATTTTTATTTTATCACATGTAGAGTGTGATGTTCAAAACATCCACAGTTGGTGTTCACAAATATGTGAATGTTTCGGTACAAAATATGCAGTCTGTTTCAATGTATGATTCTTATCAAAATTTTCTTTTGTCCTCTTCTTTTATACTGTCAACCTGGAATCTAAAATGTATTATTTTACCCTGTAATTAATATACAATTTATATTTATGCCAGGCACGCTTTAAAATACGTTTTGTACGGGGAAACTAGAAAAGATGGTAAATCGGCTCTTTTTACGGCTTAGAATGCCCAGTTTGAAACGGTGCGCGTGTTCAATTGAACTGGATAAGCGGAGAGTATTATCACAGACTTAAAAATATTTTATCGGCATCGCATAGCAATAAATGTTCAGAAGCGAACTCAAGTTCCGTTCAATATTTCAAATGGCAATACCTTCTACAGCTTGACGCGCTAGTATACGGCAGAACTCAGGTTCAAACTTGGGGGGGTATTTTTACTGCAGCTTCTAGTGTGTAATTTCATGCTACTTTCAGCGTATTCTAAACTTCCTGGTTTCAAACGTAAAGGTCAATGAGAATGAGTCAAGACACATTTGTTCTACTTATACGAGTATATCGATTTATTCCCTTTATCTTTGAACGACCTGTGTACATTGCGAAAATAATATGGTTTTATTGAATAAAACAATATTTGTTTCACGCAGTAAAATAAATTGTTTCCATAGGAGCAATTTTGTTCCTGAAACAAAACTATTGACCTAATTTAATGTCCCCAAAATTTAAATATTTCGCTGGTGGACCTGGTTTTTTATTGTTGTGCGTCCATTAAAATTGATTTTTTATCTTAAAATAACTTTAGAGAGGGCCGAGCTCTGAACCCACGACTTTCACGCCTGGATAATACATTTAGCGATCTTGGTCAAAGTGGCAATTTGTGCGATAGTGATGTTTGTGTGTTTATACTGTCTCAAACACTCGCTAATTACGCAGATAAGTATTTTCAGGTTTTATATTTTCACCTTCTTGGTTTTCTTATTATATAATTTAATTTGGGTCGTTTGTGCCACTATGTTCGGCATCACTAAATGCACTTACAAACCCCTCTATTATCCTGTGACAAAAATTGCAAAGAAATTCTGAAACTGTTCGAGCCAACGCATAGCCCGATTATATTTTACAGCAAACCAAATAAATACCGTTGGTACCTAAGGCTAATTTTGTTGCCTCCACAAATTTAGCAATAATAGGCAATATATAATGTTGCTTCAGTTATCCACATGTTTGTTCACTCCAAGCAAAACTATGTTTACGACAACCAAACCAATTATTTTAACGTAGTTGTAAAATTGTTAGGTGTACTGAATACGAATAAATGATGATGGAACAACTAAATATATATTAAGCTCAACAAATTATTTTAAAATGCTTCATTTGGTTAAAGAGAGCCAATGCGTATTTTTGGAACAAGAGAAGATTTGTTGTGGGTTCAAAATATTGAATATTGTTGAATGTAAAAAAAAAAATATTGTTAAAGTATATTTATTTGGTGCCTGCAATTATATCTTTAAAAAGGAATTTTGGAAAATAGCTGCTTGTAAAAAAATTTGAGGAATTGTCTTAAATTAGTTATATGGATAAGAGAATGCTATATTACGATATTTGTAAATAGGAAATAGCATGCCTTCATGATAACCATTAGGCTTGTTGTTAAGGGATTGTGTGCGCAAGGGTGTTCAAATAATAAATACAGGATATTTTTCCGACAGTGCGTGGTGTTCATGAATCACGACATGTGCACCTGCTCGATAGTCAACCCGTCTGACAGCTCTACACCACCCAAGACCTTCACTTTTGACGGAGTTTACGACACCAACTCAACCACCGAACAGATATACAACGAGATCGCCTATCCACTCATTGAGGTCAGACACAGCACTGTTACAACTATTTAGTCGGTATTTTATGTGTAAGAGAGTGTGAGAGATTTAAGCAGTGTTTAATATTTGAGATTTTGATAACCAAAGTTTTGCGAAAACTAAAATTAATAGACGTACTCGCATCAGAAGTAGAGTAGGCAAAGTTCAGATGGCACTAGTCTTGACTGGAGCCGTCTACGTTGATTGTTATGAAGAACAATCTTGTCGAGCGTGGTTTGTGGACATGTGCCAAAGAAACGAAGAGTAGTATCCCGAGAAAACCCAAGCCACGGAAGTATCAGCTACACTAGCCACATAAGAATTTAATTTCGGTAAACTCTCTGTGCCATAGCCGGGGAGAGAAGAGAGATAACTGTTTATCTAACCATGTGTTCTCATCAATTTGCATGCAAGCCTGGGTGCTTATTTGCAAGGTATAGAAGGGCTCGTATTTTTTTAAAATATTTTGTTTAGTGTTTTACAGTATATCTTAACAATTGTAACGATAATTTTCATCATTATTTTTAGTGTCTTTACGTATAACTTCTACAATTATGTACAGTAGTAAAGTATTTTTTATTTGTGCAAAAAAAAATTTATTTATTTATTATGAATGATGTTACAATATGAAAGCACTCTTGGCTTGGTTGTACTTACTTCCATCCTCTCCCTACAGAATCACCAATGATGGGCACTCTTATATGTAAATAACACATTTATCACTGGACCACTTTCTTAAGCTTTAAGAAGCCTTTCAATTCCACAGTAATACACAAATCTGTATCATTGTCAGGTTACAGTTCTTTAGTTATAAAATAAACCTACATAACGGGCAAAGGGATGCATCAGTCAGCGAGGAAACTCCTAAGCGGGTATAAATAGTAAACATTTACATATAACTGTATATAAACTCCTTGGGTAACTCCCGTCAAGGCGGCGGTTGTTGAGTGAGTGATTCACACGAGTAACTGCCAACTCTTTCTGGACTAAAGTGGTAATAACGGGGATGAGGGAAGTTGGAGCACCCTGAGATAAACCTTCGGCTAGCTAGTAGTTTGAGGTGGTTGCAGCGTGGTCCAATCTTTTGCGGTGAAAACTATCGAAAGTTGGAAGTGTCAGTCTAAAATTCCTTTCAGAAGTAGTGAACTACTTACAGTGTATACCAAAGGTTATAATGTTAACAAACGCCATATTGAGGACTTAATCAGAGTGAACATGTTTTAATTATTCATTGTTTGGGAGAATGTTAAAACTGTACGGTTCATAACCAAGAAGAAAGATTATTATATACGTTATCAATCAACACTACGTAATAGCAACCATTCGTACATACATACTGATTCTATTTTGTCAGTAGGCTCTATTAACAATCCCACAAAAATTTGCTTGTGCAGGTACCATTTGTTTAAAAATAAATGGCGTTTTTCGTACCTCGCACTGAGTTTTGGAATAGAGCAAACAAATCTGCATTATTCAGAATAGTCCCTATATGGAGAAACACATCTCTGATAACGATTCACAGTGCCGACAATCCCGTTACTAAAGAAAAGTAGTTCCCACGAGACGAAATTTTCGAAATGCAATTGGTTCAATCCCTTGCCGGGTCGCTCCCAGATTTTCTCGTGTGGGAATCGCGTCGGACGATGCCGCTGGTCGGCAGGTTTTCTCGGGATACCTCGATTCCCCCGCCCCTTCTTTCCGGCACTGCTCCATACCCTCCTTAATCACCCTCATCGCCTCTCAATACCTCGCTGTTAAGAGCCGCCCAAACTTAATCACTCACTCACTCGAAAGGCACTTTCTACAGTACCTATATTTTTGAACACCCTATCGTTCAGGAAGCGACTTAGATGTAAAAAAAGTGGTAGTCTGGAGGTACTACGTCCGGGGAATATGGAGGGAATATCTCGGGTAACTCAACTTCTGTGTCATAACTTGGAGCCTGGGATCGTCAGTATAGCACAGAGGACCGTTCCCATAGACCGACGATCGCTGCTTTTTAGACAATTTAGTATTAGTACACAATCAGAGGTGGATCCAGGGAGGGGTCCACGGGTGCATGCCCCCCCCTCCTTTGTTTCCAAACTCGGGACCAAAAAGTTTCGATACCCAGTGGTTTATGAATGTGGCGTCTTCATTGTGCAAAGACAGGTGTTTTTCACAAATAATTCTTAACGTGAAATTCAGCATTTTATTTTAATGAGTAAGTCGCCTATGTATTCTACCAAAATTGTGCCAGATATTTCTGCATCCTTGCATCTAGCCAAATAGTTCAAACATTCATGGCAAACCTGGCACAATAGCCAGCCAACAGCGCCGACGAGGAATATACAATTAAACCTCAATGGCTATCTAAACCTGGAGAATATTATCTTGTACCACTATACAAAAAAATTTTCTACTTTAGAAAACAAATGCTTGAAACAGTTTACATAATATATTTGTCTCTCTGCCTTTAAAACTGAGAGTTAATTAGGGTTAATCTTATTTTAACATTACACTCTTACAGTTATAGAATTTATCATTTCAGTTCACTATTGCAGCACTGAAATACAAACACGTAGACGTATATCTGTTTTCCTAGTTATCTAACTTGTCACACTCTACATCGTAATGATTTCTAAAATAGCTTTTCTGCCATAGTGAAAAATATATTTCTAATCTAGTATTTTACCTGTTAAAGAGTCGTTTCATAGAATAATAAAATAATTACCGGTACCCCAAAACACCGTACATTTTAACCCTGGATCACAATAATTATAGCAATTTTTGTTAGTTAATAAAGCGTAGCGTAAGATTCGAAGTTTTAAATATATATTTGGAATAAACATAAATTGTTGGTAATAGAGGAAAAATTGCGTTGTCTTTAAAACTGTTTTAAAATGTTATACTTTGGACAAATCGGAAATTTATTTTAGGTATACCTCCCTGGTCGAAATCGCTAAGGCGTTGCCTTCGGACTGAGTTGTATTTCCAAATCCCGGTAAACCATGGAAGTTTGTGCTGTTTTAATAAGATAACTTAAATTGGTTTCTTATATCAATACCCCTACTTGCAGCACAGAAAAAAAAAGGATGGGGGGTGTTAATAAACCATACAAATAAACTGAAAGTTCGTTTTGAATTGTATCAAAAAAAGATAGGCTTTGAATTTTCATAAGCAATGAAACTATTAATTTTCTTTCATTGCTCATAAAGGATAATTTAAAGTGAATATGTTCGCTACATTTTGTTGAAAAAAATTAGCACAAAAGTATGGAGGATACTGATATTGTTTTATACTAAAAACATATTAATTTTTTTCAATAGCTGTTATAGGGTTGTAGCTTACTCTGAGAGTTTAGAAAGGGTTTTTGACTCAAAATAAGCAAGAGTGTACTCAGAGTTAATGTTAAACAGAAGAAGATACGTATATTGCCAAAAATGTATTTAGAGTTCCGATTTCCCCTCGAACTATTCCTTTTCTTCAGCAACATCAGTATAACACCTCCATCCCAACATTTAATGAGATCCTTTGTCATTCAGTCCGTCTATCCCGTTTGCAAATACCGGGAAATTTGAAAACAGGGAACCATAGGTCATGTCTTTGGTCTGATATTGATCAGGCAGAAGTAGTAACGAAAAGTGTGTGTATTCTCTATATGAATAATAAAATGGTAAAAGTACGTAGGTCCATTAACCATGGATCTGAGAAAATTAAAAGAAAAACTGTGTTTTCCACCCGGTTAATGGGTGTGCGATTAACCGAAACCATTGTTTCTACGTATCGCTGATGTAAAAAATTATTTTGGCTCATAATTTATCATTGACACTACTACTTTGTCTGCAACTAAAACAAGAATCTTCCTTGTGTTACATCAAAACATCATTACTCCTTCTGTCCTTTATCAAATCGTTAATTTTACATCGACAATAGTAGCATGAATTTTCCACACTTCGACACTTATCTACACTCGTTTCCAATTTTCCTTGCAGGAACGTCTTTGTTTCTGTGGCTTTTGTATGGTTTCCTTTTGAAACGTTAGTGTTTTATCATATTAGTTGATTATATGTTTTCATTTCTTATACCTTCTCTTTTATCGTCCTGTCACCTACAGATTCATTCATATCCACAATCTTCATGCGCTAATACAATATGAATAAATAAAACACGGGAGTAATTACATGCCTTTCATAATTGTTTATATATGTAGGCTTGGCATGTGGGAATCTATTATGGTGTTATGGTTTCTACTTTTCACTATTTCTACTCCGATTCAGTGTCAAAACGATGTTAAGTCCTGGACTAGAGCCCATTAAAACTACACGCAAAACTGTAACTTCGATCAAGAATATGCTGGACATACATTCTGTTGACACCATCACATGCACCTACCTATAAATAACTCCTACATGTCAAAACAGATAAAAACTGTACTTAAGTTCTTTTAATATTTTATGGTTCGATTGTTCAGAAATATATTGCCCAGCGTTGAGAGAATGCTAATCAATAAATTCTTCAGAGTTCTGACAGTGACACACATCATCCACAAGTTCTGTGAGTTCTTCATCGCGCAGAATGTACTGTTTGACTAATATCACGAAAAAGTTATTCTGGTGTTTATTTCCGAGGAACAGTTTTTCGTACTTTTCAGAAATTAAAAGTTTCATTACTGCACGTGCAATCATTCCTACCCATATAACAACAGCTGAAGGAATGCCTAGTCCATATCTGCTAAGTTCGTTAAAATATATCTCGTTAGTGTAAGGCTGAATCTAAAGTTCAGTACAATAACCACAACTGATACGCATACCTAATTTGTTGGAAGCACAGCCACAAATCCACAAATATATAGAAGTGAAGGCTCTTCCTCGACATCACCGAGTTCGACATCGAATAGGTATATTAGGTTGCCTCCTATTCTCTTTATATTCTTCAAAACGTCGCCTTATTTCTTCAGGGTTGCTTCAATTTGTTGTTTGTAGCTTACCCAAGTAAGATGGTAACGATGGAAAAATACTAGGGATTGCATTTGGTTTTAAAATGGAACGATTTCTAGGATGCTGCACAAAACTGTTCTTATCCTTATAAATGTCACTTCTTTATTTTGTTATGATGGGCACTAGCGTGAACCTGCCTTTAAACCGACGTACTTGCTGAACGTACCGTAGGTAGACACCGCCCTATTCAGGACAGTTTGAAAACACCAGTGGCGAAAAAATTCCAAGACGACGCTAGCCCCGGGGACACATTAATACGGGCACGTGGGAACAAAACAAGATATCACAGCAGCAGTTTCGCTACGAGGCGGAAGGTAATCCAGGACAAATTCATAATACAGAATCTAAAGGCATATCGCCTAAAGGCAGTCAGCCACCGAGACGAGAAGATGCTGCTCTGGGCGCAGCGTCATCGTGTATGGCCGCCGTTTCCGTAATAACGACCAGCCTACGACGACGAGTCAACAGAAGGTAGGTGAGCAGATATGGACATTAAGGCTTAAATGTGGCACTAATTTCCCTCCGCGCTTTATAGTAAACGTAATTGTATAACACTAGTAAATCAGATGTAACTATAATTATAACCGTTGTATACTTTTTATATTGGGCGTTGTGATAATCCTGCCATTCCACAATCGAAAATACTAAATAAATGGTTTGTAGTCGTAGTTATATCAAACCATAATAATATGTCACGCTGACAGAAATGTTTGATACACGCGACGGAATTCGCCGAAGGTACCCAGTTATCCCTAGGAATTATTATAATCCATTTTAGCTTTTCTTCATCTACTTACGGAAACGAAAATACATTTACGTATCCTGAATTAGTTTCCGAGGCATAGTTGTTTTGTAATGGCAGCCAGGTATGCAACATTTCTTCGGCATTTTCTTAGTGGTAAAAAACAAATATTCACATCTGTAAAACATTCACGAAGCACCCGCACCAATAATAGCCGAGAAACTGAACGAAGCACATGTATTTCAAAAACTCGCTCCTGGCTGGCCCGACACATGGGGGTGCGAGACCGGCCCCAGTGCAACGTTGCCACATTTCAACTCTCCGGCCTCCCACTAAAGACGATCGAGCGAAGACAGGAAACGTTCTAATCCAGGATCCCTCAATGTGAGCCTTTAAACATGCTTAATAAATAAATATGCATTTTTTTTTTGCGATTTACTCAATTTTATTTTTAATTATATAGTTATGTTTAAAATATTTTGGAAAATTTTTGTATTTCTTGAAAATGTTTTTTTAACATTTTAAAAGATTTTCAAAATTTATTTTTATACTTTTTTTTTTTTTTTTTTTTNCTCCGGCCTCCCACTAAAGACGATCGAGCGAAGACAGGAAACGTTCTAATCCAGGTACATTATCAGTCACACTGCAGCCCTACTGATTGACCTACAGTAGCATATAGGCTGTTCACGGTATAGTGAGCACTTTTGAGGCCCTAGCTACTTGTTTCCTGTTAACAATTTTTTTATCCTTCCGCCAATTTTTAAAATAAATATTGCCGTGTACGTAAGTAATGTATATATTTCACCTGACTCAAATGTTTAAATCTAAGGCTACAATAAAATATATCTATTAACTATTATTACAAATTAGAGGCCCTCAAAAAGTGCTCACTTTACCGTGAATAGCATATAACCACAAGAGAAAAGGGAAGAAAATAGCCTGTATCACAATACTTAAACTTAGATATGCAGGTTTCGTTGTTCTGCTATTTCTTTGCACTGTAGGTGCATTCGGCCACATTACTGTTGTTTACATAAATATTAAGATTAATTATTTTCTCTGAAAAACTGTTTTGATGGTTTAGTTCTAACGTAAACTAATATTTTCAAACCAAGGTGGTCATACGAAATCCGCCATTTTGACGTTGTACGCGCATTTTGCATGCGAGCTCTAGCAAGCGCAGCATACTGGTTTCTGGGAAGTGGAATTTGTATGCGAAAAAGACCATTCGAATATGTTTGAATATGAACGCTCGGGCTGTATTTTCGAGCACAGGCCCCCTCGTAAAGGCCTAGGCGTACGCAGTGCTCTGCGAGAATGTCGTGGATGTGTTCATCGCGGGAATTACCTAGACGTGGCCCTTTATGCGAGTTAGTGATGGCGTGGAGAACGATCTGGGTGGGATCGCGTTGGCTGTGTGCACCGTGTCGCACGTCTGGGACGGCAGTTTTTGCGTGGCCCTGTGCGGAGTGCGAGGAGACCAGCGGACTTGGAGGCGACGAAGGAGACCGGGAGAACGGCGCAAGGGTAGTCGCGGCGTAGTTCCAGTCAACAGCGAGTGCAGTGGAACTGCGAGGAGTGCTTCCAATTTACCAGTAGAAAGGGGAGACTGTCACTACTCCGGGGACATTGAAGAGTTGGGACTAGTTTTATATGAGACTGGGCGAGTTTGATATTTCGATATTAGATATTTTACTGTATAGTTGTTATTAATGAGTTTGGTTTAACTGGGATATTGATTACTGTTATAAAGACAGAGTGCTTAGTTATGTAATTGGTTGCAGTAATTTTTGTTGAAATTGTTTATTGGAAAATAGTGTGTGTAAATACTGATATATATTTTTATTTAGGAAATAAAAGCTATACATGTTTAGTTTTGTCTGGTGTAGTAAATAAGTAAGAAAATTATATTCAGCTTTCTTATTCAAGTGAATTAAGACCTCCAACTTAATACCGAACCTGGCTATACTCAAACTATTGTAACAATAATATAATCGCATTACCTAACCACATAAAAAACCAACTATTATTTACTTTGAACAGGAACTTGAATAAAAGTTTATAAAAAAAAAGGATGCGTTTCCAAACCCATTCCACTCTGACAATTGATTTTTGTTCGGTCACTTTCACTGTGAAAATTTATTTTAGTTTGACCGGCATAGAAAAAAAATTCAAAATAACTACAAAATTACACTTTTCATTTGTTTGGTGGAAAGTAATGACCAGCGTAAATAGTAAGTTTGTTAAATGGATCATGTTCATTTTTGCAATATAATGGCAGACCTCACTGATTGGCTGTTGAAGTCGACAAGCTAATCTAGAGAGGTTTCATGCTCAGTCATATTACTAGTAGCCAGTACGTGGCGAACGCGTATGACCCAGTGTGTGTTGTGAGACTGCATAGTGCAACCGCGCCTCCGACTGGCTCTACAGTGATGTTCTATGATACGCACCTGCCCCCAAACGTATCCGCCCTCAGATTCTACAGGGTCTAAAGCTTCCTTCACATTACGCTGATCAGGCCGAACAGACAAAGAAAACATAACCTAAGGTTGTTCACAATCACACGTAAGCAAATTTTCTGCGCTACCGTTATGCTGTTTGGTTGCAGAAAATAGACGTTGTCATGTTTCTACTCTATTTTATTAATTCCATTGTGTTGCGGATTTCTAGTAAATTATATTAAAGAGGACGGTAATTTCGTTTTATATTTTCAAGAATAGTTTACATTTTAATGGCACCTATCGGTTCATTTCCAAATATATTTATTTAATATGAGCTTTGAATAAAATAAACGTTTATGTTAACGCATTCCATTATAAATACATACATTTAACTATTTTATACTATTGTATCAATACACGTTGATTATTTAACAAATTAGTGGAATAAATTATGTGAACCAACTGACTTGTTGGAAACATCGGCGCTGTCTGCTCTTTCTGCGAGCAGAAATATCGGCGTGAGCTCAACTTTTTCAGCACGGTATTGCAGAAAACGAGGATGGTTTCTGATTGGCTGTTCTAGTTTTGCACTCTGTCTGTTCGGCTTGATCGGTGTACATGTGAACCGGGCGTAATACCCTTGCGCACATGCGTACGGCCGCCTTCCGTGTCTGCATCGCATTGGCCCAGCTAGGGAAGGGAGCTAACAACGTAGGACAGGCTAGGTCATGTAAACGTCGCATGACGCACACTGTCGATTACAACACGGCCATCGACTGCCCGGTAGTCAGGGCACAGTGCTACTTCCGGTATATCCCCAGCCACGCGATGTGCAGCGTTTGTGAGCCCTCACCACGCACGGACAGGGGATATGGCCATTGACCTTTGAATGTTGTAGAAACGTCTAGCACATGCCCATAGGTTTCATCGAGCTGCAAACCATGCCCACAAGGTGTGGGAAGTAATCTTCAGATGATAAGTCGTCCGTCCCGTGTATTATGCTCCCTCAAAATGGAAAATAGTAGCCATATTACAAAAATTAAATTGTTAGGACCATAAGTAACAATAAATGAAGAATATTCTGCAGAGGGTTATTTAAAAAATCTCACTGCTNAATTAAATTGTTAGGACCATAAGTAACAATAAATGAAGAATATTCTGCAGAGGGTTATTTAAAAAATCTCACTGCTATGTGTGTTTGAGTGTGTGTATTTACACACATACAAACACAGCAGTGGCGTGTGGTGAACTGTGGCAAATAAGCTTGCTAGTTTACACTTCTACCACTAAAATGTAGTTCGGCAGCAGACGCCACATGACGCGTGTAGTGGGTCCCTTGCTGCTCGCTCGTGAGTGGTCGGAATGCATTCAGTTTCCCCAGGCTGCACGGTGGTTACTGGCTCCTGCTACGTGCACCGCGAATGTACACCAGTGAGCAAGCACCAACTTACCTTGCAACACTTCACCACACGCGACTGACACAAAGTAAAGTTAAAAACAGTAATAGCCACAATATTCAAATTAGACAAGCAGGGTAACTACATGTATTTACACATAGAACCAGTAATTACGAACAAAGTCCATACTGCTCTAGTTCCTACTGCTATGTCCTACACAGTAAGAAACAAAAATGCCACGTAAATAAGTGTGAATAATTTTGTACTTATATTTGTGTGCCACGGGTTGTAGATGTTTTTATTTTTAGAATAAAAAAGAAAATTATCTATGTAATAACAGTACTTGGAAGTAATGTTTATGCATTTATGTTGTAATAATTGTGGAGCTGTATTGTTAAATCTTATTAGTGTAAATGAGCATTCACATTATTGTATGTAATTAGCACATGTTATGACGTTGAGTCCTTTATGTAACATTATTATAGAACATAATATATAACTACATGCTTCTGTTTATAATGTGTAATGTATTCGACAAATCGCTTTCAATGTGTGTTCCAATGTATGTGATGCTCTCAAGAACAAAATTAATAAAACGTACACATGGTTAACAGTAGGCACAGTGGTCATATCTAATATAATACCGCTGCATGGTTCAGAGATAATTTCGAAATAATGGAGTAACATTCTTGCTATGAACATCCAGTGAAGTAGTAGTTCAGTTTTAACAATAAATGTGGACTACCTCTAATAATGCTTCGCTCTAAAACTTCTACTGTGCTCCGCGAAGAATATCAAGAATTTGCATGCATAAAATTGGATGGCTATCTGCGTGTTATACGTAGAATTAATAGCGGAACCGCGTAAATTAGTCTAATATAGTCGTTATTTCAAGAGAGCCTATTAGAGGTCGCTGTGGTCTCGTTTGATATAGCAGCGCACAGATCTACTACGGCGATTTGGGTTAGATTCTTTGCAAGGCCACTGCGAAATCTTTGCATGTGTAACGTTGCCACTTCGCCATTTTCTCAGAGTAATCCCATTCTATCCTCCCTAGCATTCCATCGCTGCATCTTCACCTCACTTCACCCTCGTAGACGCTGAATTCCTAGTAGCTAATGTCACCGTGATGACTCAAAAGCATTACCCCTCTCCCTCTCCCGAAAGATAGTTTCTAGACTTACGGATGTAATTACGAACACTGCAGGGGTCGCGGTGATGTCGTGGTCAGACTACTCGCTTCCCATCAAGGCGAATCGAGTTCGATTCCTTGCGGGGTCGCCCCCGGATTTTCACATGTGGGAATCGTGCCGGATGATGCCGTTAGTCGGCGGGTTGTTTTGGGGATCTCCCGTTTCCCCCACCCTTGAATTCCAGCGCTGCTCCATACTCACTTCACTTCACCCTCATCGGCTCTCAAGACCTCGCTGTTTAGAGCAGTCCAAATCTCTTCACTCATTCATAAACACTGCATTATGGTACTCACTAATATCTAAAGCACTGGAAAAGTCTCGAAAAAAAAAATACAATGAATTATATGCAACAAAAATATCCATTCTTAACAAGGGAAAGATGACGTCATCGTTTATGAAAGAAGAAAATAACTTTTCGAACAATAATTACCTCATAATTGTATAGTGATAAGTGTAACTACAATGCAACAAAACCCATTAAGTATATTTGCAACAAAAACCACTACGCATATTTGTTCAAAATGATGTGAATTATATCCCGTGAAACTTGTTAAAATATTATCCACAGAAATACTGTCTGTCAGGAGCTAGCCTTCGTGGAACAATGCCAATTAAAATACGCGTGCTTGCTTTTAACTTAACGTGTTGGTACATGCATTCTACCTACTTTGTGACCTTTAAAAAATGAATTTCGTGCTATGAATTTCACGTATTTGTTTAGGCATTCAGTTAAATAAAAAAATCTGCAGATTACAAGCTGATGGTATACAGACACCAGGTCATAAAACGTACGAATTATATTAGAATCATCTGTCCATACATGTTAAAACTTTGTGGACTAATAATGAAATTGCTGACAAAAGATGATTAACTCTTGGTGTGCTAGCTGAGCCAGTAGTTTACGCATCCTTTAGACCCTCAACTATTCATCAGGAGGTGCCTGAGAGTTTCAAGCAGCACAGTATATAGGAACGTGATACCTATGAACCTGTTACCTTGCTCCTCGCCGAGGTTTCCCCTTGAAACCGATACTGAGGCCGTGCATGATTTGCTAAGCTAACAAAAATAGTAAATGCTGTGGATCTCTCACAAGAAAGTCACAGAACAAAATATTAATATAACATTTCTGATTGACAGTGTAATATTATAAAAATTATTTCAATTCTAGTTTTAGTATGCATTCAGTGCCAGAATCCTCCAAAACAACATAATAAACTGGCAGAAAGAGGCGTCTTAAGAATTAGTAGTCCAAACATATTTGAGTAATCAGTTAATGTATAAAGGACCCGTCTAGTCAGTCGAGCTATTGGAAAAATGGGGCGAGGGTGTGACATATTAATCAACGAAAACATTGTAGTGGGGATCATTTGTCGGCTGGTCGTCATGCTGGAAGGATGTGTACAACCCCTGCCATCGAACCCTGGACTTCTCGCATGTTAGTCTTAGAAGGTTTTTTTTCCCCCCAAAATTTTTAAATGTCTTATAATTTTTTAATTAATAAATTAAAAGTTTTTTTAAACAATTTCTTGGATTTTGTTGGGTTCAGCGTTATTTAATACAATATGCATAAGATCAAAGACATGGGTGGGAGGTNAACAATTTCTTGGATTTTGTTGGGTTCAGCGTTATTTAATACAATATGCATAAGATCAAAGACATGGGTGGGAGGTCAAGGTCAAGGACACCTGGATCCAATATGGTGGTCGGGTGACATCACAACATGGCGGCCAGCTGGCTCCTGGTACCTGACCCCCGTCCCCTTTAGCACGATTCGGTTGTACTATTCTACTTTTGTTAATTATGTCATACTGCTCAACACACAAGCATCAAACATTCATAAATCCTGACTATAATATTTTGTATTAAGTGTTTACTTTTCGCTTAAAGATAACGTAACGTAAAACGATGTTTGGATTATTGTAATTTAATTTCACTTCATTTTCGACANTACTTTTCGCTTAAAGATAACGTAACGTAAAACGATGTTTGGATTATTGTAATTTAATTTCACTTCATTTTCGACATTTCTCCAAAATACAGTTTAATAACCTGATTTTAGAAGTCTCATATCTCACTTTCAGTTTAGGTAGGTGTCCCATATATTTCTCACTTGATTTTGCCTAAGAAAGTCACCTCANGTCTCATATCTCACTTTCAGTTTAGGTAGGTGTCCCATATATTTCTCACTTGATTTTGCCTAAGAAAGTCACCTCATTAAGTTTATTGATCTAATTCAGTTACTTTCTGTAAATGTTAATCCGAAGTTTACAGATTTACAAATGTAAGTCTACCAGCTTATTGCATATTATAGCCCCTAACTGTAACATAAACGTAGAAAATGCTGTAATAATAATGATTTGATATACTATTTTAAAGAAAGAAATTCAGTTTATAAAGCTGGCATATATACATAGATTACAATTAAACCACGATCTTGAACAGTGTTATTTCATGTTTCGAAATTTACACCAGAGAAGTATGCAAAATGAAACTATGTAATGCTAGAAACGTTCAACTACAGATAGCATTCGCGCTATGATGCGGGTGTTTCCGGCGGGAAATGTTGCAGGGAGTCCTGGAGGGGTACAACTGCACTGTCTTCGCCTACGGCCAGACCGGCTGCGGAAAGAGCTTCACGATGCAAGGCGTGTCGAATCCGCTGTCGCAGAAGGGCGTCATCCCCCGCTCCTTCGAGCACATCTTCGAAGGCGCCGCAGTGACTGAGGGTACGAAGTACCTGGTGCTGGCCTCCTACCTCGAGATATACAACGAGGAGATACGTGATCTTCTGGGGGAGGATGTGAAGCGACGGCTGGAACTCAAAGAGCATACCGACAAGGGAGTGTACGTGCAGGGTAAGTTCACAACATTTTATTTAGATGAGCCGACCTTCATAGGAAAGTTGGTTGAACACAAGCTTATGGTATGAGGAGTACTGTAGAAGAATAAAATAGACGCGTTTGGGACACGGGGGCGGGGAGAAGAGCTGAGGCGCAAACTAATCGCCATGCTGAGTCGTCACCTGACAAGCTTCCTTGGATATGGGTGACCGTGACCTTGACATGTAAATTTTACCTTGTCTGCATGACCTTGACCCCAGATAGCCTTTAATCTAAAAAAAATTAAAGATGTAAAAAATTATAAACTAAACAATTATGAAAAAATTTAAAATTTTGGAAAATTACATAAGGAATAATAATCCGGAGGTCCGGGGTTCGAAACAAATATGACGGAGCACACATCATTCTGGCACAACCAGCAGGCGACTGACCCCTACCACTACCTCCTCCCAATATGTTAAATTGACCAGTTGCTTCCTCCCCCAGCTCATCTATGCTCTAATCCCCCTCCTCCTATTACTCGTCCACAGCTCGACCAATTAGTCGGCAAGCCTCCAGACCTCTCTAAAATATTATTGGTTTTACAGCACAACCTCCCCCTACCCTTTCCCCTTCCCAACTTTTTCTAGTTTTGCTCTACCCTCGCCAATGTTTCCCATTGGATAATTAATCGGAAAACTTCGGCTCTAGCCTATTATTTCTCCCGCAACTTTATAAGATGCAACACGCGAGGGAGGCGCTCAGTTTTTATACACGGCAATGTACACGTGTTACCCAACAGCCGGAAAATCCTTTCCGCAATCTTAGCGCATGGTAAATTTTAGTCTCTGTCCACACTGGTTAGATGCGAAGAATTATCGTACCTGCCGAAAGAATTTCTTCTCGTGTATACACCTGACGAAATTTTGGCTGTGCGTAAGTATTTACCGACGTACTTACAACTGCGTGTTGTGCACAGGGTGTTTTCATGGGTATACTACGGTACCCGACACACCACATCGGAGGGGTTGTNTTACAACTGCGTGTTGTGCACAGGGTGTTTTCATGGGTATACTACGGTACCCGACACACCACATCGGAGGGGTTGTACTGTGCTGTTCGCAGTGAGTTCCTCACCATCGTCATGAACTCTGCCACCACTCCAGCGGGCTTCGAATCTCGGTCCCTTACCCACTACTACCTTACTCCCATCCTACGTCCTCTTTGGCTTCCCTCCTCCGCGCGTGCGCATTCGCCAGATTTCCCCTCCTTCGTTTTTGTTAANCCATCCTACGTCCTCTTTGGCTTCCCTCCTCCGCGCGTGCGCATTCGCCAGATTTCCCCTCCTTCGTTTTTGTTAATTTGATGTGAGCCTTTGGCGTTCTATTGCTCGCTGGACCTTTTAGTCGACAGGGTCGCCTCTTCATTTCGATGCTTAATATGGTCCGTCTGTAGTGGTTACGTGATAACGTCTTCGTATGCGAAATGCAGCGCGAGTTCGCAGGAGGGTTCGGTTGCAATGGAGTGTGTTATAAAGCTTTAATAGTGTTTTAATAAGGACCAAGTAACTTCATCGCGCCACCCATGTTGTGCTAAATTCATTTTCGGCGGCCAATTCAAAATTGAGGTTCCAGTAAACGTTATGCGATGTAGTGGCAGTGGCTGTGAATTTGTATTGTAGCAACCCGTTGTAGTTTAGTGCGCGGAGGTACATTTGACCGCACTGCTTCCGTGTTTCTGCTGATTAATTGTTTGTTTCGAATGTATTAAATGTATTATGTTACTAATGTAATTTGAGTTTGACAAAGTTAAATTTGAAATGGTTTTCAAATATTTTGTACGAGTATCGCTTTGAATAAACTTGCTTTGACAGCATTTTGCATAACTGTTCTTTGTACAAACTCTGTGCATGACACAGTGCAAGGCCCGCAGAGCTTCCACCATTATCGTCACCAGGGACAACATGTGCGCCGGCCCAGCATCCTTGCAATCTTCACATCCACAATGCATGCATTCTGAAACATAGTCGAGCGATCCTTGCTTTTTTACAGTACATTTAAAACCATTACATTTCTCGTGCAATTTCAAAGCCTAATTATTTCTTCCATGACAATCCAGCTCGTACACGAATGTATTGTTTCTGCNCATTTCTCGTGCAATTTCAAAGCCTAATTATTTCTTCCATGACAATCCAGCTCGTACACGAATGTATTGTTTCTGCTTACTTATGTGTTCGTCGCTTTTAAGTTTCACCATAGCTTCAAATATGCACGGAAGCGCAGAATCTTGGCGCAGGTTTAAAATATAACAGTTTACAAAATCACACGTTGACGTGTCCTGTACATAAGAGCATTCAAAATCATCGTAACAGTAGTGTCAGTGNTTTACTTATGTGTTCGTCGCTTTTAAGTTTCACCATAGCTTCAAATATGCACGGAAGCGCAGAATCTTGGCGCAGGTTTAAAATGTAACAGTTTACAAAATCACACGTTGACGTGTCCTGTACATAAGAGCATTCAAAATCATCGTAACAGTAGTGTCAGTGTATGCCACCATCGCAAAATTGAATTTGTAAAACACCTCGAGTTTCTCTAAAGCTGATATGATTGTACCCAATGTTCACATCACTGTACTTATCTACGTCTTCTGTATTGAATGGAGAAAATGTTGCTACATCGTAATCCATGTCTTCGACATCGTTGTAATCGAACTCGGAACTATAGAAGCTTGTAGAGAATAAGTTGAGGCCCTCGCTCGCAGATGGTCTTGAGTCCAGAACAGACGGTGCTGCATTGCTGGCCGACTGCCAGCAGCCCGCCACCTGATAAGATGTTGCGGATGAGTAAAATGAGATTATCGACATTTTCTTCCTTTTCACATTCGGTGTTACCCTGGTCGCTTGCCATCTTGATATAGTGGCGGGGTTTTTTTCCTCTTGCAACACTGGAATGAGTGACTAGTGTGAAGTTTGAGAAGAAGAGCTTACAGTGGCAGTAAACTTCGCAGAGTTCATGTATGCATGGCATGCAATAAGACCTACTGAAATCCTTACTTTTACACGATAATCGTTGCTAGGTGCCGTCACTAGTTGATTGGTACTCTCATTCGAATCGAAGATCCAATATAATTTCTCATCCTCTCGGTTCCTTTGCGACCTGCGGGCATCCCATGGCCGATAAACTGGACACCTGCTGTTATGCAGGTATACACTCACTCTACTTTAGGGAGCAGATGGTAGGTTAAATATTCTCACCACAACTGGAAATGGATGTCGTCCCGGTAGAAATCGACATATGTTACAGGCAAATGATCATGTGCCACAATGTTATTATATTCGACTCTGTGCATTAGACTGTGCACCTACTTGTATCTCTCTGAAGAGCCGAACATTGTCACACACAAAAAGTGAGTGCTTCCCTCATGTGTTGCATCTTATTAAGTCGCAGACGAAATAATCGGCTAAAAGCCGAAGTTTTCCGGTTCATAAGCCAATGGTAAATTTTGACAGGATTTAAGCAAAAGCGAGAGACTGGTGGGAATGGAAAAGGGTAGGGGGGGATTGGGATGTAAAACCGATAAAATGTTTGAGGGGGTGGATACTCGCAGATTGATTGGTCGAGCTATGGGCAAGTAATAGGGTAAGAGGATTGGTTTAAAGATGCGAGGGGTATGGAGCAATTTATCAACTCACAGGGGTATCACAAAGTCGATATATAGGTGAGGGGAATGAACGAAGTCATAAGGGGAGGGAGGCAGTCAGGTGATATTACCCGCCCGCCATATTGGTAGACACCACTCTCTTGTTTTCTTACTTCTTAATAAACCATTATGCGAATATTATTGATGTGCTTTTAAATGACTATAAATGTTTATTTCCTGAGCTGAACCACAGAATTTGTAAAGAAATTGTTATGTATAATGTGAAAATGATAGGGGATCACTGTTCTTTCGAGGTAAAAGCTGCAAGTTAAAGAAAAATGGCATTAGTAGTGTTTGGCTGTCGTAAAAGAACTTCTAGAAAATCTAAAATGTTATAAAAAGTATTTAACTCACATTACACTGAAACCAACGCCTACAGGGAACTGCATTCCCTTGGAGGAAATTAGTATCCTTAACTGTTCGTCTGTTGCTGCAATAAATGCATATACACCAAAAGCAAAACTTTAAGATCAAGACGTACTGTCCATCAGCGAGGCTTCATATCTCACATATTTGTTTGGCCCTCAATAAATCACAGAATATGCACAGTATGTTATAGTTTATCCTGCAGAATTTAGGATAAGTTATTTGCACAAAGTTTTTACATATGAAAATAGCCTTTCCATACTTGTTGAGATGGGAAAAGTTCCAGGTACCCAGCCAGGAGGTACCCAGCCTGGAGTGAACATAAATCACTTTGGTGGGAGGCAAGCGCTCAAGCCACTCGACTACAACGAAACATTACCTGCACACTACATCATTGTAAACGGGCGCATGCCTTCAAACATTAAAGTAACATGCCAGTTCAGCACATTAAACACAGGCCATTCAAGATCACTCAATGGAAAAAAAACTAGACTCACATTCGGAAGGACACTGGTCCGAATCCCAGTCCAGACATCCATTGCCACATAAGAAATTTTGGAAGCTGTACCTCTCCCCTTTCCTTTATATTGCCCACAATAAAACACTTTTTCCCTTTCACTATGCTGGTCCCTTTAGCCAAGGGCCCAATTCAACTGTACCCTTTGAAATCCCCTGTCACCAGCCATGCAGCCATCCTGATTAGTTCCCCATGGTTTCCCAGTATCACTCCAGGAAAGTGCTGTGAAGGTTACTTATAAATATAAAGGCCATGGTTGATTCCTCTCCCATTTCCTGACTGCCTCCCTCCCCTCATGATTTCATTAATTTCCCTCGCCTACATATCGACTTTGTTTTACCCCCATGAGTGGACAAATTGCTCCGTACCCCTCTCAACTATACTCCAATCCTCTTACCCTATTACTCGCCCATAGCTCGACCAATCAATCGGCAAACATCCACTCCCTCAAACATTTTAATTGTTGGATGAGCCATTCTGGACAGGAAATCAGATGTTCCCTACTACTGATATTAATATTGGGATGTAGTGTGACTATTCAGACTGACCCACATGCATTTTATTGATACAAGTTCGGTGTTGAGCATGCTGGTTATTAAGGTAAATTACATTAAATTACAGTGAAAGTGGGTTGTAGGGGACCAGGACCCCGAAACGCCTAATGCTGTACTAGAAGTGAAAAATGCGAAGTCTGAAAACTTGCATGTAATTACTCGTGCACAAAACTTTACATCACTCTAGTTAAAAACTTTACATGGGTTCTGGTCTACGGTCCGCCAGGTAGGGAAAACTACGAATGTACACAGGTGTGCATAACAATGATTTACTGCTGCGTTAAGATTCCCCGGGCGATGGTATTTCCCGTGTAAGAAGGTGTGGTATCTCCAGGTGCAGAAAAAACAGGATTCAGTAAGTTACATCAGACTGTTGCAGCTAAAGATGATTGGCGCGAAAACGTGGAAGCACTAGGAGCAAGATGCGGCGCGTGCCGACCTGTTGAGACTCTCGATAACCACTGAATCTGGAGAGTTCACGAGGTGCGGACTATGGTGGCACGCTGCTTGCCATGCACTATTTTCTGTTGAACTTAAACACTTGCACAACTAAAAGGACAAAACCCTTGCATAAAACATGAATAAATACAATTTAAATTTGGTTGGCATGTAATGAGGGTGACAACTGAGGTGAAAAATATGCAAATTTTTTAGTAAACATACACTGAGAGCCAAAAAAACTGGTACACCTGCCTAATATCGTGTACCCCCCACCACCCCATTTCCCTCCGCCATCCGCGATCATGCAGTAATGCCGCAAGACGACGTGGCATGGACTCGACTAATGTCTGAAGGTATGCATGAGGCAATTCACACCATGAAACCTGCATTCACACCATGAATCCTACAGGGCAGTCCACAAATCCAATTTGCGCCAATTTTAGGAAGTGTTGCATGTCTATCATGTTTAATTATTATCGTCAGTCATCGTTTGTCCCGTTCTTTGACGATATATTTCCAGCTGCAGTGGTGTCGAAAATGTGATGTTTTACTTGATTCTCGATATTCACGGTACACTCGTGAAATGGTCGTACGGAACATCCCAATGTTATCGCTAACTCGGAGATGCTATGTCCCATCTCTCGTGCGCTGACTATAACAATGCGTTCAAACTCACTTAAATCTTGATAACTTGCCATTGTAGCAGCAGTAACCGATCTAGCTGCCAACCGCATCGCGTTACTCTGATTCGTTCCATACCTCTGTTATTTGCATACGCATGCCTATACCAGTTTTTTTTCTTTTCAGTGTAATTAAAGCACTGGATTCTTATAGGGGCATCTATGAGCATCCACATGCCTAGTATGTCTTTCTTTTGCTTTTAATTATTTGATCTTAAATTGCCCTATAATTTATGTACGTCGAAGGGAAAGGGAGTAGTATAAAGTTGCACTGCACTAATCTACACTTTCCTGCTCTCGCACTGCACCGGACACAGAAATGTGCACTGAGGGTACACTGGTGCCAGTTGATGCGGCAGATTAGCAGCATGCGAAACAGTCTGTAAGGCAGGACACAGTCCTGTAAAATTTCACCCTCCTGCTGAGACAGTTTACGAGCCGCACGTCTTCAGATGCCGCAGGGACAGGCAGTGGTCCCACAATGTCGGGGCCACAGGGCATTCGGGGTACTTGAGTAGCTTGAATGGTGCTGATGCGGCTGCTGCTGGTGTTAAAATGAGCTGCCTGTTGCGGTGTGGGATGTAGTGACATAACCACAGGTCAGGCATGCCCGCATTGGTAGATGTTTCCATAATGAGCGCCAAGGGGAAGGTGAGCTGAGTGCCTCGCTGCTGCTATCACTTCTCCTGCTGTTGCTGCTGCTCTGCTGACCCCACTGCCGCCAGTAGCGACCTGGAATGGCAGTGACTGAGGAGGGTTGATCACCTTGTGGTGACCTCTTGGCTAGCAATGGTATTCCTGCTGTGGCACTGCCCCGGGGCATCACCCCATCGCACACTCTCGCCAGTGGTGGACAACTCTGGAAGCCACCCTGAGTCATACGAACCTCTTCTTCCCATTTTTTACCATTCTAGCTATATACAGAACACATGTTTTCACCACTTCAGCTATATACGGAACAAAGACAGACCCGAATACCTGAAAGCAAAACTGAGAAATTATTAATTGTTAAATTTCCTACAATTACATAGATTTCAAATGTATAAATTATGTGTGTATAAAGTTATAAAATACATTTTTCAACATTTCATATTCCTTATGTTTTTAACATAAAGATGCAATTAATGATTTAAAATAAATAATTCCAGAGGTTGCATGGAAAAACACTCTTTTGGGTTGGTTAATAGTTATTCAGTGCATAAAAATATTACTAAGGTCAACACTTTTGCAACACATGCATTGCACACCTCTTAGGTGTGTTTTGCTATTCTGCTAGTTTGGCACTAATTCTGCTATTTTTCTTCTATTTTGCTCTGGCACACCATTCTAAGAGATGATGACAATAGCTTTTTGTTAAAGGTAACCTATTCAATGGACGGGTGTTCAACAAACTTGCCTCAGACAATCGGCGTGACACTGTCCATGTTGATATTGGAACATCACTACCACCTTGCACACTTTACAAAATCTTGCCAGTTGTAGATTGCAGGTGTGCTGTGGCATGACATCTGATGCAGCAATCTGTGTACTCTGACATCCATATTCAAGCTCTAGTTCCACTTGACAGAATTGTGTGCAACAACCATCTTAAAGGCATTGCAGTGCTTCATTCATTCTCCGGACACAGTAAAATACAACTCATTCATATATTTTATTTTCCTTAATTTCTTTAGTGGATTTACAAACTTTGCCATATTTAAAAACATGATCTTGATGGTAGCCATTTTGATTGCTTTAATGGCAATGCTACACACAAAATTGTGGCTTATATAGACACTGTTTGCGATTGGGCCAACTTATCCATTGCTTTTTTTTTAGTAATGGCCATTGGTTCATGCCTATGGACAGTAACACAGAAAACAATCTAAAAATGGTAAATCAGTAAAGCAAGAAATTTTAAAATGTGAAACATAAAATTCTATAAAATTTTGTACATCAGACAGACAGTATCACACCCATTGCGCAAAGCATAAAACCAAACAATAAATTACGGCAGTTACGACTTTTTTGGTGCAGACAACACGAATAATGCAGAACTGGTGTGAATTGCTCTGATGCCATCTGCTCAACCTGGTTGATGTTAACTGCACCCATGTGAATCTAGTCTCTCCTTATGTGTCGTAGACCTATCGCAGCACCCAGTGCAGTGTGTGCACGACTGTGAAGTGCTGATGGAGAGTGGATGGAAGAACCGCTCGGTGGGTGCCACACTTATGAATGCGGACAGCTCCCGCTCACACTCCATCTTCAGCATCACCCTGGAAATGCTGCGAGAAGGAGAGTACATCCGCTCTGGCAAGCTGAGTCTGGTTGACCTAGCAGGCAGTGAGCGGCAGGCCAAAACGGGTGAGTCATCCTGCTACTACCAGCTGGCAGTGGCTTAACTAGGAAACCTTAAACATGAAAGAAGTGACATGGAAGGAGTGACTTATTATACTTATAACCTTAATATAGTTCAGTAATTTTCATAAATATTTGTGCATGCAGACATATTTATGAATTTGTTTTAATTAATTTTTTATGGCACAAAACACATTTTAAGTGCGCGATTCGCATTTTTTATGTTAAATGATTGTGTTGCATTGTATTGTGTTTTAATTTTGCATAAATTGTTATTGTTTTAAATTGACACTAAAATTAAATCAGAATAACAAAAAGTTTAAAAAGACTTACCGTATTTACTCAAAAATAATGCAAACCATAATATAATGCAACCCGCTCGACTGCATGGCCAGTGGACTACTAGTGCTGTTGGTTCACATTCCACTGCTGCACTCACGCCGTGACCTTCCCAACATCCAACACATTATTATCAGTATATCAGACTTGTTTAAAAACATTCTCTGATCTGGTATACGTAAGTTCACGATTAGAATGTGACCCCCGCTTTTTGTTACAGCAAAATTATGTAAAAACCATTACATCATTTTCGCATAAATACAGTATTTAGCAGAATACTAAAAAATAATATTAATAATAAAAGCAAGAGTTTTTTTAATTCATGAATTCATTTGCTGTATAATTTTAACCAGTTAAAGTACAAATGTTATATTCAAGTTCGAAACCCATGTGAGCCATGAATGTTTCCTCAAATGTTTTATTTAAGTTTTGGTTTGTTCAGTAAGTAGCTACCTTTTGATTATGTTTCTAGCATAAAGGAAAGGAGTAAATAACAAGATTTTATGTAAATCATAGAAACTGTTTTGTTATGGTTATATTTTATATGGTAACTTGGGAAGTGAGTGGTAGTGACCCCTGTAGCCAGCCCCCACCCCCCTTTACAACAACATCGTATGCATGAGTCTGAGTGCATGATCATTCTGGTTCTTAACCAGTGTGGCTATGCACACGAAAGGCATAAAGGCAGCATAAAACTTTTCTGATTACAGTGGGTTCTGAATCACTGAGTTATACACTTGATCCTCGTAATTTCTAAATAATATAATGAAAAGGGTGTGTATATGACTCAAAACTTCACTAATCTGGCCTATTTGCTACATAAGTTTGATGTCCTAGTGATCACTGTTAAATTAAAGTTACGTTGACTATTCTGAGTGCACTGATGACGCACATTAGACCACCTGAAAATACGCGCGATAAGAAAGAGTTCCTAGGTTAATTAATACATTTTATTGTACATGGACCTAAAACTATGGTTTTTAGTGTTAGAAACTAAACTTCGTGCTAAAGTAGAAATGTATAGGTGTTCAAAATTAAAGGCATGCTAAAACTATCCGTATCCAAGTGAAACGCAATTTCAAATACTTTTTTCAAGGCTTAATCGCCCCTCTCCAACCCCGCTTTCATTACATAATTGATATTAAATCCAAAAGCATACAGATATATTGCATAATATTGTTGAATTATTATTTCTAATAATTTGATGAAATATATTTCAAATTCGTGTCGTTTTGAGCCAGTAAAATAAGAACACTCAACTTAAATATATGCTATCTATTGAGCAAAATAAGGATGTGCGTGCTACCTGTCGGATTTTTCCTGAAGCATTACCAGCCACAAAAAAAGCGTTCCGCATTCGACATGTATACATTTACGAACAGATACTAATAGTTTTTATTTTTGGTGAGTTCTGCATAATTTTTAAAGTAACGTATATTTCGTGTACAGCGTTTACGAACGACCCTACACACGACCTCCGTTTCGAGGCATCTCTCGCCGCCTTCCGCGTCACCCAAGTAGTTCAATTGCCGCACGAAGCAGCACCTCCTGGACGCGCTGACTCGTCGCATCAAAGTCTTCACTTGAGGCACCATTTGATGGCGAATGGATACATAAACGAAAAGTAAATATTGGCGCTGCGATCCACAACTGTCAAGAATATGGCCTTCATATGCAACATGAAAATTTTGAGAGAGTGATAGAGAGAGACGCCCACGCACGCACACGCACACAAAAGCTCTTTTAGTGTGTCCTTTCCACACACCTCGCACGCAGTTGTTTACGGTGATGCCCACCCCAAACTGCAAATTTAACCAATTTTTATAAATTTGTTTCTTTGTTTTTGATTCTAAGGCATGGCAATCTGTGGAAACGTCATTAAGATATATACATTTTATCACTTGTGAATATATTTAATAGACTTGGACCACACCTTCTTGTATATTGCCACAATTTTTCTATTTTATTGGCTTTTAACAAAGTCACAGCAGACACTGAGTATGTGACACGACTGGTATTGCACTGTGCTGTTGTTATTTCCAGCTCTATTCCAGGTTGCAGAAATCTGATAAAGATTATCATCACTTAAAATAGTTTTATCAACTACGTATTTAAAATAAAATGGTTTTGTTTCAAATTACAATAAATCTAAACAAGTTCTTAATTTTTTTATAATTGATGTTGCGAACATGGTATTCATCAAAAACAAAACTCTTGGCATGCCTTTGTAACGTTATGTGTATCGAATTTCAACATCTGCATGGTGCTTCCAAACACAAAGCATCAAAGGTATTGTTTAACAGTGAACAAGTTTATGAGTAGGATGGCGTGGAACACATATTACATTTTATATGTGACACATGTTTATTTAGTGGTCAATTTGATAACTTTTAATGCAAGATGCAATTTCATTGTTTTCCAAACTGCTATAATGCTATTAGAACAAACAGCAGAAACTGCATTCCTTCATTTCTCTCTTTGTTACACTTTTCACTTTCCCCAACAGTACGGTGCTGTGTCCTTTCACACACATACACTNTACACTTTTCACTTTCCCCAACAGTACGGTGCTGTGTCCTTTCACACACACACACACACACACACATACACTTCCCCTTCTTGCAGCCTCTTTATTCACCCCTCCTGCACTTTCAACATGCTGATGCTTCCCCCCTCTACGGTATACATGCATTCAACAAACTGCATGATCGAAGACCTCAAATGAAAGACACCTGGGTGGACAAAGTCCCTTAACGGGGACTGTACTACCCCTGCGCTGAGGAGCTTGCTCCGGTGATGTACAAGTCGCAGTCTGCTCACTCTCACCAAATTGAGCACGTGCAGGACGTTTCAAAATTGACTTTCATTCTGTATCATATATTTTTTTTTTGAGATGGTATAGAATTTTGAAATCAATTATATACAGTAAAACTATTCGAATTTTATTTATCTTTGTAAACACTATATACATAACCTTGAAAAATGTATGAAATGCTATAAATTATTTTAGTTAACAATATGTTAACCTAAAAATATTACATAACCATAAATTTGAAAATTCTGTACTTACAAATTAAATATCATTTGTCTCTACAAAAGTGAACAAATAACATAATTTAACAAATCTTGAAAAAGTTTTGAAATTTAGGAATAATTGAGGGCCGATTCAGAAGTCATGGCAAATATTGCTTTTCCCTCGACAATAATCCAACACAGGAACTGTACTATGTACAAGTGAAAGTGTACGACAAGTACGTTTTGAAGGGGACACCACATGGGGTATGGATGCAGAAATGGCCGGCAAGGAATTGAGACAAAAATGGCTGCCTGAAATCACAGTTTAGTTAATTTATTTTTGTTCATTTGAACAGGTACGTATTGTACGTGTACAAACTGTTTAACATCCTTCAAAGTAGTCTTTGAGGTTGTCACATTTTGTCAATGTGTGCCACCCCACGTCGAACTGCTGTTGCCATCACATGGGATATGAGTGCATCCGTCTGGCCGTGAGCGTATTCCCTATGTCAGTTGTTGGATGACAGCTGTGTGAAATGGACGTAACCAAAGTCAGACATTATGCGTACATAAAGATAGCCGTACGCGGCGGCGGCAATGCACACAAATGTCATGCAAATCTATGGGAAGCATTGAGTAATCTTGCTATATCCTATTATATAGTGGCAAAGTGGGTATAGGTCTTCAAACAGGGAAGAGAGTCAACAGCTGACCTACCTCGCAGTAGATGTGCTGTGTCAGCTGACCACGACATACGAATGTCTGTGGTCGATCAATGCCAAATGGACGACACTCACTTGACTGTTATGGAATTAGCCTGGCATACAGGTATCCTACATCATCAATGCGCCAAATTCTATGCTGGGACTTAAAAAAATGTACGGAAGATTTTTGCCAAGTGGGTGCCACATCATTTAACTGAGGTAGAGAAGTGGACCGCATATGAGACATGTCATATCAATCTTAAACACTTTCACCGTGAAAGTAATGGCATGCTGAACTGCATCATTGCAATTGATGAAACATATGCACAAGCATATGAACCTGAATTGAAGCGACAGTCCAATAAATGGCGTCATCCTGGATCACCACTGAGACACAAGGTACGACAAAACCCGTCACCCACAAAGCTGATGATCATTTTGGCATATGAGAGTCTAGGTGTCTTAGTGTGTCATTCAGCTTGTGAGGGCTATACTGTAAATGCACAGTGCTACTTGTCATTTCTGTGGCACCATCTTCGCCGTGCAGTTCAAGAGAAACGTCCTGAACTGTTGGGCAATGCTATAGCCTTACATGACAATGCTAGGCCTCATACTGCAGGTAGCGTTACACGTTGTTTACAGCGTTGGGGATGGGAGATGATACCACACCCTCCCTATTCTCTTGATCTTAGTCAATGTGACTACAATCTTATTCCTAAAGCGAAGAGGCCATTGCATGGTAAACGCTTTGCCAACAAACAAGACATTGTCACAGCATTTCATTGAGAGGTAGCGTACATTGTTGATCTCATGCAGCCGATGGCAACGAACCGTGGACAACCTCACAGACTACTTTGAAGGATGTTAAACAGGTTGTACGCATACAATACGTACTTGTTCAAATTATTGTATATAGGATGTTTGAGAATAAATCAACTAAACAGTGATCTCAAGCAGCCAGGTTTGTCTTTATTCCTTGTCGGACATTCCTGCTTCCATTCCCGTGTGGTGTCACCTTTAAAACGTACTTGTCGTACACTATCAACTGTACATGGTACATTTCCTTTGTTGGATCATTTTTGGGAGATAAGCAATAATTGCCATGACTTCTGAATCAGCCCTTGTATTTTATTCAATTCAATTTCAAAAATGCTGATTTTCAGACCTCTACTGAACAGACTCTGGAAGATAGGGTGGCTAGATGCTGGTTGACAGTGGTTGGTGTTGAATGATGAAGGCATTGTGGCAGATGCTGGTGATCACCACGGAATTCTAAAGCGGGCTGGCAGCTGATGGTGCAGTTATAGTGCTTCTGTTCTCTGCAGTGCTCTGCGAGGGAGCAGGTTGGGGTAGAAATTCTTAGCATGAGTCTTGTCTGAGAAATGACACAAGACAGTCCAGATAGGTCTTGTGCACAGACCTATATACTCACGTAAGTGCTGGCTTGCTGACGTCAGGGGCTCATGTTCCCTCTTTGTGGCGGCTGCACACAGTGATGCACTCAGGCCATTTGCTAGGGGGTGGCAGCAGGTCGAATTGTCATCTCAACTGGTTGCATTCAGCACTCGGTTAGGCACCAGGTTTCGTACTTTGTTCTCGCTGGTTGGTTTTTAGCCAGGTGTCGACATGCTGTGCATTGGACGGTGTCTGTCTTCGAGGAGGGCCTTTACAAAGATGTTCGTGGTTGGTAGATGCGTCTGCCGTGGACTGTGGCTGTCTCCGTTTACTGGTTTGGACGTATGTCGCTTTGACTGGGGAGGGATGTGCATGCTCTTGGTGACATATATATCGGAAAATAATATAGTGATTAGAAGCATCATGCGTCAGCTTCATATCTTTTGCATACATTTTATAGTCGCTTGAAATCTAGGTATGTGATTTCTCAGTGGGCTCTGAAATTGTGTTATTATGTCATTTTTATTGCAAATTGACATTGTGTTTAGTAGAGTCAAAATATACCACTTTCCGGTTTTTTTTTTTTTTTTTTTTTTACAGATAAAGCCCCTAAACTTAATAATTACCATCACACTAGTAAAAATTATTTAAAAATAATAGTTTGGAAATAAGTAAATTTGCGTGTCATTGATTATTTCATGTTCTAGTTTCACAGGACTGTGAGCCACTTGACTATGGTAACAAGTTTTGCAACCACTAGTTATTAGAGTTGCTATAATTTCTGATAATGTGCGTGATATGCCAGGCAGGTTTAACAATGTGCATGTTTCACTTCTCTAGTTACTATATGAACTCCTGCTGTGATGTGTATTTGTGTCTGCAGTGCCCATTACAGAATGAAAAGATTGCTTCTCTCAGGTTGTTGTGGCTATTTATTTGTCTATGATCCTGCAGCAACGTGATTTCTAGGTTGCATGCTGTTCTAACTGCTGTCTAACACAATACTTGGGGTGCATGTACATGCTGACAGTCATATACTCCTGCTGTTTTTGTGCCATCTTCGATTCTGTTTTGTACTATGTGATAACTTTTCGGGATAAAAGTGTACTGATATTTGGTATTTCTTTCCAGCCACAGATTCTGTGGTTTCAGTTTGACAGACAATTTAGAAACATCCTCTTTACATAGACACATCACAAGGGAGAACCAGACAGGGCAGGTTGTTGGGTGAGTAGCAAGTGAATAAATAAATTTAAAAAAACAGGACAGTGGCCATGGTATGATGAGAATAGTCATGAGAGTTCTATGGTGGACATCATGTGTCTTGGTCTCTGATACCTACAAAGGAATACATATGTTTCCTGGGTTAACTAGAGCTCACACTCCAAAGGAGTGAGAGTAACGACTCTTAATGGTCACACAAAATGTTTATATAACAGGTAAGGTTACAAGTAGGCCACTAGGCTACCGAAAATATATAAAATGACAGGAATTCAAGTACTCGCAGTCTAGTACTTGTTGGCAGGCACACACTCACAACTCATATGCTGGGAATCAGCTCATCAATTTATAACAAAATCCAGGCAGCCCCCAGGCCTCAACATAAGATAATCACAGCTCCAAACCACACTCATCAGCTATACTGGCAAATTTTCAATTTTCCCGCCGCACCCTAGTTTGCCACCTGACTGCGTTTACTACCAACAGCACCTTTCCACCATACTGCAGTGTCCTACAACTTGCTGCCTGATGAAGCTGGTCTGACCAGCAAAGCATTGCGATCGCGCAACCACGTAAAAAATATGTCGTCCTTCTTTGTGTGTGCGCCTGTCAACAAGTAATAGACTGTGAGTACTTCAATTCCTGTCCTTTTATATATTTTTAAAATTTTTATATCGTAGAGATATTGCTACAGATATTATACAGAACATTTCCCTTTTGCATTATTACTGAAATTACAAACACGTTGAAATTAACCTCACTATTTTGGGTGAGAATTATATGTGAGAACATTCAATGGAATACAGAAAATATAAAAAAAAAAAACACTTAAGAGACAACTTCTATATACTTGTTGTGCAAGTGGATGTTAAAAGCATGAATATTTCACCACATTTTAGAAATGAGGAATTTTCATGAACTCACTCTAGCATATGTAACCAAGGGGGAAGGTCTGAGATTACGTGTTATTATTGTCCATACATAACATCTCACTTGCTCGATTGTTGTTTTTGCAGGAGCAACAGGTGATAGATTAAAGGAGGCCACCAAGATCAACTTGTCCTTGTCAGCACTTGGAAATGTAATTTCTGCTCTCGTGGATGGAAAATCAAAGCACATACCATACAGAGACTCCAAGCTGACGAGATTACTGCAGGTAATATAAGTTCTCAATTGTACGATGTCATGTAATTTTATTTCATGAAGAGAGTGGTACTGATTCAGTAAAAAAACTGGAAAAACTACAAGGAGGTCAACGGAGCATATGGGTAATTTTTTCTTATGGTACTTGCTCAGATGTTTCAGTGGTGCAGTTAACTTAGTAGACTCACAGATGTCACCTAATCATAGAGCTTTCAATACGTTCAAAGTCTGGGGTTCTTTTTTTGATTCCTGCAAGCTGTCGATTACTTTACTGACACTGATATTAAACATGCCATACTAAATAATACCAGATGTTTATGATCAAAATTTAGGTATGTAAATCCCTCCCCCCCATCACAGTTAGCTGAATGGCATGAAATCAAGGGTTTTAATAAGCACCTTTCAAATTAAAANTAAATCCCTCCCCCCCATCACAGTTAGCTGAATGGCATGAAATCAAGGGTTTTAATAAGCACCTTTCAAATTAAATTATACAGGAATGTGTATGCATACTGGTAATAGCATTATGAATGTTATACATAACAAAATATTGTGGTTTGGTTTTGGTTACAGATAAGACAGTATTTTATTTTAGTGAGTCCAATAAAGTAAACAATGTTTAACTCAAATAGTATTTACATATCCATTGTTACGACNAGTATTTTATTTTAGTGAGTCCAATAAAGTAAACAATGTTTAACTCAAATAGTATTTACATATCCATTGTTACGACACTAAGTTTATTTCTGGGGTTTCAATTCAGCACTGAAAATACTGTGGATAAGTATGTGACATTCTTTGGGCTTGTTGAATCTACAGAGAGGTGACAAAAGTCATGGGATAACAATCTGCAAATATACAGATGGCATTAGTGACAACTCCCAGAGCTGTGGTTTTGGAGGAAGGTGATTGACACTGTTGTCTAAAGGACCAATTTACTACTGAAGTAAACACAGGGCGATTGAAGTTCAAAAAAAACAATCTAGTTTTATTATTGCTTTAAAAAAAGTTCATTGACCCACAAGTTCTCGAGACAACTCCCTCCCGTTCCTGTACGTAGATTACGTATAGTTCGCGTCATGGGGGGGGG
>NQII01001597.1:444865-468371 GCA_002778355.1 Clitarchus hookeri
GGCAGTAGTATCGCGTACAAAATGTATAAATGGGCAGTGCATTGGTTGGGCTTTCATTTGTAGTCAATTGATTCATGTGAAAAGGTTTCTGACGTGACTATGGCAGAACGACGGGAATTAACAGACTTTGAACGTGGAATGGTAGTTGGAGCTAGACGCATGGGACATTCCATTTCGGAAATGGTTAGGGAATTCAACATTCCGAGATCCGAGTGTCAAGAGTGTGCCGAGAATACCTAATTTCAGGCATAACCTCCCACCATGGACAATGTAGTAGCCGACCGCCTGCACTTAATGACCGAGACCAACGACGTGTGCGCAGAATGGTCACTGTAAACAGACAAGTAACACTGCGGACGTGTCCGTTAGGACAGTGGGGCGAACTTTGGCTGTACTGGGTTATGCCAGCAGAAGAACGACTCAAGTGCCTTTACTAACAGCACGGCATCGCCTCTCCTGGGCTCGTTACCATATCGGTTGGACCCTAAACGACTGGAAAACTGTGGCTTGGTCAGATGAGTCCCGATTTCAGTTGGCAAGAGCTGATGGTAGGGCTCGAGTGTGGCGCAGACCCCACGAATCCGTGGACCCAAGTTGTCAACAAGGAACTGTGCAAGCTGGTGTGGGCTGTTTTTACATGGAATGGACTGGGTCCTTTGGTCCAACTGAACCAATAATTGACTGGAAAGAGTTATGTTCAGCTACTTGGAGACCACTTGCAGCCATTCATGGACTTCATGTACCTAAACAATGATGGAATTTTTATGGATGAAAATGTGCCATGTCACCGGGCCACAACTGTTCGCGATTGGTTTGAAGAACATTCTGGACAATTCTAGCAAATGATTTGGCCACCAAGATCGCCCGACATGAATCCCATCGAACATTTATGGGACATAATCGAGAAGTCAGTTCGTGCACAAACTCCTGCACCGGCAACACTTTGGCGTCTATAGAGGCAGCATTGCTCAATATTTCTGCCGGGGACTTCCAACAACTTGTTGAGTCCATGCCACGTCGAGTTGCTGCACTTCGCTGGGCAAAAGGAGGTCCGACACGATATTAGGAGGTATCCCATGACTTTTGTCGCCTCAGTGTATATCAGCATTTGGAAATTTGCATAGATAAAATAAATGTATCTCTTCATTACGCTGCACTGCCAGTACATGTTTCACAAAATATACGTAGTGTGTGTCTATATATTGATGCGTGACAGTCTTAGGGGCAGGAGTGCGTTTGTGTCTTAGTAGGTTTTTAGTTTGTGTCAGGCCAGACGCACAGGCTGGGGGGCAGACCATAATGAGGTGGGGTCTTCAGTATTTGGCGCTTGGCTTTGATTGTGCCCTTGAATAGAGTCGGGCGGGTAGGCCGCCGGCTCGGCATGAAGTCTAGTTAGGCTAAATTAATCTTGCGGTTCTTTGACGTTGATGGGGTCGCAGGCTTGCCTCTGACGTGCCTTACGGCTTTGGGTTGAGCGCTTGTCGGCATGGGTCCTAGTTAGGGTCTATTGAACCTGGTTGATTCCGGCGAATGGCTGGCTCCACAGAGGCAGGCAGGGGTCCAGCCTGCTGTCTGTGGCTGACTGGACCGGTCCGGCATCATCGGCGGGTTCGACGCCCAGGCTGGCGTATTGGACGACGGGATGAACAGCTCCGAGGGTCTTCATTCAGGGGCAAAACAAATTACGGGGGGGAACTGCGAGGTGATGTGAGGCCTCAACAGTTGACGGGTGGCACGAGCTCGTTCCCGGGGAGTCAAGTAGCTGAAGACTGGGGAAGGTTGGTTAAGCAGTGTTTGTTCTCTTGGCGAAGATAGCAGCTGCCCTCCTGTTGCTCCACTTACTTCCCCTTCTGTGGGTGAACAGCATTTACAAAGGGAAAGGTACTACAGTTGACGTCCGCACTGGGGTGGCAGGCAACGATACCCCTAGCTAAGTGTAGCCCAGAAGAGGTAGTTCCCTCCTTGTCAGGCCTGGCACTCCTTCCATCGGGTCTATATGGGGTGGATGAAGTAGGTTAACTGACAAGGGTGATCTAGCCTCTTTGTCGTGCGGTGTTTCGGATGACATATGCCAATTCCTTTTTAGGGGATAGGCCGCAGTCCTACTCTAGATTCAGCAAACAAGTTCTCAAACCGCGGTTCCTTACCTCTCCTTTGCGGGGTGACACTTACCAGGAAGGACTACGTACAGTTCACTCAAGAAGGAACAGACGGCAGTTAGACTAAGAACGTGTTTTATTCAATCCAGAATAGAACAACGTGACTCGTACTCTCCTGCTGCAAATCAGTGCACTGATTAACTTATGGCAGGTGAAAGCAAAAGACAGACGAAGGGGCCTGTCAGCTTGAAGAGTCTGCCTGAAGAGCAAGAGCAAGAGCAACGAATTAGGTAGTCATCAGAACAACTGTACCCTAACTGAAGCTGTGTTGTTCTGAAGGGACTTAAGGTGGGAATATTGGGTGTGTGGGTTGACAGCAAATGTCAAGTGTGGGGGAACGATGACTCTTCGGGGCTGCAGCACATGCTTGAAGAACTCTAGTGTTGGTCTCTGGTGATAGCTGGGCGTTTCCTCGTGAGGCGGAGGAGAGCAGACAGAGCAGAGACCCTTAGTATGACTGGTGCTAAGGCGAGCTGGTGGTATGAACTGCCGTTCTGCAACGGTGCAGAGCCCTTTATTCTCTTTGACTGGGGGTGTCTCAGTTTCCTTTAGCTTTTGGACGGCTTTGGTGGGGTGGCTCCTCTCTTCGTAGGTGGAGCTGTACTGGCTGCCATATCTCGGGAGCTGCTGGAAGCAGGGTTTTCCTTGTGTGCGGGTGGTTTCAGCTGCTTGAGCTTAGGGGCAACTTCACTGACGCTGTTGGCTGGTCTCCCTTCTCAAGGGGTTGTGTTAGGCAGGGGCAATTTATATTACTCTCTTCCTTGAGGTACATTCCGCTCTTCAAGTGTCCGCCTTATCTATGGAGGCGGAATGCTGGCCTGGGTGGCTGCCATTCAGGGTTCCTATCTCTTCTGGGGCATGTGACACGCACATGATAGTACAGATTTGCAGCAGAAAAGAAGTGGTGTAACTACGTGTCTCACGTGTGTGTATGTACATGTATATGTATATATGTGTGTGTGTATATATATATATATGCTAACATCAGGAATGTGCTTTGCAAAACATACAAAATTGCTGCAGTAAACAGAAACAGAGATCTTGGGCAGCTCACGTTCACGAGTTATGCACATCCTACACAGGAAATGTTACGTGTGTCACGAATTATGGTCATGGCTATAGTAGACACTCTCAGCTGAGCCATTGCAAGATTCTATAAATAACTTCCACCCATCTGCCTAACACAGCGGTTTTCATGTGTGCATATCTCGCCGCTGAACAACACTTTTCATATCGTACAAGCAGTAGTTGAACACAGAGATGAAAAATAATTGTGGCTTCAGATTTTGTCAGTTAAATAAGAAGTCCTCAGATTAATGGTTCGATAAACCGAGGCATTACTGTATATGCAAAATATAATGAAACTTCAGCTTCTTGGTATAATTTTTTTCTTGATACTCAATTTGAGGCCTAGATAGCATTTTGAGATTTGATTTTTGGGGGAAATACTTCTGCCAATTTTCGGGGAAATACGGTACTTGATCATAAAGTTTATTAATATTAGAAAACAGTTATGTAATTTATATAAAAACTGAAACCATGTTTTTTTTACAATTTTTGTGGAAAAACATTCACAAATGTTCCAATGCCAAGATGATTACTGCACAGCTGACATGTGCGCTCGACTCAATGCAGCACCTGTAGATGCAAACATAGACAAATTAAAGCAATAATAGAGATACCTTGTCAGGTGATTGCTGCACAGCTGACATGTGCACTCGACTCAACACAGTGTCTGCAGATGCAAACATAGACAAATGGAAGCAATAATAGAGATACCTGGTCATGTAAGGCTACTATTCCCAAGACCATGGAGTGGAATGGAGAGATTTAGGTGGCTCTTAACATCAAGGTCTTGAAAGCCAACCAAGATAATGGAAAGGGTCTCTTGGGGACATGTGCATAGTTAATTTATATTGAGTTTGGAGTAAGACTCTGTGCTTTAAATCCAACTTTTTAGACAGTTATGTATGGAAAGATGGAAATAAAGTAATTGTTAGTATGTATTTAAGTTTGACTAAAACTGGACTTCACAAAAGTACATGTTGCCCTTATTGTGTGCCATTTTTACAGCAATACCATACCAAAAATTGACAACAGAAAACATATCAGAAATTTTTTGTTGGTTTCTATGTCTAAGCTGTTGGTTTCTTTTGTAACTTCTGTTTTATTTAATATGGGCTTTGGCATCTTTCTATTGGGTTCTGTTGGGTTGCTATCAGTTTTTTAAATTATAACCTAGTGGTTTCCATTGGTTTTTATTGTGTTACAATGTTTTCTATTGCACCATAGTCTGTTGGATTTTGTTTTATTCTAGTAGTTTCCATTGGTTTCTGATTTGTTTTGTTGATTTCTATTGTCCCATAGCCAGGTTGGTTTCTGTTATACTATGGAAGTTTCCATTGGTTTTTATTGTATTCTTGTGGTTCCCATTGTTTTCTGTTGTGTTTTTTTGGTTTCTTTTGTGCTATAATCAGTTGGTTTCTGTTGTATTTTAGTGTTTTACATTGCTTTCTGTTGTGTTTTGTTGGTTTTTATTGTGTTGTAACCAATTTGTATGTGTTGAATTTTAGTGTTTTACATTGGTTTCTATTGTGTTGCAACCAGTTGGTTTCTGTTATATTCTAATGTTTTACATTGATTTGTGTTGTGTTTTGTTGGTTTTTATTGTGTTGTGGCCAGCTGGTTAATGTTGTATTCAAGTGTTTCCATTGGTTTCTGTTGTGCTTTGTTGGTTTCTGTTACTATTACATCCTATTGGCTCCTCTTGAATTACCAGTGGTTTTCTTTGATTTCTGATTTTTTTTTTCTGATGGTTTCTGTTGTGTTGTGACTTAAACTTCAGTAATAAGTTTGAAAATTAATTTTTTAAGTAGNATGGAAGTTTCCATTGGTTTTTATTGTATTCTTGTGGTTCCCATTGTTTTCTGTTGTGTTTTTTTGGTTTCTTTTGTGCTATAATCAGTTGGTTTCTGTTGTATTTTAGTGTTTTACATTGCTTTCTGTTGTGTTTTGTTGGTTTTTATTGTGTTGTAACCAATTTGTATGTGTTGAATTTTAGTGTTTTACATTGGTTTCTATTGTGTTGCAACCAGTTGGTTTCTGTTATATTCTAATGTTTTACATTGATTTGTGTTGTGTTTTGTTGGTTTTTATTGTGTTGTGGCCAGCTGGTTAATGTTGTATTCAAGTGTTTCCATTGGTTTCTGTTGTGCTTTGTTGGTTTCTGTTACTATTACATCCTATTGGCTCCTCTTGAATTACCAGTGGTTTTCTTTGATTTCTGATTTTTTTTTTTCTGATGGTTTCTGTTGTGTTGTGACTTAAACTTCAGTAATAAGTTTGAAAATTAATTTTTTAAGTAGTGGCATTTTCATTTCCAATTGTGTGCAAAAAATAATACCTATATGTTAGAATATTAAATTATCTCAATTACTCTAATAGAATTATATTAAAAACTAAAAGAAAAACAAATTATTGGTGATTTTTTATCTATCTAGACATAAATTATACAGTTAATTATCACATTAAAATAAATACGTTAGAATGAACTCTAGGGGAGAGTTCTTGAACTGGTAGCACACATTAGTTTTTGTTGTATTTTGTTGGTTTCATATTGTGATGTCACCCCAGTGTTTTCCATTGGTTTATGCTGTGTTTTGTTGGTTTTTATTGTATTTAACTTTGTTGGTTTCTGATGAAATCCTATTGTTCTTTTATTTATGTTGTATTTTGTGGTTTTCAGTTGTAGTTATAGTGGTGTACTTTGGTTTCTGTTGCATTTCATTCTGTTTTATTCTGATGTAGTTCCAGTAATTTCTATTGGTTTCTGATGTGTTTTGTAGTTTTCTGTTTTATTTCTAGTAGTTTTTGTTGTACTTTGTTAGTTTCTGTCACATTTCATTCTGTTGTACAGTCGACTCCCTATCTACCATTTTTCAGGGAACTGTCAAAAAATTTCCAGACATGCAGGATTTCAGTAGATGAGGGTTCTGACATATACATCAATAAAATACAATTTCTGACACATTTTGAGTATAATGAGATCTCTACATTATTTGTGAGTAAAGTTAAGCTAATAAACACAATAAAAATGTAAATTTTTAAAACAAGTATTACTGTAAATAATACATTAAAAAACATTTTACATTGACTCATTTAAAACAGAATATAACATCTAAAAATACAGTATATAATTTATTGTAATCTGACACCAAATGCAAGCAGACCTAAAAAATGAAAATAATATGACACTGAAGGCAAGGCAAATTTTGAATGTCCCCCGCGGACTCGATCAACTGAGAGTACGTGTATGGATTATAGATCGGGCAATGTGTTCACAGTGTGCTTGATGGCGAAGGGGAAGCGGCGGGAGGGATGAAACCATTTACCCCTCCCTGCCATTACATGTTGGCGACACCTTGCACATGTGGAAAATGTCTGTCTTTAAAAGTAATTATTAATATTTCAATACCAAAAAACCTTCTAATTTTGATACAAAAATGAATGAAAAAAGGTTATTAAATTTTATTTCTTCCTGGTCTTTAAATAATTAATCATTCAAAATCATGTCCTCTGATTTTCCCGTACACACACCTGTCGCCAGTTACGTTGCACTCGGGCTTGGTGCTTACCCATTATCAGACCACAAAAGGTGTCAAATAGGTCCTTACAGGATATCAGTTTATTCAAAAGATGCGTGTCTGTTGAAATAAATTAATATAAATACTTTGATTTCCCCGCAGGAAGTTACTCAGAAAATGAACTTTACTCTTTGTAATACAAGTCGCTTGATGTTCAAACAATTTTTGGCGACAAAAGGAGATCAAGTATATGCATCTAGGCATATAATTTTATTCATACAGATACTGTCCATTGAGTTAAATTAATATTTTGTTTTAAAATCATGTTGATTTTACACCAGATACAATTAAACACCAAACTTTACGGGAAAAAACAACTTTTAATCCGAAAAGAAAACATTTTTGCAAAAAATAATTCTTCATTGAAATGTATTGTGTATCATTTTCAGGCAAAACCATTTGCTTTGAAATACTAGAGATGATAGGTGCAATGGATAATCTTGATAAAATTTCTACATTTGCCAGTAGCATTTTATTTGCTCTATGGCCAGGCATGTGAAGGCAGGTGCGCGTGGCCCAGAGAGCGGGAGAGAGAGGACACATTTTATTTTACTAGATAACAGTTTCCCCTCTCAATGGCATTTAAGGGGAGGAAGAAAGGTGCCTGGCTGTGACAGACAGAAAGAGGAGGGAGAGAGAGGACACTAGGTCATCATGCTGGTTGCTAGGTAACTGCTTCCCCTCTTGTCAGGCATGTAAGGGGAGGTGGCACGCCAGACTTGCATTGCACCACATACATTGTGGGAAGAGAAAACCGTGCACCACGCCGCAGAGCAGTGATAAAACGGTGGCACGTGTCATATTTCACACCCAATTACGAGACGTTTGCATAAACAACCAGCTTAAAAACGATCGTTGCTAGAAATCTTAGGTAACAGGACTGAAATATACTTTGATCGATGCAAATCCGATAAACGATACAAGCGGTAAGCTTTATCATTATATGCAATGACATATAATATATTAACTCTATCAGGCCAGTTTCTTAGGAATTTGTTGAAAATTTCAAATACTATAAGCAATATTTTTATAGTGTCCGTAAATTTGTCAGTCAAACACCATTATTTTGAAAATGGTGCTTTTGTTATCACAGGTATGACAGGAAATATCTCCAACAATTAAAAACTGTTCACATACCACAAATTATATTTATATAGGAGTGCAAAACTCCTATATATATATATATATATATATATAATTTGTGGTATGTGAACAGTTTTTAATTGTTGGAGATATTTCCTGTCATACCTGTGATAACAAAAGCACCATTTTCAAAATAATGGTGTTTGACTGACAAATTTACGGACACTATAAAAATATTGCTTATAGTATTTGAAATTTTCAACAAATTCCTAAGAAACTGGCCTGATAGAGTTAATATATTATATGTCATTGTAGTCCGTGTACAAGTTTCATTTAACTTACCAGTTTTCCTATATTTTTTTTGGGTAGTTTTAAACAACTTCATAGTGAGAAAGTCTTATTAAAACACTTAATAGAATCACCTTTAATATTAAATACATGGATAAAAATGTTTTATAAAATTTAATTAATATTACTATTTTATTGTTTTGTTGTGCCCTTATTGAGATTTTTCATATTTACCCAAATATATAAGAGGACCTCAAAAAAAAAAGACTTGCCTACATTTTTATTTTGATTTGCGAGAAAAATCAGTTTCTCCACAAATTATTCAATTGTGTTATTTAGCAAAAAAAAATTTTTTTTTGGCGTTTAAAAATAAAGGTGGGACATTTGTGCTCATTGGTTCCAAAACTAAAACTTATTGAGAACTAGATTATATGGGAAGCAAAAGCTTGACAATAAATTTAAAATTAAAAGCTCCGTTTTTTTTTTTTACCAGATGTAATACAAGATAATAATAAAATTTGCATTGTACTAAACCTCAAATGCATTAAAAACAAGGAAGTCACAGCAAAAGTAAGATGATAACTTGGCCTGAGCTGTAGAGACAGATAATACAGACAGCATTCAGTGTTCATGTTAATAAAAGTCAAAATATAACACAAATACTCCACCTTTGAACGGAATGGGCGCCAACTCACCGTTTGAGTACGAGATCATTGTTCTCAGGATCGTGGACCAAATGAACACGTGATTGTATTCCCTGACACACACAACACAAAAATTGCAGATAAATGTAAATATAATTGGGGTATTCAGGCTCCCCAGCATGCCTTGATATTACCATTTGCACTGTAAACGAAGTATGCCTCCTAGAGACGGTGAAGAATTCCGGGATAGGGCCAAGTCCCGAAGACACAAATGCAGAATAAAATTTAAGCAGATCTGGCTTACAAGGCCTACCAGCGGCTGTAACGATAAAATGCCGAGGAAATGGCGCGAAGAAAACTTAAAAGAGTGAATAAACCTCCGGGGTCGGAAACAAGCTGACGGAGGGCTGCTGCAAACGCGGGGGATACTACGGAGAAAAGCACAGAGGCTCCGGTAAACTTACGTTACGCTATTGTCTTGAATGATGAGAACAAAGTATGAAAGTCCCTTGCGACGCAACGCACGTGCAGCACCTACGACCCGTGGAATCAGACTGCCCCGAGATAGCGAGCGGCGTCCTCACCAAGAGCTTGCGCCACTCCGCGAGGTACTTTAATTAGCTGACCTCATTACATGACACGTGAAACATATACACAACAAAACACTGAAATTTTCGGGATGAATATCCCTGATCCTGTGGAGAGTCCAGAGTTCTTAATTATGAGCTGGTTTGCATACAAAACCTTACTATGTGGTGCCTCAAAAATTATGTGAGAAATTGGTGTCTGTGAAGTTCTGGGGCACTCCGCGACCGGAATGGTCAAGTTGAATTAAAGACAAAATATTCTTCATGTAATGTTTGGCTTAGCCAGATGTACACTTACTCTCTAAAAATTACATAAAACACTTCAAAGAACATGACCCTGATATTCTGTGCCTAATTAAAAATGCATTTGGCATGCTGTGTACTCTACTGTTATGTTACAATGCCATAAGGGCGAGCTACACTAACTCTTGCCCGTGGGCTATAAACTATACTGCATTTTACTACATGTGTATCTATGCGGTTCCTATCCTAATTTAAATGATTACTCTACAGGCACTACAGCCACTAAATTGGTTCACTCTGTACCGGGTCGTGACCCATTCACGAGTGAACAATGTCGGCGTGCATCGGAACGTACGGCGTGTGTGTTCTGAGTGCTGCACTGGTGACGTGGTGACAGTGGTTGTGCCAGACCATGCAGGAGTGGTCCACATCAATAACTCTTAACTTTTTGGTGTTAAAAGTTGAAATAAGACATTGTTTTATGCTCTGAAAAATACAGAAAATGCAGCTAACAATAGAATATGCCATTGTTATTTGTATTTTGATTCACTGTTAAATGAATTACAATCTGTTGTTAACAGGATTCTTTGGGTGGCAATACGAAGACACTGATGGTAGCATGCCTTTCGCCAGCTGATAACAACTATGATGAGACCCTGAGCACTTTGCGGTATGCAAACAGGGCCAAGAACATAAAGAACAAGCCCAAGATCAACGAGGACCCAAAGGATACCATGCTGAGGCAGTACCAAGAAGAAATCACTAAACTGCGAGAAATGTTGCAGACAGGTTCCTCTGGTGAGTACTATATACATAAGTCATTTGAAAATCTCCTCCATGCTGTGCAACATTATTCTGCTGTAGTGTGGGATACATATTTGAGTTTGTCAACTTGATTGTATGGCCAACACACAATAGAGTGACATGCTATACTGTATTCACGGTAACTTCAAGATTTTCTGAAGCCCTGCTAAAGATCTACTTTCAGGGAGCNGAGTGACATGCTATACTGTATTCACGGTAACTTCAAGATTTTCTGAAGCCCTGCTAAAGATCTACTTTCAGGGAGTCAATTATGTATCCTTCCGCAGTATGTAAACAAAACATTGCCATGTGACACCTGTCAAACATTTGTAAACAAAAACANCAATTATGTATCCTTCCGCAGTATGTAAACAAAACATTGCCATGTGACACCTGTCAAACATTTGTAAACAAAAACAGTGCCATGTGGGAACTGTCAAATATTTTGTAAACAAACAGTGCCATGTGGTATCGAAGGATCGAAGATACAGTGAATGGATTATATGCGGTATTGTAATGTAAACGTTNACAAACAGTGCCATGTGGTATCGAAGGATCGAAGATACAGTGAATGGATTATATGCGGTATTGTAATGTAAACGTTTTAAATTTACGAGAACAAAATACAATGCACTGTCAATGTACCGATATACTGTAAGCAATGTTAATTTTCAGTAGTCGTTGCAAAATTTGTATATAAATAATGATACAATTTTCTGTTTTTATCGTTTATCGGATATTGCATCCATCAAAATATCTTTCTGTCCCGTCACTTAAGATTTCCTGCAAAAATTGTTTTTAAGCTGGTTGTTTATGCAAATGNACAAACAGTGCCATGTGGTATCGAAGGATCGAAGATACAGTGAATGGATTATATGCGGTATTGTAATGTAAACGTGTTAGATTTACGAGAACAAAATACAATGGACTGTCAATGTACCGATATACTGTAAGCAATGTTAATTTTCAGTAGTCCTTGCAAAATTTGTGTATAAATAATGATACAATTTTCTGTTTTTATCGTTTATCGGATATTGCATTCATCAAAATATCTTTCTGTCCCGTCACTTAAGATTTCCTGCAAAAATTGTTTTTAAGCTGGTTGTTTATGCAAATGNAACGAGGGAAGCTGTTCCCTAGCAACCAGAGTGGTATCCTCTCTTTCGCTCCTCTTTCTGTATCTCTCTCAGCCGTGCACTGTTCTTCCTCACCTTACATGCTGACGAGAGGGGAAGGTGTTATATGGCAAAAAAAAACTACACAGTCTCTCTCCTCTTTCTCTCTTCTGCTGTGTGCATTTGCTTCCACCTCTTACACACCTTGCGAGAGGGCAATCGTGATCTCAGTTTAATGAGACACTGTCCTCCTGTCAAACGCACTTCACCACACAGCGGTCAAGTGCTTCGATGACTGATCTCTAACAAGGTCGTGGCAGTCACAAGTATGCGATGGTAATCCAATCGTACAAATTTTTATCAAAANCTGATCTCTAACAAGGTCGTGGCAGTCACAAGTATGCGATGGTAATCCAATCGTACAAATTTTTATCAAAATTATCCGTCACTCAAAATTATTTTTTACACAGATATTTTCTTTTGTGTCTAATGGTCTTGACCTCCCCTTGTCACCAAAAATTGTTTGAACATCAAGTGACTTGTATTATAGTCCATTCACGGCGTCTTCTGATGTTTTGAAACAAACCTTTGAAAAATCACCCTAGGAATAATATGTCAACCAGTTTTTTCTATAACTTTTATACCACAAATATATATTACTGTGATTAACTTTAAAGAATTGTATTCATGAATAAATGAAACTTTAACGTAGTATCTTCTATAACTTGTAATAATTATTTTGTATTAAATACAAATTAAAAACAGTGAGAGCAGCAATGTGTTGGCAATGGCAAGTAAGAAATAGTTCACAGTGAAAATATTGTTTTAACCTAGTTTTTTGGTATGCTATTTGTAAATTAAACGTTGCCTATTGATATATTCAAATTTTTAGATAGCAGTGAAGGAAACATATTTTATTGTTACAGTTAAAAAATATCAGTGCACATTACGGTGCGTAGGCCCTGGTAACATGGTATTTTTTTTTGTCCGAGTAAGAAACTGGAATAGACAGAGCAGAACTTTATCTCTCTCTTGGAAGTTTCGCACCACTAGCAGTAGCAGGAAAATTATACATGTTTTCAATGTTTACATATGTCATACTTATTACAGCAAAAATAATGAGTTTTGAATTTGTAATTTACAACTGAAACGAGATTTTATAGTTTGAATAGTTATTTTAATATATTTAGATGTGATGGCGAGACGGTTACAAATCCAAAGTTATTTATGTCCGTTTGTTTATCACAATGTTGTAACTTTGCCCTGGGTGTTTGAAACACAATTGTGTAACATGCTTACGTTTATGTGATTTGAATGTTCGCCACAATCCTAACAAAATACTAAGCCCAGCCAGATAAATTAAAATCAATAATTAAATAAACCTAGAAAACAGTAAGTACCAATTCATATAAATATGAGCATAATAAAAGTTATGGTGGGTCTATTTGTGTGCATGTTCACCACTATCTTTTAAGTTTATCGCTGCTACATACAAAAATAAGAGACACGATTTGCGTACTCGAATTCACGATGTCTTTTCGTTGGACTGGTGGTTCCTTCATTTTAATTTTTATTCCAACGAGGTTGTCATTTTAATGAAATTACCCAACAAATATCAATAACAAGGGGTTAAATACTACAGTTCTTTCCGTCGCAGTTGTAACAAAGTTAAACACAGTTGCTGCAAAATATTAACGTGTATTACATATAATGTGCTATGTCGTGTATAAAAAATATGTTAACAATGTAAAATAATAACCGTAAGAAATATTGTCAGTACAGACATTGTTAAAAAGTCATAAAACTGACCTAAATATGGTTATAGGCCTAAATTGTGAATGTTCGTACGAAATGGTTTTCGAAATATGACACAATTCTTTGAACAGCTGAAAACAGTAAACAAAGTATTTGACAGTTAAAATGTAGAAGTCATATGGCAGTGTTTATGTTTACATGTGGCGGAAAGATACGTAATCGGTAACCAAAAGTAAAACTTCAGTAGGGCTTCAGAAAAGTGTGAAGTAACCATTAATGGCCTATACCAAACATAAAGTTCATTTTCAGTAGCCTATTGCGGGGAGATCGGAGGATTTATGTTAATTTATTTCAATACACATATTTTCTGATCAAACTGATATCCTGGAGGGGGCCTCTTTGACACCCTTTTTTGTCAAATAATGCGTAAGCACCAAGTTCGAGCACAACGTATCTCGCAACAGGGCGTAAGTGTATGGGAAAATCAGAGGACATGGTTTCAAACAATTAATATTTGAAGACCGCAAAAAAATAAATTTTAATTGCCTTATTTATTATTTTACGACACTTTTTTTAAAGTGAAATATTATTGATTACTTTAACTACACATTTGCTACGCGAGCACGGCATCGTCAACATAAGTGTAGAAATATGGCTTGGATTGCGTAAGCTTCAGCTGTCCTCAGTGATATTCGGGTGGGCTCGTTTCCTCCCTTTGCACAACTGGCAAGGATTGAGGCAGTTGCCTAGCAACCAGCGTAGCGTCCTTGTACCCTCCCTCTGTACCTACCGGTTTGGAGGGGTAGGGGTAAATTGTGTCATTACTCCCGCTGCTGTGGCTTTACCTTCTCCGTCTTTCCCACAGTGAACGCACTAGCTGGTCAATACTCTCAGTTGATCGAGTGTGCGCTGCACAAAATTTGGTGTCATTTTATTTTCTTATTCAGAGCTTCTGAAAGCTTGTGGATTGCTTGCATGCAGCTTTGGATTACGATCACTTATGTACAGTATTTTGTAATGTTATATTTTTTTGTTTAAACGAGTTGTCATGAAGTTTTTTTAAAGTAGAGTGCTCAAAAAAACTTTTCCATAACCAGTAATTTTTTTGCACATTGCCACAGATCATGTTTTGTTTCTTGTAGTGTTTGGTTTGTGTCGTCAAGTCAGTCAGGCGTGATATTCTGTACAGATAGTGTGTATTTACATCCCATCCTTTCTCTTTGGTCGTGATCAACACAGTATTTCTCATATCCCCATTATGCAAAACTTTTTGTGCACACTGTATTATTTATAGTAAGTAATACTAATACAGTAATACTTAATTTAAAAATTCTCATTTTATTGTGTTTATTAGTTAAACTTTATAGATAAGGTACAGCTGTCATTATACTCAACATGAAGTGTAATAAGGTTAGAAGTTGCATTTTACTGATGTACATGTCAAACCATCATCTACTAAAATTCTGGATTCATGGAAATTTCTTGATAGTCCCCTGAAAAATGCAGAACGGGAGTCGACTGTACATGATTGGCGATGATGTTGGGATCAAACTTCCAAGTGTGATCCCCTAAATTAGTGTTACAATAAGTATGGCAGGGTTTAAGTTGGACACGTTTATTCCCAGTAGGGATTNTTTATTAGTTAAACTTTATAGATAAGGTACAGCTGTCATTATACTCAACATGAAGTGTAATAAGGTTAGAAGTTGTATTTTACTGATGTACATGTCAAACCATCATCTACTGAAATTCTGGATTCATGGAAATTTCTTGATAGTCCCCTGAAAAATGCAGAACGGGAGTCGACTGTACATGATTGGCGATGATGTTGGGATCAAACTTCCGAGTGTGATCCCCTAAATTAGTGTTACAATAAGTATGGCAGGGTTTAAGTTGGACACGTTTATTCCCAGTAGGGATTCGTGGAAATCCTATGCAGAGCGCTGGGCACAGTATTTTATTGCAAATGGCATGGGTGACAAGAACGAAGACCAAGTGAAATGGCGGGCAGTACAGGTATCCTGGTATCCTTTTTAGGCAAAGAGACACACGAGGTTTAGCGGAATCTCTACGAACCAAAGAAACCACATGACTGGAGTTGCAAGGAACTCTTTTGTTAAGTGACCATTATTCCCCCAAGTCATCGATCATAGTAGAACGACACAATTTTCACAAGAATATGCTACATGATCTCTAAACTATGTCTGACTTTTTGGTGAGTTATGCAAATTGCTCACATATTGTAATTTTGGAACATGTTTAGATTTAGACCTTAGGCGACCAGTTTGTACAGTACAGTAATGCCTGGACCTCAAATCAGCGGATTTCGTATTTATTGGACTAACTCGGAAGCCACCATTTTTTTTATTGCAATGTCCACTTGCCGCTTTTAGGGTGTGAAAAGCATTGTTCAGCGGCGAAATATGTGCACATGTGAATAACTGTGTTAGACAGGTGGGTGGAAGTTATTTTTAGAATTGTGCAGTGGGTCAGCTGCGAGAGTCCACAATAACCGTAACCATAATTCATGACACATGCTACATTTTGTTGTAGCTTGGTGTGGATTGTCATGGTTTGTGTTTGAAACATTTATTTATGAATAAATAAGCAGTTGAGATTGTGACTGCCCTTTGAGCATGAACAATTGGCTTTTGCTGTGTAGCATAAAACTCATTCCTATCAATTGCTACATTTCCATGTAATTTTTACAACCTGGATGNGGTTTGTGTTTGAAACATTTATTTATGAATAAATAAGCAGTTGAGATTGTGACTGCCCTTTGAGCATGAACAATTGGCTTTTGCTGTGTAGCATAAAACTCATTCCTATCAATTGCTACATTTCCATGTAATTTTTACAACCTGGATGTTGCCATTAGTTATGCATTCTGTTCTTTTTTATTTTGATTACTACAAACTTAAGGTTATAAGCATGTGCAAGTGTTACAGTTCATGGTGTTTTAACACGTCTTTACATGACTTTGCTATTTTATAGCAAGTGAAAAGATCTGCCATGAAAAAATAATGTATAAAAATAAACCAAACAACTCTGAATAGGTATTTCCTGGAAAGAACTTAGTGTTTTTGCCATTTGTTGCCTTTCACGGGGCGATGTTCATTTTCAAAATNAATAGGTATTTCCTGGAAAGAACTTAGTGTTTTTGCCATTTGTTGCCTTTCACGGGGCGATGTTCATTTTCAAAAGAATTGTAACTACACCTAAATCATAATATTTTTTGAATGTGAATTTATTTTTAAAGTGTATTCTTACATTGATCGTAGAAATCACGGAGAAGTACATATTGGATTTTATTCTATAATGCAAATGATTTTTATCAATGTGTGTACTTTCCACTTGTAGGATGTGAAATGTGTTTTTACTGTACATTGGCGAAATAAGCGTATGGACTTGAAAGGCAGAGATAGGAAGTTATTTTTAGAATTGTGCAATTATGGGGTTGTTTGGTCATTGAGCAAGGTGTTGCTGACATGTAACACAGTACTATATGTTTTGTAAGGAAATATCACTTGCAACTTATAATAGTCAATCCTGCATTTAAGTTAAAGATTGTGCATGTTTGTTGTGTGAAGTGGCTTACACGTCACCAGAAAAAACTAGAAGCAGGTGTTTCAGTGGCAAGACTACATGCCACTTCACAGCACTCAAAATGCCACAATTTATTGAAGAGCGGCAAAATAGCTTAAAATGAATTTTAAAGATAGCAATGATACAGACAGAATATCTTCCAGCTTTTGGTGCCTTATTTTTAGCCATTTGGCAGCTCCGTAAGGCATGAGAAAGGCGTATCTAACGGGCAATCGATAACATGTCCCGAAACTGTTGATATTAGCATGTACACTTGGTGCTTAGCGAGCGTGGTGAAGTGTGGCACAGTCCAGTACACTGCTGACGGTACTGCTGTTTGTATCACATACATCTACGCCTATTATAGTATTCTTACCGCTAAAAGCGATCAGAACCTGTACTGTTACATTTCTGAGAAAAAAATGAGTAAGTGGTTTGTGGGTAAATACAAAATTACCTGTCACACACTCACACTTGCCGCGAACTTTACTCAGCAGAGACCCAGTCGTGAATCACCAGAAATACTTGTGGCTCATCATCCCTCCCAGCTGCACAAACATCTTTGCCATGTCGAAAACATTAGCGCTAAAGTGAGCCACTATAATATTTACAACTGTACATTTTTTTGTACTTTGCCATTTACCGGAGATTCTGGTTTACCGGACTATACCTTCTCCAAATTAGTCCGGTAAACATAGGCTTTACGGTAGTAGGGCCAAGGGACAATAAAATAATACATAGGCTTTATGTAGAGCCAGAGAACATCTTCTTTGAAAAAGCAGTAGTTATTGCAGCGGCATAAAAAGCAGCAGTTGATGATGTGTCTCATAATGTGTCAGATTTAAAGCTTAGTGAAGTACCATGCCAGCCTCTCTCAGGGACTGAGGCAGTAAACGTGGTTATGGTGCATTTGAGGGAAACAGTATATGATAAAGGGGCAGGAATTACAAAATGCTATTTCTGTGGTATGACAGACTATCTGGTGCAAGAGTGTAAGTTTCGGAGGTACAAATGCAATACATAACTGTAAACAGTTCGGACATTTGCAATGCATGTGTCCTAACCTAGGGTTATCAAAAAGGAAGAGACAAGAGCACATAATTATCTCAAAACTATTGGTAATTCCAGGTTCAGTTGGGGATGCACTTGTAGTTATAGAAGTAGGTATGAAGTGCAGCTGCTATATTGGCAATATCAGAGAAAATGTATTAAGTGTTTGTTTGCAACATATTCCTTGCAGTTAACTAACATCAGTTTGAAGTTATATACCAAGGAGGTAATTAACTCCTGTGGTACACTAAGGGTGCCTGTGAGAGTAAAAGGACAGCTTAAGACTACAGAGTTGGATCTATTTGCAGTACCCAAAGTAGCCCACCATTACTAGAANAATAGGTATTTCCTGGAAAGAACTTAGTGTTTTTGCCATTTGTTGCCTTTCACGGGGCGATGTTCATTTTCAAAATAATTGTAACTACACCTAAATCATAATATTTTTTGAATGTGAATTTATTTTTAAAGTGTATTCTTACATTGATCGTAGAAATCACGGAGAAGTACATATTGGATTTTATTCTATAATGCAAATGATTTTTATCAATGTGTGTACTTTCCACCTGTGGGATGTGAAATGTGTTTTTACTGTACATTGGCGAAATAAGCGTATGGACTTGAAAGGCAGAGATAGGAAGTTATTTTTAGAATTGTGCAATTATGGGGTTGTTTGGTCATTGAGCAAGGTGTTGCTCACATGTAACACAGTACTATATGTTTTGTAAGGAAATATCACTTGCAACTTATAATAGTCAATCCTGCATTTAAGTTAAAGATTGTGCATGTTTGTTGTGTGAAGTGGCTTACACGTCACCAGAAAAAAACTAGAAGCAGGTGTTTCAGTGGCAAGACTACATGCCACTTCACAGCACTCAAAATGCCACAATTTATTGAAGAGCTGCAAAATAGCTTAAAATGAATTTTAAAGATAGCAATGATACAGATAGAATATCTTCCAGCTTTTGGTGCCTTATTTTTAGCCATTTGGCAGCTCCATAAGGCATGAGAAAGGCGTATCTAACGGGCAATCGATAACATGTCCCGAAACTGTCGATATTAGCATGTACACTTGGTGCTTAGCGAGCGTGGTGAAGTGTGGCACAGTCCAGTACACTGCTGACGGTACTGCTGTTTTTATCACATACATCTATGCCTATTATAGTATTCTTACCGCTAAAAGCGATCAGAACCTGTACTGTTACATTTCTGAGAAAAAAAAATGAGTAAGTGGTTTGTGGGTAAATACAAAATTACCTGTCACACACTCACACTTGCCGCGAACTTTACTCAGCAGAGACACAGTCGTGAATCACCAGAAATACTTGTGGCTCATCATCCCTCCCAGCTGCACAAACATCTTTGCCATGTCGAAAACATTAGCGCTAAAGTGAGCCACTATAATATTTACAACTGTAAATTTTTTTGTACTTTGCCATTTACCGGAGATTCTGGTTTACTGGACTATACCTTCTCCAAATTAGTCCGGTAAACATAGGCTTTACGGTAGTAGGGCCAAGGGACAACAAAATAATACATAGGCTTTATGTAGAGCCAGAGAACATCTTCTTTGAAAAAGCAGTAGTTATTGCAGCGGCATAAAAAGCAGCAGTTGATGATGTGTCTCATAATGTGTCAGATTTAAAGCTTAGTGAAGTACCATGCCAGCCTCTCTCAGGGACTGAGGCAGTAAACGTGGTTATGGTGCATTTGAGGGAAACAGTATATGATAAAGGGGCAGGAATTACAAAATGCTATTTCTGTGGTATGACAGACTATCTGGTGCAAGAGTGTAAGTTTCGGAGGTACAAATGCAATACATAACTGTAAACAGTTCGGACATTTGCAATGCATGTGTCCTAACCTAGGGTTATCAAAAAGGAAGAGACAAGAGCACATAATTATCTCAAAACTATTGGTAATTCCAGGTTCAGTTGGGGATGCACATGTAGTTATAGAAGTAGGTATGAAGTGCAGCTGCTATATTGGCAATATCAGAGAAAATGTATTAAGTGTTTGTTTGCAACATATTCCTTGCAGTTAACTAACATCAGTTTGAAGTTATATACCAAGGAGGTAATTAACTCCTGTGGTACACTAAGGGTGCCTGAGAGTAAAAGGACAGCTTAAGACTACAGAGTTGGATCTATTTGCAGTACCCAAAGTAGCCCACCATTACTAGAANTGAGAGTAAAAGGACAGCTTAAGACTACAGAGTTGGATCTATTTGCAGTACCCAAAGTAGCCCACCATTACTAGAAAGGGTACAATTCCTTACGGTTATCTAGGCATGCCTTCACCATGTTGACATAACCCCAGGTGCTGAAAACTGGGTGGTACTGAACAGTTTGGTAAAGAGATATCCTTAGATTTTTATAAGGGTTTGGGGAAACTTTTCAGGGTGGGAAGTCTCCTTACAATTGAGGGAAAAAAACTGCTGTGTTTTGACTTGCCAGGACTCTTGCATTTGCATTAAAAAGCAAAGTGGATGTGGAATTAGATGAGACTGCACATCCAACACCCAGTAGCATTTAGTACATGGGCTACACCAATAGTATCAGTAGCAGAGAATGACGGCAGTGTGGATGTATGCACAGATTTCAAGATAACAATAAATCCTAGGTTAATTGCAGAGTATTACCCATTGCTGCAACTACTCTCCAAATTGAACAACGATAAGGAGTTGTCTATAATAGATCTGTCCAAGGCATTCCAGTAGTGGCAGTTGGACAAGAAATCTCAGGAACTTTGCACCATTAACATCAATAAAAGTATTTTCAAATACAGCAGATTACCCTTCTGAATTGTTTCCTTGTGTGCTATATGTCAGCAGACAATTGAGTAGGCCCTTCAGAGCACAGGAGTGGTTTTCTTTCAAAATTATATGGTCACTGTTACGAGAGCAGCACAGGAAGACTCTGAACAAGGTTCTGCAACATTTAATTATTATTTGTATGCCACACTATTGACAAAGAGGGTTTACATACATGCAGTGACAAGGTAAGGGCTGTTGTGGATGCGCCAGTTTCACATAATGTCAAACAATTGCATGCATGGCTCAGATTTTTAATTTATTACTCACACTTATTGTCCAACCTCTCTACAGTCCTGTCACCACTTCACTGTCTTTTGAAGAAGGTTTGTCACTCGAACTGATCATGAAGTTGTAATGACACATTTATGCAGCTTAAGAATTTGACTGTTTTATCCAAGATGCTTGCTCATTATAAACCTGAGTTTCCCATCAAGGTTGTTTGTGATTCATCTCCATATGCCCTTGGTGCTGTGATAAGCCATGTGTATTCGGATGGGTTAGAGAGGCCAATTGCATTTGGTTACCGTACACTATCAGAACCTGAAAAGAAATATTTTCAGTTACAGGGAAGTCTTGGCCATTATGTTTGTAATAAAGAAATTCTTCCAATATCTGTATGGCAGAAGTTTTATCGTCAAGATTTCAGAACAGTTTTCATATTTGCATATGGGGGTCGCAGAGTTCTTGCCAGTCACTGCACCAAGCCATTAAGATTGCTACTGAACGTGACCAGGTTTTGTTTGAGTAAGGTGGTGGTGGTGTTTGTCTTGGTGGCCAAAGCTGAATGAAACGGAAAAGTCGCAGCCTCATGTGATGCATGCTTCAGGGAGAAGTCTGTACCAGACAAGTCTTTCCTTCTGCCATGTGTATGGCCTGGCAAGCCATGGCAACAACTATATGTGGATCTTGCAGGTCACTTTCTTGGGAAGAGTTTCCTTGTTTTGGTTGACAGCTACTCAAAATAGCCTGAGGTGTGTGAACTTCAAAGCATTAGTAGTGCAGCCATTATAAATAAATTGCCTGGGTGGTTTGCGAGGTGTGGTCATCCTGAACGGTTAGTGTCAGATAACAGCACTCAGTTTTCTTCTGAAGAGTTTCATCATTTCTGTCATTAAAATGCTATATAGCACACTCTCACCCTGCCTTAACACCCGGCAACAAATGGTCTGGCTAAAAACATGGTTAAGACTTTCAAATGCAATATCAAAACTTTTCTCCATTCAGGTATGTCATTAGAAATAGCACTACATAGTTTCATCCTGAGCTACCGAATAACACCACATGAAATGACCGTAGAGTGTCGCAGCAGCTTGATGTTTGGCNACATAGTTTCATCCTGAGCTACCGAATAACACCACATGAAATGACCGTAGAGTGTCGCAGCAGCTTGATGTTTGGCAAGGTCGTGCGAAATTGACTCTCCCTGGTTATGCTTTCAGTATCCAGCAAGGTTGCTAACCACCGAACTACCTCCTGTTTCTTTGCCTTGACACCTAAATGAAAGCTTTGCAGTTGGCAGTGCTGGGGCCTTCAAGGTTTTAACTCATGAAGAAGGCGTGGGACAGAGGTGGTGTTGTCGACAGACTTGGGCTACTCACCTACAGGGTCCAAGGCACAGAAGGAGGTATCTTCCATTGTTATCTCAATCAACACAAGTCTGCTCCTTAACATAAAAGTGTTGTTGGACATGGCGAAGAAGATAGAAAACACAACACATAAGAAATCGTATGTACTAATATTACGAGACAAGAACAGAGCGAGGTTATGTAGTAACCACAACACAACACAGACTGGGCGCCAAGCCCACACACACAAGACCTCTGGCGGTCAATGCTTCAACTAGTGCTTGTCCCGAATATTCACAACAAAAAGAGAGGCAGCTGCTGACCAGCGCTGTGTGGAACGCGAGAGNAGAGGCAGCTGCTGACCAGCGCTGTGTGGAACGCGAGAGAGGCAAGAGTAGTCCCATAGAAGAGGTTACCCAGTGTTCTCCCCGGGACATTTTGAATGGTTTCAGTTCTGCTGTTTTTGCCGGTTGCCTAGTACCAGTTAATATGGCGATAAACTTGAATTATAGCACATAGGCAGAGAAGTGGACTCAAATGCTTTCTAACACAGTCGTTTATTATACACACGGTTACACTTGACGACACATCGCTACAGATGCTTGCGAAACAACAGAACAGGCGACTACCGAGCGTAGGCCATTTTGATACATGAATGTCCATAGAGGTAGCAATCCAACACTCCTCCTCAATTTAAATATATATAATTAAATTGTTAAACTTAATAAATACATTTCACAATACTTAACTTATATAACATTCAAGTCACTTCTACATTTTTCAAATTTTTCAAATGACAAAGGTTTAGTGAAAATGTCAGCTATGTTGTCTTCTGTAGATACATAATTTATATCAAGTAACTTCTTGGCTACACAGTCTTTTAAATAATGTTCTTTAATGTCTATGTGCTTTCCTCTTTTTGACATGGATATAGCACTCATATTGTCTATATTCAAGATTGGTGTCTGTTTTACCTTCAAACAGGAGAGGATACCTTGAATGTTAATGACCTCCTGTGCTGCTGCAGAACTGGCAACATACTCCGCTTCACAAGTGGAGGTAGCTACACAAGTTTGCTTTCTTGATATCCAGTCTACTGGGTTTCCACCATAGAAGACTTCTTGTGAAGGTCTGAGAATGCAATCTCTATTGTATCAAGATGACCCTTATGGG
>NQII01001598.1:0-25969 GCA_002778355.1 Clitarchus hookeri
CAGCTTCACCCTTGTACTCATGGTGGAGTATGAACTAGTCGTTGCACAGATTGAATATTTAATGATTCGTATTGTTAAGTCTACTCGTGGTTTTTTCACAATTTTTGAATAAGACCTTTGAATAATTGCCCTCTATGTGACGTGTTTGGTCGTTTCCTAAATATACCAAGTATACCAAGCGTGTTATACTTCCGTCAACATATAAATGTCATGTTTTTCATTCAATTACATATATTTGAATTATAGTTTGACAGTAAATTATAATAGTTAAATCATAATAAATATTAACAAAAAACTTAAATAAAATAAGTGTGTTGGTGATGCCTAGTAAGAAATAGTTCTCATAAAAAATGTCGTTAAGGTGAGTGCGCAGTAATATGGTGCGTTGTCCCATTGGTGTAATTTTCTAGACTCAGTTGAGATTTGTTTTGATGAGGTGGGTGAAAATCCTGGATATAGAAATTTAGCAGGGTTTCAGAAAAGTTGGGATTAGCAATAAATGTATCAAACACAGCAGAAAACAACATCCAATAAGGAAATCTCTCACTAAGTGAGAGACATCATTCGTTGTTTGTACTAGACTAGCGAACCGGCCCGGCTTCGCCCGGGTACAATTGAGTTTTACAGTGATACTCTAATAAATAAATTGGGAAAAGACAATTCATTTATGTGAATACAGAATCATAAAATTATACTATGTTGGCCTAGATTTTTAACTGATAATGGCAACCCAAAAGGAAGAAAATATTTTTTACCCAATAGCCAAGAAGAAGGGTATTGTATTTGGAGAGTATCTGTGCAACTATCGCGTAGTTACCACATTTCCACTTTCCAGCGTCGATGAACGAAAATCAAAACGTGAATTTCATCAATTTGTAGCTTTAGAAATATGTGTAACTAGGTAATACTTTTTGCGCTTGGTTGAGGGTTCTTAATAGNTGAGGGATCTTAATAGATCACCAAAGTTAAGCAACGTTCCCAGCGGCACACATTTGAATGGGTGACCGTTTAGTGGCATAACATCTGAGCGCTTCCAGGCTTCGGAGGGGACGTTAAATATTATATCCCGGTTGTTATCGATTGATATCAGTCGTTAAGCCATTTCAGAGGTCCTTGGGCGGCCTGCTAAACTCTGACACCAGAGGAAAAATAATATTTCGGTCACGTACCCAGCCGTTGCAGAATTATATTTTGTTGTTATTACACAGGAGCCGTACAATTTTCCCTGATAAAAAGTACCCTCTGTTCTATTTCAGGACCTAAAGTACCTACATACCAAATTTCATCAAAATCCGTTTAGCCGTTATGGAGCTGAGTGGTAACAAACATACACACACACACACAGACTTTCACATTTATAATATTAGTAGGATTCTGTAGTCGCATAAACAGATGTTGCTAATATCATCAAATACGAACTCGTTTTATTGGCGCCAGCAGATGACAGGGCGTTACATTGATACCAGTACAGTTAAAAAAAAGTTTCTGTTGCAATGTCTTAAGTTACATTTTTATATACAGTATATCCGAGGTGATGAGAGAAACTTTCAAGAATGATGTTGGAGGGCACCAGCATCCATTTCAGACCGGGAACCCCAGTCCAGNTGTTCTATTTCAGGACCTAAAGTACCTACATACCAAATTTCATCAAAATCCGTTTAGCCGTTATGGAGCTGAGTGGTAACAAACATACACACACACACACAGACTTTCACATTTATAATATTAGTAGGATTCTGTAGTCGCATAAACAGATGTTGCTAATATCATCAAATACGAACTCGTTTTATTGGCGCCAGCAGATGACAGGGCGTTACATTGATACCAGTACAGTTAAAAAAAAGTTTCTGTTGCAATGTCTTAAGTTACATTTTTATATACAGTATATCCGAGGTGATGAGAGAAACTTTCAAGAATGATGTTGGAGGGCACCAGCATCCATTTCAGACCGGGAACCCCAGTCCAGAAACGCCTCCGTCAACTTAACAGCGAAAACAGTGTTGGGATGCCTATTACAGAGGAATACAACAACGGTCGGGGTGTTGTGGAAGAATGTACGAGTACTACGCTATGTACACTTTGAAGCTGGGGCCGAGGTGTTTGAGCGGTTATCCTGATCGCCTCCCACCAAGGCGAACCGTGTTCAATCCCCGGCCGGGTCATCCACAGATTTTCACAACTGGGAATCGTGACGGACGATTCCACTGGTTGGCGGGTTTTCTCGTGGTAGTGAGGCGGGGGAGGGGGGTGATCCACCGTTTCCCCTGCCCTTTCATTCTGGCTCTGCTCCATTCTCATCTCATTTCACTCCCCAAATCTCTCAACCTAAATTAAAACTTAAAGCCTTCAAACCAGCATAATAACATCCTTGCCCGAGCCTGGAATCGAGTTCGGTGCCTGGATGGTGGCAGTTAAGCTTGCCAACCCCGATGCCATGAGTGGGCCAGCATATCATGAAGTCCTGGTACATCAAGAAGGCTGGGGAACCGACGCTCCACCAATGTGTGGTAGATATCACGCGGTGCCAACGTGATGTGTCCTGAGGTACAGGTGTGGGAAGGCTGCAGTTTGTTTTTACGTACGGACTTGATCAGTCTGATAGAAGTGGAGCTCACTGCCTCGGAACGTGCAGACATGGTGTTTGCGTACGGGCAATCAGATGGAAACAGTAGGTAAACAGCACGATTGTATCGGGCCAAGAATCCAGGCAGGCGACGTCCAGCATGTTTCGTAAACTTTTCTAACGGTTACGGAAAACGCTGCAAATTGTACACACAATTACACGATCATGGAGGAAGACGAACTGCCGGATACGCGACTTCTAAAAAAACTATACCTAATAGCACGACACATAGGTTTGTACGACTTTGTCGTGCCTGCATCGAAGATGGAGGTTGTACCTTTTAATACATGTCGTGAACTGTTTTCTTCATATATTGCTGGTCGTGTATATGGTATAATAGTATATTGACCTCTAACAGAAGGAAAACTATAAGCATTCACGTTCACCAGTTCAGTCCCAGAATTAATCTCGAGCTCAAGTGTTGCGATCGCTTAGTTTTATGCTGTGTCCTGCACTTGTGTCGGGTGTACTTATCGCGGATTGAGAGCAACGTACAGCGTGTTAGTTTATGTCAGTATCCACTATTCACAGATGAGAGATGCGGAAACTTCAACAAATCAGATTCCTGGCTATGAGGAAGCCCAAAACACCGCCCACTGACTCCTTGTTTTGTACAGTGCCGTCCATAAACACCCTGCAGGTACAACATGTATTTGATCGTGGACAAGGGGACTGAACGGGTTAAAGTAAAGAGTATATTTTCATTTCAGGTGCTGGGAAAGAGGACACATATGGTGTGGAAAGTAAAAACACCCCACACCTTAGAACCTGTGAAAAGGATTTCAGTACTTCTATGACCCAGGAATCAACCAATTGTAATATAGTTGGTGGGTCAGCAGCAGCCTGTAGTCTTACACAAGGAAAGCCGATGTCCATATTGGTCTTAGTTTCTGGACTTGCAATAGTTCCGAACACATTTTTACCTATTCTGCAACATGTCAGATGCAAGTCAGTATAATACAGATAATATTATCAGTATCAGGGGTTAAATTAATTATTTAATTAATTAAATCGCAAAGTGTTCTAAGAGGTCGTATTCCACCCTAATAGGCACCCTGGCAATGTTTTGGTTGCAACGTTCGACGAAGGCGTTTTTGAACTGGGGTTCCCTATCTCAAATATCTCAAATAAATACTTGTGCCCTCCTACACCGTCCCTGAAAATTTGTAACACCAACCCGGACACAGACTGCATATGTGCACGAGAGTTAGGGGCGCCGCCTACTTTTAGACTTTTAGCGCGTTTGTGGCGGGGCACTGCGGGAGCGATAAGGGCGAAGCTGACACGCGCGCCTAGTGCTCCGTCACTCCTACGCGCAAGGCACTGAATTGGTGTGCACGCTGTTAGAAATATCTGCAGATTTACGGAAACTTTTACGGATGTGTAGAGTTGATTTACGGAAAGGCACGATGAATAACGGAAAAGAGCTCCGTAAATATATAAAACGCAATCTCTTCGTATTATTATGGCTTCGAGTTTGAGACACGAAAGATTCCGATGATACTTTAAGCCTATACAATCCCTTATTCGCAATACTACTTCGTGTAAAATAGCAGTAGGTGAGTGGCTAACCACTCATGGAGTGCCAACTCGTTGGTCCTTGTTGGGATTCTGCTTCAGGACAAAACCTTATATATATATATACAGAGTTAAAAACGCACATAACAAAAATAAAACTATTTTTTCTTACCCTATTGTTATAAACCGCAAATACAGCAAGCACTCTAACACGAATTGAAATAAAGACAGGCGGATTCATCACNTTACCCTATTGTTATAAACCGCAAATACAGCAAGCACTCTAACACGAATTGAAATAAAGACAGGCGGATTCATCACTTTCATGTAAAATCCATATTTACGAAATGCTTGGTGTAAAGGTGTGGTAGAGGAGTAGTTGGAGTTATTAGTTGTTACCTTTTCGATTCGTACTAAAATTCCNATGCTTGGTGTAAAGGTGTGGTAGAGGAGTAGTTGGAGTTATTAGTTGTTACCTTTTCGATTCGTACTAAAATTCCACTACAGAACAAAATATTTAAATTCTTTTAATTTCTCTGTCGTACACAGTGAAATGCATTACATACATTAAAAAAATTATGTTTTTTTTTATTTACGCCTGTTTGTAAACCTGAAACAAAAAAAAAATCGAAAACACTCTAACATTACTAGAAACTAAGAGAGCACATGAGTAATTGTTCATAAATCCCTTATTTACAACACTAGTTTATGGGGAAACGTGTTATATGAGTGGATAGATAAGTGAATAGTGTGTTGGGCTGTGATAATTTTTTTTCGAGTTAAAATACTGCGACCGGACAAAATTTGTTAATTTTTTTATTAGTCATGTTTATACACGGTGAAACACTTACATAACAGAAGGAAAGCGTTTTTATTTTTTGCTACCCCCTTTTTGTTAAGAGCAGATTTAAATAAACAAACTTGCTAGTTTGTGGCCACGTTCCATGAATTTACGGAGATTTGTGTGGAATTTACGGAGAGAGCGTTATTGAAAAAAACGACGAGTCCATAATTTAACGTAGATGTCTGGATAGTTTGTAACCGGTATTTTCCGCAATTTTACGGACATTTTTACTAACCGTGCAGTGTTTCCGTCATGCTGCGTGTACCTGTGGGACTTTAAGCGGTGACCCTATAATTTTATTGGTGGAAAGTCTGAAGCAAAGTTCAATGCAGGTCCCTATAAGAGTTTCACACGTTTTCTACCAGTATATTATGAGATACCTCAATGTTAAAAAGCCGTCTTTAGCTCGGTTGGAGGGCTCGGGAATAGTATTTATACATACCTCGTCTGAAGTGTGTTTTCTTTTCGTACATTGGTCTAATGGGAACACGTTTAATGGTTTCACAAAAAAAAAACACTGTCTTCAAACACTCCGCTACGCTATTGAATCGGCAGGTAGGCGTCGTCCTTAAGACCCGTACATCCACATCTGTAATTTCCATGTATTTACCAAAACGAAAACTTTTCTGGACTGAAATTCTAGCTAGAGCTTTGAACCAAGAGCCTGCTAGTTATGTCGCAACTGGTGAAATTAATTGTAATACCTGACTGCATAGTAGGAACCTACACAGAGACAAAATAGCGTGTCGATTCCTTTGATGTGAGCATTCAGATAGCGTGATTGTCTGTGCGGGGTTCTGGCCTTGCGTTTGATAGGCTACTGCATGCTGCGCAAGGTCCCCTGTTGGCTGGGCTGCCGGCTGGCGAGTAGGATACCAGGCGCTGATTGGCTGACGGCGTTCTGACACATTGCTGGCCAGTGACGCCATTTCGCTGGCTTCTGAGGCTGGAGTACGTGGCATACATAAGCGGTTGTTTTGCCTCTGTGTTCGATACTTCTCTGCGGCCGGTGTTTACTGGCATGGCGACTACGAGCTCCGGGAAATATGCCAGTGCAAGCTATCCTACGATAGAATTTAAACACTCGATTCTTGTTACATCTGTGATTGGTCCACTCTTTTCCCGATACGTCTTCTAGGCCAGCAACACACGTGTACGAAGCTACCGAGTGCATCCCGTTCGAGCTATCATACGGGATAAAGTTATCATTATGAANCCAGCAACACACGTGTACGAAGCTACCGAGTGCATCCCGTTCGAGCTATCATACGGGATAAAGTTATCATTATGAAGTCACCACATAATGAACAAATGACGGTACCTGGAGTGTGTAGGCCTACTCCGATGTCGAGTTAAGGGCGTTTGAAACTCTAAAATTATTATTTTGATTTTTATATTATATTATCATTCATTTTTATATGAAATAACGCACTGAAAAAAGTACGACAGGCCAGTATAATGACTTTTCAATTTGAATAAACAAATTAATAAAAAAAATTTATTACATTTATTTTGTTTTTTTTTTTTTTTAATATAACCAAACTAATATATTATTATAGAGCTGACAACAATTTTTCGTGTTAATAGAATGTCATGTAATATATTTCTCAGAAATTTATTCTGCTGTTTGAGATCAAATCTAAAATTCAAGTAGTCACAAGTGAACCAAGAGTCCAATTTCTAAGAAATTGCAACAAATCCTAAACCTGTTACTTCAGTGAAGCTCTCGCAGAAAACAAGTTGCAGAAACTGGTGCAATGTTAGCCGTCGGTTGCAATTTGTTACTCACTTCCAGCTAATGAGCTCTACCTATGAACAATGGGACGTATCGAATTTGGTCGCGTGGTAATACCCGGACACGTATTCAGAAGGTTGAGGTTTTGACTAGCGACTGAAACTTGACGTGGTTAGTATCTCGTAAATAAATTTTCATTCTCATTCCAGAAGAACGAGAGAAAATGCTGAATTTAATCAGTTATATTTTTTCATGCTGCATGTTTTTTTTTTTTTTTCGTGTGCACGAAAGAAACGTTTTCTATTCGTTTAATGAGATGAAAAACTGATAGCTGATTTGAGTGTAATGTGTTAATAGTGTAAACTGGGCTCACAAAATTGTTCTTCTTTGAATTAATATTGTGTATTACATTGGATTGTTTTGCTGATATAAACTAATACTCTTCTATGATATGTACATACAATATAGCGATATTTTTGAAGACAATTTAATTTCTCGTAAAACATGCATTTAAATCGCTTCTTAATTGCTCATTTACTGTACAAAACGTGCTGTGTTCTTATAACTTATAAATAACGGTTTTTTAACGGTTTGTAACGTAAATTATGCTTGTAAATGTCACGAAAAAATTATAAACTTTTTCGGAAAGAAGGTGATAGGACGTAAAGGTATTTCCAGGCACGCGTTGATTTAATACAAGTGAAATCAAATCAAGATATTTTATATGTTGTCTAAAAGCGGAGAAGTGAATTATTATAATATTTTATTTTTATATATCATAAGTATTATATCACAAGTGATTTGGGTTTGTGAAATATTTTTTAGTTTTCAAAAACTACACAACGTTTTGTGTTATTTATACACTTGTTAGAAAACTTTATCATTGAAGTCCATACGGCGTTTATAGTGAAAGATTTTCTGTTAGTTTTTCTACTTGCCCTGTCTATTGCTTCGCGTGTGTGCATTTATTATTATTTTATAAATGAAAATCGCTTGATCTTTTATAATCAAGGGAATTGTTTCGCCGCAGCTGTTAAAATAATATTTAAAAAAAAACGACCCTTTAAATAAGTGAAAGAAATTAAAAACGTGTATTTAAACGGCCGCATTTTTTCTTTCACCGAATGTTGCTGTTGCTGTGTATAGGCTATTCACTATAAAGTGAGCACTTTTGAAAGTTCTCTCATTTGGAATAATAGTCAATAAATAGATTTCATTTTAGCCTTAGACTTAAATTTCTTGGTGTGGTGGAATATACAAACTGTGCTTAATACCTACATGGCAATATTTATTTAAAAATGTGGTTAAAAGATAAAACATGGCTGAAAGGAAAAAGGAAACTAGGGTCTCAAAAGTTCCCTTTTTACCGTGTACAGCATAAACTTTTATTTATATAATATACGTGCTAATTTCTCAGAATTTAAATATTCAGCGTTACAATCTTTTTGGCCTTCGAAAATAAACGAATCTTATTTACCTATTCTGCTCGCTTCGTAGTTAAAAGGGCGGCGATGAATACGCACGTACGAAAAGTAACGTTGCGATAAATTTCAAGGCGCCCATGTTTAGTGTCGGACCCAAATGATACTGATGTTTCGCAGTTATATATTTACAAGAGAGTCGGAACAGAATATATAGAAATATATCTGACTTTTATGTTAAATTTGGCAGTCAAGTTAAGTGTCTATACTTGTTGCATAAATTCAACAATTTTGAACATACTTGGAAATACATATTTCATTAAATCGGAATGCTACAAAACCGAGGTGGGATTTTTTTCCATTTGGTTTTTCGTTTGAATACAAAACTTATGTAATATTCGGCCTTCATAATGAGCTCTGTCCGAATTCTAAGTTTTGGTGAAGTCTTACGTTGCTATAGTACATTCATTGTTACTTTTAAATTTTCTGAAGACCTGCTTCTCCTGAAGCTAACAAAGGTTATTTAATTGCATAAAATTACACAAAAAGTACAAAGCGTAACATTTCTGCCCACTCAGTTTAATATTTCTTTCACGAGAACTATTTCTTAGCAGGCATTATAAACACACCCCTTTTCTCTCTCTTTCATTAAAATGAACTGTAAGTGAAATATAATAATTTGTTAACAAAGTAAAATTAATGGTTCAATTTAATAAATATAATTTTACATTAACAGAAATATAAAACGCTTCTGATACATTACATATTTAGGAATCAACCAAACACGTCAAATATGAGGTGATTTTTCAAAGGTTTCCATTCAAAAAGAGACAAGATATTGCGAATAAACTACATTCATTTGTTCACATGATAAACGAAAAGTGTGATTATATGTATGATCATAGTCTTTCCGGTTAAAGTTCAAACGTTGGTTTCATGGTGGGTATGTGAAAAACGCCCAGTACACACCAGTTACACTAATAAGCAGATTGTTATTTACATGAGTGTTTTTTCTTTGAGAAAAGTTTTCTAATACTGATTTGGTGTTAGCGTTGGTGAGTCAGAATATTTTAGTCGGCATGGTAAGAGTGACATACAAAGTCACTTGAAATCGTAATTATTACTAGCACAGAAGAAACAAAACAATTACTATTTCAGAAGCGACTTTCTAATTTCAGTGATTACAAAAAGTGCAATCTTATTTGTTACAATATATATCCGTACAGACAAACGCAACTCTAATGAGATGGAGATAACTAATGACATTTATTATGGAAAAGTAGCAAATTATTATAACTAAGAACAATATGTGATGCCACTTTGTCGGAAGTGGCTAATGATGAAAATAACTACGTAGTTAAAAAGGAAAATGCCACCTTTTAAACAATGGACAAATAAAATAAATTATTACATGTGTTTCATAATCATTTTTACGTATGAAACTTCTAGTTCAAGCTCTTTAACGCTGTATAAGGACATGCAACATACTTTTGTCTTTATTATTACACCATAATATTATATGAACACCACAGAATGTCCAATGAGGCGAGTAGACGAGAGAAACACTGCACGTTAGTCCAGGGCCTTGTGCGTAAAGGCGACNATGCACGTTAGTCCAGGGCCTTGTGCGTAAAGGCGACCAGACATTCCAAGTGCGTTAGAGGGTCACCCTTAGCGTTTCCACGCTTCTAGGCCTCAGCTATGTAAAATACCTTCAACCCGCTGACACCCTTAATGTCGCGGTATCCGTGCTACCTTGTGTTTATTTAATTTATATATTTTTATAACTTACTGTTAAGACTTAGTATTAAAAGGGAATTGTTTGTATAGGGGCAGTAAAATGTCTTGTTACTGAAATTAAATAATTTTGTAGTTATTTGGTTTCCTTAAACTGTCAGATTTGGTTGGTGCAACTAAACATTTGATTGACTTTACGCACATTAAACAGTTTCGATAGTTATAGAAATGAATGAAAGCCCAACCAACTTTCGAACAGAGATCGTTGGAGTTTAGAAATACGTTACGCCCTAGTGACTATCGATGAACAGCGATGTTTTTAAATATCTACAGTCTAAATACTGGACAACGTATGTAAATACATATTTCAAGTTTTACGCCTTTAAGTGTTTGGCTGTTGAACTTATTCTATTAGGATTTTTATATAATTGTCATTATTAATAAATGCACTAACAAATACTGTGACTATCCTAATTGCCACAACAATTACAAACAGTCTCTGAAGCTATATTTTTGAACGAAAAAATAAAATTGAGTGGCGAAGCAAATATGTACAGTTGATTCAACTATATTTTTTTGACAGTGCATCTTTTTTTGGCCAAACATAGAGGTTTTGTTTGTTCAAGCATAAATTTTGTTTCATGAACAAAGTCAATTTGGTTGCTTTTCATGTTTTGTATACAAGTATTTGGTTGGCTTGAACAAACCTTTCTCTCGAGGTGGCAGGTAGGTTTATTCGGGGAACTCCCATTTTCCCCGCGCTTACATTACGCCACTGCTCCATCTTTACTTCATTTCACCCTCATCGTCGCTCAAGACCTCTGTGTTAAACGTCGAACAAAACCCCGACAGCTACACTCCATTTGGGATGCAACAAGATGGCGTCGTTTCCCATTGCAGCGCAAACCTGGCCTTCGGCTACTTTCTCCAAGTACTAAAACCCTTCCACATCACTTATATGTGCTCATCTTTACGATGCGGCTTGCACTTTAAACACACATACACACGTATATGGGTGTATTACATTCCGATTAAAAATAACTGCTTTAAATATATTACGGGTTAACGTATTTTCTTCCATTAGCATACGTTTGAAGACAGCATACTTTTACGCGGGGCAAGCTGTAGTTCTAAATTTCAATGTGTTGAACACAGAGTACAAGTCGTACATGCACAGACAATCAACGCCATTTTAAATACCTACCGTACAAACACAATGCGGAACAAAAAAAAAAGAATGTACACATGTAAGAATCAAGGAGTTATGTTCCAGTTGGAAAACGAACGGCAGGAAGCAACGAGAGCAGCACAGTTATGAACGAAATAAAATGCAGCAGTGAATGTAAGAAAGCACAAAGAAATTAAGTAAGTAGGTTAATAACTGTTTTGATGACGATGTTTGCTTTACTTGCAGATCTCCTCTCGTGTTCAGGCTACCTACGGCTTGGCAAAAAGCTTATTCATTATTATATTTAAAATTTAAGGAGTGTATACAATATTTATAATATAACCAGAGACTTGCATAGAAACATCTTCACAATGCGAAAGCATAACCTTCCTCCCCCTTTGCAAATTTCGAAATTTCCTGAACTTCTAGACCGGAAGTTCTAAACCATCAATGTTAATTGCCTCTTGCCGAAAATAGGTACCTAAATATTCAAGACTCGCATTTAATTGTGATTTGCTGCACTGCTATTCCAAGGAGAAAGTTTCCTATTTTACTAAATTATAAACAAATGTTCAAAATTTTTACAGTAGAATGTACTTTGATTCCTGTCAAAATCACAAAAAATTGCATTTACTGCTTAGAAAAATGGATAGTGGCCACAAAATATTATCACAACAAAATAATTTTGGAAATATCTAATAATTTTTGGCTTTTACTAATTACATAAGCGTTTGGCTGTCTTTCTAAAATTAAACATATCCAAATAGTTATCTTTACTCGTCATGCCAATACCAAAGCCGAANAGCGTTTGGCTGTCTTTCTAAAATTAAACATATCCAAATAGTTATCTTTACTCGTCATGCCAATACCAAAGCCGAAAAGAACATATTTGAAATTTTGCCAGAAAGATGTTATGGCTTTTCTTTAACTGTTGACTCAGCAACGTCATTTTAATTTTGCGACCTTAATCGACCTTTTGCGAGTATAAGTTTTAAGCAGCAATATATTATGTGCCGGGACTGTGAATCTGGTGTGTGCGTGAGCAAACGTAATGAGAAAACGTTTNTTTTAAGCAGCAATATATTATGTGCCGGGACTGTGAATCTGGTGTGTGCGTGAGCAAACGTAATGAGAAAACGTTAAGCACCAGATGTTTAATTAAGGTTTAAATAACAGTTACTTTAATCACGTAGAGCGTGGCTTACGCCCGTGGCATGTCGTAAAACACGTCTCAATGAAATAAAATACATAAGAGTAACTTAAAACGTCAAAAAAAAAACGAAATAAGTAACAGGATGGGATGTGTTTGTGATGAAGGTGGGATTATACGAGAGTAACGAGAGAAAAAGGAGAGAAAGGAACGTTTTCAGTAAGAGTTTTTCTGATGACAGTACTCGTTATTTTTATTCTAACTGGAAAAAATCACCGCCGCTCTTTCAGTGGAACCGAAATTACATGAACTTTTATTTCTATTGAAGTTCTCTCACGTGAATAACACCAGTAATGCCCTGCTACCGTCAAAGANAAATTACATGAACTTTTATTTCTATTGAAGTTCTCTCACGTGAATAACACCAGTAATGCCCTGCTACCGTCAAAGAAGTGACATATATTCCTTTTGGCTTTGAATTTTGCTATGAAGTTTGAAAAAAAATTAATCTCAGAATCTGTTTGGTATTTAATGTACGAGTATATAAAAAATTGACAACCACTTGNAAGTTTGAAAAAAAATTAATCTCAGAATCTGTTTGGTATTTAATGTACGAGTATATAAAAAATTGACAACCACTTAGATATTTATTTGGAACATTACAGGTAAACAATTTTCACTACAAATTTCTATTTCGTAAAGATTTTTTTTTAATTTAGTACTACGCATTGACGTTTTATACCTCTAACATTTTACGTGTATTATTATTAAATCTCCTAAAATTTTTGGAAAAAGAAAGAAATATGTATGTTTTCAAAAGTATTTGCGGTGTTTCTGGATGTTGGTTTATTCTCGCGATCTTCATGCCAACAAGGTACCAGTAATGAGCCCATAAAACAAAAATAAATAAAAACACTGAAATCTCTAAATGGCAGAAGCAAGTCAGTTTCTTAATGAGAGATCNAATAAATAAAAACACTGAAATCTCTAAATGGCAGAAGCAAGTCAGTTTCTTAATGAGAGATCTCCTTGCTACTTTTGATGAGAGAAATATTTATTTTCAGATGATTGCCTTAACAGTAAACCTATACGAGAGAAATTTGAGGAAACATTTAGTGATTTCAATTGTATTATACATGAATACAAGTTTTACTGAGTCATGTAATATCCAGTCTATATGCCAAATATTTAGCTTAAACACATAGCTGATAAATTCATTTCAAATTTATGAAACAAAGAATACGTGGCATTTTGAACATCCAAAGTGAGAATTAGAAATAATATGCTGGGAATTAATTTTTCCTACAATATTACGTATCTTTGTCGAATTCGATTTGTCTGTGAAGATGTCTATGATAGTATTTTTCAGATAACGATGGCACTACTCAAATAATAAAAAAGACGTGTACGAATATTGGTGGTGAATGGAAGTCCTTTGAAAAATTGTAAAATGGAAGCAGATAAACACTTTGGCACCGATAAAATTTTTTTTCAAAATAAGTGACTTATTTGAAAAAAAAAATTTATAAAATATCATGTGTAGCAGAAATATTTTTAAAAATAAAACAGTTATTTTGGAATGTGGTCTCACTTTTTCAATTTGGAAATAAATTTAGAACTCTAAATAAATAACGGTTTATCCTGCTTTACGAGACTGCTCAACACGAAATGAATAAAATTGTTCTTTTTAAAACTGACTAGAAAAACCTCTTTTATCAGAAAATAATTTAGTTTGCTAACAAATTAATGTAATTTTTTGTTAACAGACCCAGCTTTACAGCTACGCAAAATAACTTTCAAAAGGCGCAGCATTTTTTAACTACTAGTAAATTGTTTTTTTTTGTTACTCTTACTACGGGGTACATTACTGTAAATATTATATGTAAGTGACTACAAAAATACTTCTTCAACCACATTCCTAGAAAATATTCCCAAACATTTATACGGAACATACAAACACACACACAGATAATAAGTTTCGAAGTACGCATTGGCAGCTACAATAAATGTACTTGAGTTTCAAGGTTCGTGAACGTATTATTTTGCCGTATAAAAGGTCAAGGAATTTCATTAAACAAATACGTGTCGCTAGAATTTTCAATTTATTTTGTAATCGTTGAAGAAATGATGCATGGACATATTTTTCAAGTCCTTAGGAGCATGTCACAAGAAGTAATGTTATTTAATTTTTCAAACAATCTATTTGTTAATGTAAATTTTTCTAACCGTAGTCGTTTGCATCTGATATTTAGGATTCGCCAACGTGAAGTTATTTGTATACGTGACGTCACACCAAGAAAATTTGCAAACCAAATGCACGTCTGCCTTGGCAATCCGTTTTAAAGCCATTAGTAATAATAAATATTATTTTATGGGGACTGTGACGCATATTTTAATATTATTAGTAAATGAATTATTATATAATATATAACAATTCCTCCTACACTAATAGATAAGATTGCTTTGACCAACGATTAATTGGTCTGAATAGTTAGTCAGAATTTAATGTCGCATACTATCTTCATGATTAAAAAAAATTGTGAACGACGAAACTAAGATTTAAAAACCAAAAATCATGTATTTGAGACGTAGGCAGATATGCCTACGAGAGTAAAGTATAACTTGAACTTTACTATGCTTTTGAAAAAACGGCGTAATTTTGTTGAAATATCTGAGTATTTTTTGTTTAAAATATCAATTGATAATTATTTTGGTCACAAAAGTATTTCTTTTAGTGTCAAACCCAACATATCGAATTTCGCAAAATAGAAACACTACCATTGAGAGGAAAAGGAAGAGATGATTATGAGTAAAAACGAAGAATTATGTTAGTGATAGGTACACTCATAAAACTTGTTAAGTCCCTACGAGAGGTTGAAAGAAAAATACACTATTTTTAACTTAATATGTTACACATCGTTTGACTCTCTCTCTTGTTTACGAAATCATATCTGGATAAGTATAAAGATTAAGACACTTAAGCTTTCAGAAAAATTTTAATATTTTCCCAAAATATTATCACGCAGAGAGTATTTTTACTTGACTGTGCTCGTTCCAAACTTGAAAGATAAATTTGTTTTATGCGTGACATCGTAGAAGTGAGCTCAAGTTTTTCTAAAAGTCTCTCCTTTATGTCTAATTATTTTATATAAATCCTGCAGGTATCTATAAATAACTGAAGGAAACCGTTTGTAAATCTGCGTTTTGTGATTATGTTCTTTTCCTAATGGAGATTTAATAATATAATATTTAAAACTTGTGACTAGAAACTCAAAAAAATTAAATTGGTGCAAACCAGTTTCCTTGGATGCCGTGATGTGCGGCTGCCTAAACTTGGTGCACCAGTCCGTGAAATTATTTATTGTGGTAATATTTTATTTCATATAACATTCACTTGTTTTTTGGCAACTTGTGCTTATCATTTTGTTAAGAAATGTGTTAGGAAACTAACAAAGAATATTAAAATCAACTTTAACTTTAAGTAAACTTAAAATTGAATTATACCATAGCCATGATAACGAAGGTGGAAAATCGTTCCACAAAATTAAAATTTATTTCACATATATTTACGGTATGAGGACTGCCGAACTTTGAAATGACTGTAATACAAGAATGAGCTATGGAGTGCAGCTCCGAGGTAATAATATACATTTATAAGTTTAAAGCGTAAATATCTACAAAATAAAACGTAATAAAATAAAATAATGCAAGAGAAGACATGCGAGTATGTCGATGGTAGTTTAATAATAGTAGGGGGTTTTTGGTATTGTATAATTTTTGTATAAAACCTATCTATATTTTGTTGTAGATAATTCTATTTTTAGTTTAAGTGATTGCTGACACAGTCCTACTGTAGTACATTAACCAGGTACTAAGCAGAATTAATATGCATCTCAATTAAAAACTGAGATGAACAGTAAAAGCTATTTCTACGCCAGTCGTTAGTATAAAGAAAACTTGTGAAATTATTTCATGGAAGAAGAAAATATTTGTTTAGGCCATTATGAAATGTAACCTCCTGGAAGAAAAGAATAAAACAGCGTTGGCTTGAGTTGTTGAATGGCGGGTTTGAAATTCACGTACTTGAACAGATGCCGGTTTTTTCTGACTGTTAAGATGAATGTATTGTATAAAAATAGCACAGTTAACGTGAAGATCCAGGGACAATAAGTCATTTTACAACTTTGCACAGCAGTAGCATTATTATTCTAATGTCAATTATTGTATAGCTGTAAGAAGAATAATATAGTATAAACCTATGAAAAATTTACCCATTGTTTATATTACTATTTTATTGATGGTACAGCTGTTTTTTTTTAGCTTTCTAAAATCGAGAACAGCTATCGACCATTTCTGCCCTAGATGAGCTCATGTTTCTTGTTGCACCACATGCATGGGATGAACAGTTCCTACATACTAATGAGGTGTTTTATCCAGAGACATTTTGAGGTCATAAGAGTGTGGTAAAGAATAAACCATGAAAAAAGTTAGGAAAAGACGAAGAACAAGAAGTTAAGAAGCAGATTCATGCCAGGAGTGTAGCAGTATGAGAAACTAACATATATACTAAGAGATGCATCCAATTTAAACTAAGGAGCTGATAACCACGCGAGGAAGCGTGAAATAAATCTCTGGCAATAATGTTTGGTTTACAGTTATCACAAGCGGTCACTATAATCCTCTGCAGATGCACGGCATACAACTACACGATATTCAAACTCGTCCCAGACATTAGCGAGCATGTCTGGTGTTACTTGATCCTTTTCTATTGTTTTCAAGTCGGGGCTCAAAGCGGACTGGTTAAATAGTTCCACCAGATTATTCTCAAACGGTAATATAATTTACCTTGCCTTATGGGCAGTCGGAGTATTACTATAGCACAAGTAAGAAGTGTGTTATTTTCCAAAAAATGTATTAGTACACAACGATGTTTATCGAGCCATCGATTAATATTATTGGCGCAAGCACAAACCAATGGAAACATCCCAGACCATTACATTAATGCTGACCAATTTCTTTTTAGACAAAAAAAATGTAATACTTTCGGAGAGTCACCATCCAGGTTCACATACGCTCGTTCAAGTATCAGATAAGGTAACCAGCTTCATTATTCTGTGAGGCCTCCTTCCACTCCACCGCGGTAGNTTCAAGTATCAGATAAGGTAACCAGCTTCATTATTCTGTGAGGCCTCCTTCCACTCCACCGCGGTAGAATGGCAGCATTGTTTGCACATTTCCAAACGATGTCGGCTTCAGTCAACCTGAAAAGGGGCTGGCTTGCTGCCTTCACCACAAGCCAATTACCATCATCTCCTTGTTGATAGTTCTGCCACTAGCCTTTATATAGGCTGTTCACAGTAAAATGAGCACTTGTGACATACCCGCTTAAGATCGACATGTATGCTTGTTGTGTATTCTTCCGCCCTATGTAACATTAACATTTCCATGGGCCTCATCACTTTATTCATGTTTCGGTCAGGTCAAACTGTGAAATTATTAGAAATGTGAGTATTTTTCAAATCCGCTAATTTTTACACTTCAATGCATGAAAAAAAGCGAACGAAATTATTACCTAACAATTTTATTCGACCTTAAGATATAGAACTACTTTCCATCCATCGTTACCAACTTTACTGGGCGCTTGTTACTCAGTGCGCCCGTTAAAATGTATGCAGGCAAGGGCAGTGACTTTTGTATAAGGTTGATTTCAATAGTGCTCACTTTATCGTGAACTGCCTTTCCCTGAGGACTCACGGTTGGCGAAGGGACTAGAGAGCTTGCCTCCTATGAAGACGAAGCGGGTTCTATTACCGGCGGGGTCACTCCCAGATTTTCGCATGTGGGGATCGAACCGGACGATGCCACTGGTCAGCCGGTTTTCTCGGGGATCTCCCATTTCCCCCGCCCTTGCATTCTGATTCTTCTCCGTATCTACATCCTGTCACCCGCATCGGCTCTCAACACTTCGTTAATAATGTTTGTAAAGAAAAATGTATTATTTTCTATTTAGTGCGAAATACAGCTAACTTGTAGGCATTACTTACAAGTACTATTTTCTAGAATAAATAATGTATACATTACAATTATTGCATAATAGCAAGTCAAAATCACTATTTTAGTGCTTTTGGAATGTACGAATAAAATAAGCAAAAACATTTACACAAAATTGAAGAAAATTGACTGAAAATTCATGTCTTGATTTATTTTAGGGTATGCTTGATAGAAACTATTTTAAAAAACTCACAGATTGCTACAAAAAAATATGCAAAACTTACATTATTTTTAGTGATTCTTAAAAATTGCGAAAACATCTTATAGCATGGTTTTAAAGATTCCTTGCAGTAGCTCACGGTATCTTATTTCAACGGGAATTATCTAATTTGCGTAAGTACGATTTTTTTTATTTTCTGTACGTCCCAAAAACGCTAGAATTGTGACTTTGGCTTTACATTATGCAAAAAAGGCCGTATATTATTTTATTCTAGGAAATAGTACTTGCATGCCAAAGTTGAGTAGTATTTTCCACAAATATAAAATATTTTATTTGTGTCTGTGTCCAGCACCATTAAGATCGGCCCGAACCTCGCCGCTCCACTGATTTCTACTTAAGTTCGGGCAGAAGTCATCTACAAATGATGACATGACTCTCTGACGACTAGTTCTCTCAACATTCTACAGAGTTCACCAGTCACGATAAAAGAGTTTCTTGGGCTTGCCAGTTCAATGCATTGAACTTTCCATTTTATTACATTGGTAATTCACTATTAAATCTCTTGGACTGAGGTAGCATTAATTGCTCAGAAATATCCGTGAGGGAATTTCCGAAATTACAGGGGCCACGGTGGTGTAGAGGTTATATTTACTCGCCTCCCACCTAAGCGGAACCGGGCTCGATTCCCAGCGTGGTCGCTCCCAAATTTTTTGCAAGTGGGAATCGCGATGGATGAAGCCACTGGGATCTCCCGTTTCCCCTGCAACATACTCACCTCACTTCATCTTCATTGGCTCTCAAGATTATTATGTTAAGAGCCGCCCAAATCTCTCAACTTCAACCCCTCCGCCCACGGCAAGCCAATATTTATAGGACTCTACAATATTGTCCTTTCAAATGAACGAAACTCTCTGTGTTCCATCAATATATAGGCCATTCACGTATACTTCACCCTTACTGAAGCCCTGCTAAAGTTATACTTTTGGTTACTGATTACGTATCCTTCCGCCACAACTACGCCATTTGACTACGTTTAACTGTCAAATGCTTGTTTACTGTTTTCAGCTGTTAAAAGAATTTAGTTATATTTCAAAAACCATTTCGTATGAATGTCCACCATTTAGGTATATAACCATATCTAGGTCAGCTTAATGACTTTTAAACAATGTCTATGCTGACGATAGTTCTTACGGTTACTATTTTACATTGTTAACATATTTGTTATACACGACATAGATCATCACACATAATACACGCTAATATTTTGCAGCAACTGTGTTTAACCCCGTTATAACTGCGGGTCAAAGAACTGTAGTATTTAACCTCTTGTTGTTTATATGTGTAGTGTCATTTCGTTAAAAGGACGGCCTTAGTTGGAATGAAATTAAAACCAAGGGACAACCAGTCCAACGAAATGACACAGTAAATTCAAGCACGCAACTCGTGTTACTTATTTATTGTACGTAGCAACGACAAACTTTAAAGATAGCGGTGAACATGCAAACAAATAGACTGTCGTAACTCTTATTCCACTCATATTTATATGCATTGGCACTAACAGTTTTATACGTTTATTTCATTATTTATTTAAATTTATCTGGCTGGGCTTAGAATTTTGTTAGGGTTGTGGCAAACATTCATATCACAGAAATGTAAGCACGTTGCGCAATTGTGTTTCAAACGCCTAGAGCAAGATTACAAAAATGTGATAAACAAACGTGACTTTCAAACAATTAATTTATTATTAAAACAGTTCACTGTTAAAACGTATAAATTTCACACGTCCAATATTTGCAATTACACACACACTGGTCCAACATAACGTAATGGCAACAATACTCTTTCACACACGCAGCGGTCACGACGCACTTTACAGTATATTTATTCCTGCCGTAGAAAAACATATTTATCACAACATCGTAACTTGTCTAGGTAGGTTTTTAAAAAACAAGTAAGGACTTGACGCTTCGTTCTGAAACACATGTCATGTCGGCGTCGTTAGTCGCCACTTCTGCTAACTTTGGATTTGTAACCGTCCCACCATCACATCTAAATATGCTCGTATTATAATAAGTATTCAAACAATAAAATCTCGTTTCAGTTGTAAATTAAAAATTCAAAAATTATTATTTTTGCTCTAATAAGTATGAAATATGCTTAAATTGCAAACATGTATAATTTTCCTGCTACTGCAGGCGCTGCAAAACTTCCGATAGACAGAGAGAGAGAGATAGCGACAAGCTCCGTTTCGCCTATTGAATTTTCTTCCTCAGACAAAAAAAACACGATGTCACTTGGGCCTACGCACGGTAATTTGCGCTGATATTTGTAACTGTAACAATGAAATATGTTTCCTTCAGTACTACCTAAAAATGTTAAAATATCAATAGGTTACGTTTAATATACAAATAGTATACCCAAAAACTAAGTTAAAGCAATATTTATCTGTGAACTATATCTTACAGGCCGTTGCCAACACATCGCTGCTCTCACTGTTTTTAATTCGTATTTAATACGAAATAATATATTACAAATTATAAAAGGCACTAAGTACAAGTTTAATTTATGCAAGAATGCAGTACTTTAAAAAGATAATCAAAGTGTTACATATTTGTGGCATACAAGTTAAAAACAGGTTTTTACATGTTACGCCTAGAGTGATTTTTCAAAGGTTCGTTTCAAAACATCCCAAGAAACCGAGAATGGACTGTAACAGAAAACACATTTATGGTGCCCGAGTGTTCGTTCTTGGTCTTATGGGCGAATTCACTGGGTGTAAACAAACGGGTATCTCATAATATTTAGTAGCATTTCTAGTGCCAGATGGCCATTGACTAAATTTTTCTACTCTGACCCATTTTTTGCTAACACATCTTAAATTATTCATGAATTTCATTTTCACTTTGTATGTTGTATATCTTTCTTCGATTTGATTCTTTACTATGACTTATTTTTGTGTCAAGTGCCCACCATCACCTTTTTTCGGATCTTACCAACCGTTGTGTTTACCGCTACTGATCTTTATTTCGGCATGACATAATACAACGAAATGCAGCTTATTCTCGTATCTATTCACAACCAAAAAATAAATGTTTCTCTTCGTGCACCCACCAAGTAATAAAAACTAATGTAATTAACTTTATTTAATCATGACCAAGTTTGACTAGTTATAACCAAACATTTCGAAAGAAAGAAAAATTTTCATGAATGAATACAACCAACCAATTTCTAAATTATGTAGCCAAATGCCACCAAATTGTGTTTAAAAAGTACAGTCGTAAACAATCATTACCTGCCCTAAACAACTAAGAAATTATTTGAATATATATGACAAATGTGCCAAGAAGCAAATAGATGCCACTTATATTGATGGTTACTGGACATTAAAATATACATTATAATAAATGAACAAGTTTTAACAAATTTAACTGATTGAACAAAATTACATGTAGCAAATTACGAACAACAATGATCTAATACTATTTAGTACAAATAAACATGAGTAGGATGAGTGAAGTAGAAGATTTGACATAATTAACCCAGAAGTGCCAAAATTTATCACTTCTTTACAGAATGTTGCAACATGGTACTAAACGCAATTAAATATCACTGAACAGGAAATTTTGGGAGTTTGTATAACGAAACATTGCCAAGCATAGCGATAGGGGAAAACTGTGACCACATGTGTCAAAATTACACTAATGTGACAACATTTACGGAATCTAGCAGAAACTGACCAAGAAAGACCAAATGCATCTCGGTTAACTAAAATTGTGTCAAAAAAGATCAGATGTGATGAGTTAGACCCACTTGTGTAAAGAACTGAACTACTATGACAAAGTGACAACGTGATCAAACATGACGAAACACTACCAGCCAAAACTGAAAGTTACCAAACCACCGAACATTACAAAACCCGTCATACATAAAAAAAGAAATCAAATAAGGCAAGAAGTGATGCAGTGACATGAGTGACACAACCAAATGTTTCACCCTAATGCACAAGGGAATTTCTGCTTGTCAAAGAAAGTAGACCCCAATTTCTGCTCAATATATTATTGATTTTTTTTTTATTTACGACAAACATAAAATTATTTGTGGTAATCGTGTTAACAGTTTAAAAATTATATATATATATATATACACACTCTTAAACATTGTACTAAACAGATACCTGCATACAACTACATGCAACCAAAATTATAGATAGTGAAAAAAATTTCGTTGACGTATTTTTAGCCAAATTTCAATTTTCTTTCGTTGAAAATATTGAAATAAAAATTAAGCAGAAGTACAGCTGTAAAAAAATTGATTGGTCTTAATCAACAAACGATTATAATTGGAAAACGCTGGCATGGAAAATAATGCATCTGAAACACAAAACGATTTTTTTCCTGTGAAATTCTTTCGCATTGCATTCGACCTCAAAATAATAATGGCGTTCATACAAAGAATAAAGAGTAAGCTATAAAACCAGAGGTGAAATAACAGGGAAACGTCTCACCTTATCTGAGATTTTATTTTATTTTCTTCTTGACGGTACATTTTACACGCGCTTTGTGTTAGTAATAAATGCCTTAGAAGTGCAAAAAAAAATCTTTATTTTTCTTATTTTTAAACAACCACCACTTTTTAGAAGGTACATTTCAATATATTTTTACATTTTTAACAATGTCAAAACAAACATTTTACTGTTTTAAGAACACACAAATGAAGTAAACCAAGCCTTTTAGAAAAAATTGAACAAGGTAAGCCATAAATGAATAAAAAATTATCTTAGAAACTAATTTTTGAGCAATTATCCAGTGACAAAGAAAACAAAAGTATAAAATAAATATGAAGGTAAAATAGTTTTAAAAAGATGAACGATCTTTTCTCTATGTGAATGCATAAATGTATGAGATATATCGTGGTATTTTTACAGATGTTAAATGTTTTATTTCTGCTAGGGGTAAAATTCTAACGGGTAAACTTAAGCAGAGCGTAGCGAAGGGTCAATAATCTTGTTACCACACACGCTTTATCCTAGAGTCATCAGATTATAATGCTCCGGCGAGAATTTACTTATTAATGACTTCTGAACGAAGGTTGCACCTATTTTTCCACGCATTTTTTTTTTACTACAACGTTCTACACAAAAAAGGTTCTAAGATATGCTAACAATTCGTCATTTTGTGGTATTTTCTATCTACAAATATTTTGTCTGGGAAAGTACAGAATTTCTTCAATGTTCTACTGTGTAGTCAACATAATTTAAATGCTATTGACTCCAGAATAAACATTAATTGTTCCCAAAAACGAGTTCTATTTGAAATGAAGGTATCCCGAAACCTCAAACAAATAAACAAATTAAAATACCACAGTTTTCTGTACAGAATTTCATTGTTTACTTAATTACTTGCCTAAATCATTTGTATTAGCATCTATACCAACCGAGAAATCAACAAAATGGTTCCACGTTTAATGTCTTGTGAGGTTGTGTTCACGATTTTGGATGTTTGTTGTTGTAAATTTAAAATGGCAGCTTGGCAAACGTTTGCCAAACCATCACTCTTACAAACGGCCAGTTTCGCAAGCTAAAAATTGTAATTGTTTTTACAAAAAGAAAACACAAATTCTCTTAAATCGTTTTTGTTTTATAAAATTTATTTTCTAAAGTAGTTAACAGAAGGATATTAAGTTCTCAAGGCGAAAAAAAGTAACCAGTTTGATAAATGCACCGTTTAGCTCGAACTTTTTCAGGGCTCATTTATTGTACAATTTTCAACTCTTCCCTGTCACGTAATAGTTTCTGTGGTTTGTTTTTTGACACTGCTGTGTTTTACAATATATTGTAATTTTGGCATCGATGTACAAAACATAAAATATTATTTTCTTTTTTTGGTGTATATGAATTCTTTATAATATATGTAAGTAATATGTTTGGTAAGAATATATTTTATGGGCTATTTAACCCTGTAGTGACTACTTTCGACCTCCAACGATTTCAATGTGTGTCTTCCAATTGGGTTCAGCTGTACTATGCGGAGCGGTAATACATCTTGTCTACCTCGACAATCTGTTATTTGCAAACCGGTTCCCGCCATCACCTGCCACTATATAAATGGTTGATTTACATCTTCGCGATAAGGTTTCAGCAGCGAAGGCATTTTCAGAAACTCCGTTTGCTTCTTTTATCATTATTTAGCACTCATTTGTAACTGACAGCAGTCTAGAACGTAATTAATGTTTGTCTTATAGCAGCAGTATTTATAAACGCACGGAATATTAAATATAGACCTTGTTAGGTCCATAATTTCACTGATTTATAATCTATTGGAGCAGTAGTTTGCTGAAGTTCGGAACTGCTCTACAAAAAGAAGTTTCCTTGGATCGGCCTCTTCCTAACCTCTTACCACAGAGCATTCGTACACTGTTCTCAATAATTTTTTAATTTTACGTAACTGTCAATTTAATGCTAAAAACTGAGGATAGTAACTTAACACACGCAAAACACCCTATCTTAAATTATACCTTCGTTTTCACACCATCATAATGGTACTGATATGTAATTCGATGTTCTGCACTGCTGCTATAATATAAATAATTTAAACAAATGTTTCAACATTTCCATGTTGACATAATAATACGCCGTAAAAATATGCCTGAGTGTAACACCGGGGTTGCTTTGAGAAAATAAAACTAAGAAGAAAATTTACGGGTGATATTTTTATTATGCCAAACCGTTTGGTCTTAGCGGCCCCATGAATCAAGTGTATGATCGTGTGTGGGGCACCACACCTGTGCATAGTTTCACATTTGATACATACTGTAATAACATTACACATTAATACACACAATTCTACAAAATAACCATAACAGCGGAAGGAGCGGTCCACAGTATGGGCCCACGACATTTACTAGACGGGAGGATTTACGTCAGATGTACGCTGGTGTCCACGGTCCGTTCTCTGGCATGCTTCAGTAACCGAAACCTCCACCCGTGTATTCGCAAGTGGCTTGAACTTTAGGGTTCAACAGCTTTTTGTAAAGAGAGCTGCGTTCCACACACGATCACACGCTATATTCATAGTAGCTCTGATACCAAACGGCTGGCAAATAATTAAAATATTGCCCGTACATTTTCTTCTCAGTTTTTGCTTCTCCGCAATCCCGGTTTTAAAATCCGCCATATTTACACGTTGAATATGTAGGTCTGCATAGGTGTATGTGTATGTGTGTTTGTGAGTATATGCATACCCCTACATACGAGGGCTATTCGGAAAGTACGGTCCGAATCGCCGTAGCTAATCGAATGTCGCCCGAACATTGTAACGCGCATGCGCACCGAATCCCGGCATTCCTTACTCGTCAAACGACGCCATTTGCATTGATATTGTTGCAGTGTGCTGTTTACAGTGTCACTTCAAAATGTTTAAAACAATTGATCAGCCCACCGACTGTGAAATACGGTCAGTGATTCTGTTTTTGACAGCAAGGAACGTTTCAGCAGCGGAAGTTCATCGACAGATAAGTCAAGTGTATGGCCCCAATGCGATGAGTGACAGCAAAGTGCGTAAGTG
>NQII01001598.1:27247-38776 GCA_002778355.1 Clitarchus hookeri
CACGTCCCTTTGGTTGACAGCGACCGGCTGGCGAATGCAAGGCCCACCAGACTAACACAAATTAACACAACAAGACATAACACTCAGATCACACAATATAGAAAAATACCGGGCACGGCAATCCACCCACCATCCTACCAATTTAACATAAACAAAGAAAACAAGGAAATGTGCGAAGACTACTGTAATCACGGGACATGGGCAACCTGTTTGGTTGAGCGGTAGAAACGTCGCCAACACATAAGCGAGCCGAAGAGAGTGCGGGTAGGCACAGATCGCAGAACAGCCTCACTAACACCAAGCTCCCTAAGAGAGGAGAGTAACTGGGGAAACCACACCCCCTTCCACGAGACAGTGATCGGGAGTACGGTCACCCCAGCCACCCCAAACTCATCCATCACGGACTTTATCAAGTCCTGATTCTTCTCGTAGTGGTCACGCTTTTTGTCAAAAGACCATTTTAACCCTCGACACTGAATGACCTGACAGTCCAGAATGTAGGTGTATTCCTGTCCAAGTTTGAAAACCACCAAGACAGGTTTATGCAGTCCATCGGCAGTCCTATATCTTGGTTCACGACGTACTTGGAACTCCTTCTCAACAAGGTGGTCTGCTACAACCCCCGCGAGGTGGTCGTGCTGAGAGATTCGAGCATCATGGGTGCGAGGGCATTGCTGTACTACATGATACGTGGTCTCGGCATCTGCACACCCCGCCCTACACTTAGGCAAGGAGCCAGAGGGGCCCCTCCTGCCTCTAGTAGTTCTCACCCTTGTTGGGAGAATGTTGCTGATTAACTGCACATAAGAAATGAAATCAGACGAAGGGACCCCCCGGCCCCCTGAGAAAGCCAAGAGGTAGAGGTGGTTGAAGAGGGGGTGATGGGCTCCATATCAGTACCGTCAACAGAGCCTAACCAGACTGTGCGTCTTTAGGTAGGCAAGCGCTTCAATGTTTTNTGGGCTCCATATCAGTACCGTCAACAGAGCCTAACCAGACTGTGCGTCTTTAGGTAGGCAAGCGCTTCAATGTTTTAAGAAAAGTAGGCCCATTTTTTCCGCCTCGTTTGCTCCAGATATGTAAAAAAAAAAGATATCTCCTGCTGGACAGAAATTTATATTCTTGATGGAAATTTATATTCTTGAAAGACATATAGTCTAAGCGGTATTATTATTCTTATAATATTCATTAAAACGACTGACGCTGACATTAATTTGTTCATAGAAAGTCTGTGTATTTTGGATACCATATAATAAAACTAAATAGTTGGTTCATTGAATATTACACACTAACATTTTTCAAACTTACATAAAATAATCCAGGACACTCAACTTTGTTTAAGCCGTGTGTGATAGCAAAACGTTCTCATTAANTTTCAAACTTACATAAAATAATCCAGGACACTCAACTTTGTTTAAGCCGTGTGTGATAGCAAAACGTTCTCATTAAAACTTACTACATAGAGAGATTCTCAAAACTTTAACAAATTCAAAAGGTGTTTTTTTTTATTTTTATAATTTCTTATTTAGCATAAAATTCCTCGGTATTTGTATAAACTGAAAATGCGAGATGTTATATAAGTGGCACAACCGAAAAAAGAAACGAAGAACGTGCTATTTCAAAAACAAGCAAAGATATATAGTCGGTGTTCGTTTCAGTCGTAGTGGGCGTAGTCATCACAATGTATACTGCGCAAAACGCTATCAACCCCGTACAAATATCACTCCCATAAGCACTGCCAGCGAGAAGACAACATTGCAGTTACGGGCCAAGAAAACATATCTACACACTTCAAAACACTGGCAAAAAAGAGCGATGATGTTTGGGAGTATTTTTCTTTTTTCAAATAACTTAAATTCGAACATTCCGTAAAGGTTAAAACTTCCAATCGAGATAATTTTTATTGTACAATTACAGAAAAGGATATTGAAACACGCAAAATCATATATTTCATAAAAATTAGTACTCCAAAACCTAACTAGATTTAAAATATTCTAGAAATAACCGACTCCATCAGTATTTAAACTGGCACAAAACTTATTGGTGAAAGTAAAAAAAATGTAATAAATATTTTATTAATTATTTTTTTAAGACAAATGGCTGATGAAATAATGGTGAATGTTTTCTTGTACACTACATTATTATGTGGGCCCGATGAGGATCATTTCCTAGTGTGGTAGTACCATAATACAAATATGAAACATGGGTAATCGTTTTTGGTTATATCATCCTTGGCACCACATAAAGTTCCACTTTTATAATTGATATGACATTTTTAATGGCACTTGGTTTATCCGTCTGACCATTTAGGAATACGTGCTTTCTAACTGATAAGTACATTTTTTATGCAATTGTATTGTGCGCCTGAACTTGATTGTATTATATCTAGGGGTAATGCTGTCTTCGTATAAATAATATTTTTAGAGCCTCACAGCAATAGTACTAACAATAAAACAATGAACAAAGATAGCTTCCGAGGTAGTGACTAAACCTGAGGCAGTTGAGGCTTCGGAAATCTGTGTAAATATATGCACATCATTCTCGCTTATTTGCATAGAGAATGCTGGACAGCATAAACAGACTAATTTCAGAAAATGTTTGTATGTTGTTACTTGAACCTTCCCTTCAGGTGTGCCAGTCTTCTTCGACTTAATAACCAACCCCATTTGAAAGCATCATTTTCATTACTCATCCACTGCTGAATATAAAAATAGATTCGCAAAGAACGAAATTAGCATACATATTCTGTGGGAGGCAATAATTCTGGTTTGCTTTCCGCTGTAAATTTCGCCATCGTCAATGCTAATGTTAGAAGATAAAAATTATACTCTGTAGGTATGCCTAACATCTATAAAACGGAGAAAATCAATATGCTATCTACCAACAGCCAGAATTTCTTATTTTCATTTTCCTGGTCATCTAAAAATAGCAGTTTGTTTCTTAAAAGTATCATATTTATTAAACATTTAATAGTGTGTGTCATTTCCGTTAAAACAATTGTTTTGATATTTTGTGGTATCATATAAATATAAAACGAGATTAATGTAAAAGTGAACTATATTTGATTTCTTTGTTACATCAAGTTTTCTTTTTGGCATGTAAAGGATCGTTTGGAGTCATATTTATTTTTACAGGATAGGAAAATTGTCACACCAAACAAAAGGACTTTTTTGTGATGTTAATTAACCTTCTGTGACGATAGTGATAACTACATCGCCATTAGCTTTTTTTTCTTGGTAATACAGAAACTGCTTTTGACTTGCAAGAGAACTGAGCTTAAAAACATGTGGTTTTTTCCAGCAAGGTAGATTTCCATCGCAACGACCATAGTTAACAAATTGACGTGATCATTTCTCTTTCCTTTATTGACGATATTGCTGATAGCATACAAACACAGTCATGAAAAGCGACCATTTCCTTGTCATGCTGTGTGAGTACGCTTTACTCTTAAGCGAGGATAGCCTACTTAGAGGTCTGTATTGGACTCAAATACATTTCACGCTTAAACCTAAGTGATGGAGAAAACATCCGCCATCAGTAGAAGATTGCAAATGTTAAGGAATTGAAGGTAATCCTTATTTATCCACTTATTTTCTCGCAAACATGTACAGCAAAATGTAACTTCCCGTTTCACTCAGCTATCTCAACTTTCCGCACTTGTACAAGGAAGCCGGATTTTTGTAGAGTTCATAAGAAACACCTTCAAATCAAACGCAGGTGTGCCAACGTAACTGGAACAGTAAATGAAGCTCACAGCTGAAGATCTTAACTTTGGCTTAAATACTTTAACAGATTCTATGTTTCATCAGTTTTCTCTTCCGGAAAATAAGTTTAAATCTTTAACTTAATATTCTTCCATGAAAAAATACTTTATTAAGTGTTTACATCGCTACACTGAGAATTATTTCTTCGTTAGGAAACCCCGTTCTTTTTAAATCTTAGCTCTCACTGAACCGAGGATGAAAATTACAAGATATTATTTAAGATACTTGTCTAGCTTTAAAAAAACGCTTAATCGTGACTACCAAAATAATGATATACATCTTGACGAATAATATAAAAGTAAAGAACAAAATGCAGTTTTCATAAAAGAAAGACAATTTTTTCATGATCAGCCAATTGTATACATGATACCTCACATAATTACTTTTCATAATCTACAAATAATAATAACTTTATGCAGAAAATTTGTATAAGTAATAAAACGACGTTATAATTGACACTGAAAAGATCATGCGTCTGGTGATTATACGGGAAAATCCGTCATATTTACCTGTAGATAAAAATCTATTTTTCAAATATATTTTGATACTGATTAGTTTACTCTGAGGAAATAGTGAAAGTAAAAAACAANATATTTTGATACTGATTAGTTTACTCTGAGGAAATAGTGAAAGTAAAAAACAAATCACAATTCAACCAAGCTATTGCGTAACGCAGAATATTTCATGTAATCACTTAAATGGTAAATTTCGGTTTAGGAAAAGTAGCTTTATAAATAAAATTTCCTGATATTCTTTAAAATATAAATACACAGAAAGATTTGTCAGTAAAAGTATGAATATATAGGCAAACATTTTAACAAGGAAATATATTTTTAATGAGAAATAAATATACGCTCTGTTTATTTGCAAAAATTTACATCTTCAATGTTAATGTTTTATGTTATCCTAGCGTTTACGTTTTTTGTATAAAGTTAAATTTTAGAATCTTATCAAATTAAGTTTAGTGTTTTTACATAACGAAGGTAAACATTTATAAAAATAACATCTGCTTGCAAATTTTTATTTTGAGAAATTATTACAAGGAAAATAATTAAACCATTCTGTTTAATACGGCCACTAAGGCATTGCTATAAATTAGTATGAAACTACCATTAGAAACACAATTTCTTATCTATTTCATAGAAATAGAATTACAAACAATAGAAAATTTACCCAAGAAGGTCCATAAATAATTTAAAGTTTTTGAGTGAAAAAACATTACTAGATATGTTTAAGTATTATTACAACAACGCAAATATTGTAGATATTCCAAAACAATGAACAAATGACACTTTTGCTTAATTATGCCAGCTACAAACCACCATTTTAGGTCGTTAAGAAGCAGTTAACGTTTTAATTATGATTTAATATGATCTACCGTGCATTGTCAATGACCATACAAGTCATGTTGATTTGTACATAACACGACCATTGGAATTCAAGAGATGATAAAACCCCTTTGAATTTATATCATTATAACACAATTTAATATGCCCTCGATGGTAGAAAATAATTTTAATTTGCATTTTATCAAATTTTTTGCTTACATTTTTAAATATATTTTTGTACCGTAATATATGAAAATGAACAAAAGCGAAACAAATTTTAATAATATTTACAACGGTTACGGTTTCATGAGAACTATTAATTTGAGTATGCTGCCTTTGTTGACATTAGTAATAAATTTTATAGCATTATTTAAAAGTGCCTCACAAATTTTTTTTGTTAAATTCAACTTTGAAGTTACAAAGTTACCTAAATACAACCCGTTATTTCAATTAGTTTTGACCTAAAATAAAAACTCTAGTTCCATAGATTGGTTAACCAACCGTTTATTAAGACTCTGGGAGACTGTTTACTTATTTGCTACTTCAGCCAGAGACATATAATGTTATGCGTCTCAATCGAATTCCAAAATCGAACTGAAATTTTTATTTTTACTCCATTTATGCTGTATTTCTTATTCGTAGGACTCAGTGCTGATAACTAGCGTTGACTTACTAACAAAATATTTTGTTACTTAAAACATAACAAAGCAAAAATATCCCTGGAAAACATGTAATCATCTGGCAGACACTTTTTATAAGATTTAAAGTGTATTCTACATTAACGTAAGCAACACAGCAAAAATATAATAGTGGAACGCGATAACAACACTTAAAAAAAACCAATTAACTAAGTAACTAAACATCTGAAGTGGAATCAAAAATAAATTTTTATTCTGAGTTGTACATGNAAAAAAAACCAATTAACTAAGTAACTAAACATCTGAAGTGGAATCAAAAATAAATTTTTATTCTGAGTTGTACATGAAGAAGACAGCATATCGAAATGTGTTAAAACACATTCCCCAGTTTGTTTCTATAGATGCAGCACGTTTTACAGGGCCCATAATAAGAGGAAAAAAATAATACAAAGATTTATAAGCAACCTGCTTCCAATATATAAACACAGCTGGAGATATTTCACCGAACGTAACAGCGAGAGAGCTGAGAACGTATCTGCACTACTACTCAGTGGTAATGCTATAATCGTGCGCAGGTTTTCTATGAAGATGTCAGCTGCCAAACAACATATTAATATCGCGCGTGGTGACCATTCAAAAAGAGCTCCAGGTCATCAATATTTTGAGTTGCTATCCACCGAACGCCATTCTGGAATGCTGCCAAATAAGAAACAAGAAAAGAGTGTAAAAGAATTCAACATCCGGGATGCATCGGTCAACACGGCGACTCGTGATTATAGTCCAGTCCATTCACGGTTACTGCCAACTTTTCTGAAGCCCTCCTGAAGTACTACTTTCAGGCAATTCATCCGCCTCATGCAAACAAAGCTTAACGTAGTTTAGCAAATTACACCGTAGGGACGACGCGCCACTTTCGTGCGCACTCAAGTTTAGTCATATTTTTCACAACTATTTCTTACTAGGCATTACCANAGGGACGACGCGCCACTTTCGTGCGCACTCAAGTTTAGTCATATTTTTCACAACTATTTCTTACTAGGCATTACCAACACACCTATTTTCTTCCTGTTTCTTATCATATCAATTATAAATGAAATATTTTTATTTATGGAATAAATTAAAATATGATTTCAATTTAACCAGAAATAAAATACTTTTCTGTTTACAGAAGTATGATTTTATTTAGGAAACAATCAAAAACGTCCACCATAAGTGGGATAATTTTCCAAAAGTTTAATTCAAAAAGTGTGAAGTTACCGCGAACAGATTATAGCAGTGAAGCAACTTCTCATACGCTGATAGGCGGAGAGGTTTGAACTACCCGCGGATTCATGCGGATTTTCGCATTTGGGAAACATGGCGGACTCTCCGCCGACCAGTGAGTTTTCTCTGAGCACTCATATTTTCCCTCCCCTTGCATTTAACTGCTGCTCCATCTTCGCATCTCGTACCCTCACAAATGCTGAATATCTTGCTGTTGAAGCACCAATCCAAACTCCTTAACCAACCTCATCTACCAGCTCGGACCCAGATATTTCTGTTCAGCGACGGCTTTGTTTACGTTAAAATTCTAACTCATTCATGTTGTGTGTCTCTATAGCCTGTTNGATATTTCTGTTCAGCGACGGCTTTGTTTACGTTAAAATTCTAACTCATTCATGTTGTGTGTCTCTATAGCCTGTTCGCGGTAACTTCACAATTTTTGAATTAAATGTTTGAAAAATCACTTCATGTAGGTCTATGCCGCGTTTGGTTGTTTCCTAATTATGTCATGTACCATATGCGTTTCGTTCTTGTGCCAACGTATATTTAATATATAAATTATAATATTTCATTAATAGTTAATGTAAATAAAAACCGAGATAAAGCGGGCGTGTTGGTAATACCCAGTAATATATATTTCTTATTCTATAATGCAAAATATTATTAAACTGATTGCGCACGAATGCTGTGGGTTGTCCCTTTGGTGTAATTTTCTAGACTGGTTAAGCTTTGTTTGAATGAGGCGGAGTAATTGCTTGCAAATATAACTTTAGTATGGCTTCAGGAACGTTGGATATTAGAACTATAGCCAGAAGTTATACTCTTATTGATGGTGAATCAGGATCCGGATTCCAACGAAACTGAAGCATGCCACACTTGTGACTTTAATATACAGCCGAAACCCAGTCACGTTTTCTAATTGAACGGTTCAAGATTTTAAGTTACAACTCTCATAACTATGCTTTAAAAAAACTGGCCCTTGAAAATTCTTAATTAAATCGCAGCTGTAAAATTTTTTTATTAAAAATGTTACAATCAGTCGAACAACAAAATAGACCTACTTCTCTATGTCGTAATTATATTTTTGTATGTGCAGGTGTCATTTGAAACTGGAATAGACTTCAGTGGAGATTGTGATATGCCAATGAAAAAAAATTGAAAATTTGTGGCTGCTTGAAGTAGAGGTGGACGATTGGGTTCACTGAGAAACCTGAATAGGTATTTAATAAGTGATATGACCTTATTATTTAAAAAAGAATTGTCGCTTTCAACGCCTTTCTCCCAAATCAAAGCGAAAGCAGAATATGAATAATTTCAAACATCAGATATTTTCGCTAAGTAGTACTGTTTTGTTGCTTCAAACACACTCCATAGAAAAATTTAAAAGAAGGCAAACCTAAGGAGGTAAAATTTCTGTATTGATACCGACATAGAGCTGTATGTTATAGTCTTTATTTAAGACATGTTAATAAATTATAATTTTTTTATTAAATAGTTTTTAAGTAGGTTCTTGTCTGTTGAGGCACGCACACTATTTGGCACGCAGGCTTACAGATATAGAAATTAAAAAAGGCATGCGTTTAAGTTCTCTGCTGACACAGTGGATGAGTAACTGCGCCGCGCCGTTTAATCCTATATTATGTATTTTGTTACCAAGGCGATGATAGTAAACACATTTAGGGTAAATTGTGAATTTTTCTATGTTGTTTTAAAAGCATCTTCTCATTATGAAATCTAGTATTCCACAAAATGCGAGAAATAACAATAATATTTAGTTTAACGATGATTAAAACACCAGATTCCACTAAGAACGCCGTACTTGCATTATAACCTGTAGCTATCGTACTTCCTTAAAACTTTTCAAGAAATTTTAAACGTTTTTTACTATTGCTCATGGGAGCGATGCGCCCAAGGGCGAGTGTGTCATCCACCTGAGTAACGATAATTTAGATAAGACTCCTACGTTACTCTTCAGGATTCACGTGAAACCGTCTAAAGGAGAAGAGATGAAATACATATTTTGAGAAACAAGGAGCAACCGAGAAAACCAATTGAACACTTGAAGCGTCAGATATATCTCCTACATGCAAAAATTTCTGAACTCCAGAACGCTATAAGTTTGGGACCGATTTACTAACCGTATAGTTATCTTATTTCACCGCTTAACAAGGACAGTTATCATTATGCACCTCAGTACTAAAATTATGAATAATTTTTTGTGCCATATAACTTGTATTTCGTTACCGTCATTTTATGATGCTTTTGCAAGTCTTCCGAAAAAATTGTGATTTTACTAAAAACCTAGATAAGATGACCTCATTAAATAAATTATTAATATTAATCTAAAACACAACGTTACCCATCTAAGAGGATAATACATGTGAGCATCAGGTGTCATAATTCACAAAGGTAGAATTTTAATTAACTGAATTGCACTGGCCATTCAGTAATGTCAAGGGTTACAGCGCAAAACAATACTATATTCTTCATCGTACTTAGGGTAAATACAGAAATGCAAACTCGTTCATTCAAATGCATTGCTTTCTTCCACCAGACCCACATAGCGCCGTTAATGAAGTTATATCTTCAGGGCAGTAATTACTTTCCGAAATGCCTGCATGTCTTCTGCGAATTTCCAGCATGACCTGAAGCCTACTTGGTTGTTAGTAGTGGTGCGTTTTTCTCGTGCGGCGACTGTGATGACTCATGCAGTTATTACCTGATATTGTACATTCTCGACAAGTAATAACTGGTGGTAAACCTTCACTTCGATATATACACATCTGCTAAATAAGACACGCGTCTGCGATGTACTACCACTTCAGGTCATAAATAAAGTCGAGTAAGTGAAGAATATACTGAAGTATCGCCCCAGTGACTTGAACGTGCTTCATCTCGAGGGAGATGGCCGTAAAATTCAGTGTGGTCGTCTACGAAAGCATTTCGACATGTTATACGCTCTGAATTGTACTCAAGACGGTGGCTTTATGACAACGCTATTCATAAAACTCTTTGAAGTCATAGCGGAGGTTATATGTAGCTCCTGAGTACCGTAATTTATGCGCACATGTCTATACGCTGCAGTTATATAGGAGAACAATGGATAATGTATTGTAGAATATAGAAAAATTTTCAAAGTGGTTTCCAATGCTACTCCATGAATTTTCACGCAGTTCTTTAGTTTTCGTTATCTCATTTTTTCTGACATATTTTCAAGGTTCATATCAAGAGTGGGTGTAAATGAAAAAAACATATAACAGAACTTATGACAGCTTTAATAACAATATACAGTTCCATAACTTTTTTTTGAGATAGTGAAAGGTGGTTCTTACGAAAAATATTCACGTCAAGTAGTAAAAAAACCGCATATCAGAAGTATATAATCTTATATTTTAATTAAATCATAGGATTCCCTGAAATAAGTGAGAAAATAGATCTCAGTTTTGGTTGTCTCCTTCATTTCAAACTACTACGAGTGTTTAAATTGTGTTCAGAATTATGACAACTTATTCTTATTTCATAGTTTTTGATAGTAAGTAACGTAAAGTGATTCATTAATAATTGTATGAAATTAATACAATTATTTTACGGACTAGAAAATAGCCAAACAAATGCTTTTTTGCTTATTTCTAATGTTGCAACAAAACTCAACTAATATTATTAATTTGAATTCAGTAAATATATTTGAAATAAATAGCGTTGGAGAGCTTGAGAATCGCCTGAATAATACAAAAATACACTATTTACTTTTCTTTGCACCATTAACTATGTTTAATATTGCATAATGTCTAAATTACACATGTACATTACTTTAACTTATTGAGAGTCATACGTATAACAAATACATACGGTAATGTAAATATTCCGTTTAAATTGGCAGTTTAGTTAAATTAAACTGAGATAATATTTAACATAGCAAACACAAACTTCGCGGGAGGTTTTTTTTAAGTGCTTCAATTTAAATCGGCTGTGAAAAACTTTCAAAAATGAGTCAATTGATACTAACAAAAGTCACGAACGAAATTATTTGCATTGAAAATTGGGAAATACGACTGACTTATCCAAAATAATTGGGAAAAATTTTTAAGAGCTGAGCAATGATCTGCTTTAACATAATTTTTTAACATCGATAAATTGTATGTGATCTTTGAATGAACACGAAAAAAATATACTTAAATAAGACAAGTAATCTATGGATGAGAAAATAAATATATGTACACAACACTGGAAAATTCCACGATCTAATAAAGTCAAAAAACATAACAGCAACTAATTACGAAAAATATATGTATATATACACGACCAACAGATAACACATAGAAATCAACAAAGGCTATAAAACTGCTTGAAAAAAAATTACGACAACACTGACAAAATAAGTACGAACAAAATAGGACAACACAACAAAGAAACGCACTCAAACACAGCAGTTTTACCAATCACGACAGAATGCAAGCAATTTATGACACACAAAAATGCAGATTACATGCGTAAAAAAGTTTTAGGAATATATATATATATATATATATATATATA
>NQII01001598.1:39070-91901 GCA_002778355.1 Clitarchus hookeri
GGGGCTTCGTTTGTATGGAAATTGTTTTGCCCTTGAAGACAAAATTCACACCTTTTTTAGTTTTAGTATTTCGCTGAGCTTTATCGGAATCTAAGTTGAAAAAAGTAAAACTAGTTAACATTTTAGTACGTAAGAATGAAACTGGTATTTTTAATATCATCTCAAATGAACACGATGTATTGTAAAAATGGTTACCTCTGCCGCGACACATTAATTGGTACACCGTCGATGCGCGACTTCAATGGCCGACGGCCAGCCAATATAAAAATTTGCAGAGTACAGTAAGCGTGGTGGGTGTAGCCAGGACCAACAGGACGAAGGTAAGTGGAAATACAGATACAACCACAACTGATATTGCACTAGTGCAGAATATAGGCAGCTTACTTCAACCTTGTCTTCAGTGACTAAATCTGTGCCGGCCTCGAAGGGTTAACTAGAGGAGGCAAGATCTCCCTGAGAGGGAGTCGCCTTCTTCTTCGTAGTTTTCGTCGGGTGCACAAGGGTTGGAGTCGATTACAATAAAACCACACGGGTCCCTAGTACAGGAGGTGTTTCAAGCCTGTACACGGTAAATCAGGCATTTTTGAAATCAACGTATGAAAAATGCACCTGTCCATACCTGCATGTATTTGAACGGGCACACCGGCTTGCAAGCATCCTGTAAAGTTGTTGGCTACGTTTAATTAAAATTGTTAAGTAAGTATTTGTGAATGTTCAAATATTTTCTTTTGCTTATTGTATTTTATTGCACATAAGTGAGAGCATTGGAACATCTGTAAACTATTTATTTTAATAATAATTACACAGTTCCACTTTAGCGATAAAGCTTATGGCGATGTCGATTTTGCATTTGGTGGAAGAATATACAATATGCACACAAGTGGATCTTAAGAAGGGCTTTCAGAAGAGCTCGGTTCATCGAGAACGGCCTATTGTAGTTGTTCGAAGATGGAAACTTGATGTAGGTATGTGATGCGCCGGGCAAGCACTCTGGGCCACTAAATAACATTTAAAACATGTGTTATGCCTATACTTTTAGTCTTGTAATTAAGTCATAAAAATTCCTTCTGCGTTTTTTGTGATGTCAAAGACTGCCATTTTCCTATGTGGCTCATAGCGTCACGGGAAACTTAATTTACTTATGGTTTTAAGACATAAACATAACAGAAAGAACTTTTATTTGTAATGGTCTTCCACTTACAGATAATCTATTAATTTTAGCTAATTGCAATTAACTTAATTGTTTTGTATATTCGTACATACATATATATATACAAATAATTAAACAACGTTTATGTTGTTTCCGGTAAAGTAATTAGAGGGTATGGAGTACTTATGCATCTGGCCACTCAGAATTCGGCAACATCGGCCCGGCTCCTATGTGGTTCGTGTGCAGACAGTTAACATGTGTCAAAAGTAATTCATCCAATGAAGATAGGTAAATAACCCTACAATGCTTTGAAATGTAACTTGTCGTGAAATCTTAAAGATTATCGTACAATCGTTGTATACCGTACGGCATTGAACAGCACTTGCATGACANTAACTTGTCGTGAAATCTTAAAGATTATCGTACAATCGTTGTATACCGTACGGCATTGAACAGCACTTGCATGACACCCACGTGACAGGAAATACGTGCTGGTGAATGTTCGCTTGGAACCTCCGGTGTGACTTAAACTGCGAGTTCAAAGTTGGTTACCGTTCGTGATTCGAAGCCCATTTCACTCGTAAAAGTCCCGTCATCTTTAGTTCATCATGCACCGTACATGCCGAACTGTAACCATTGCAGTGCACGTTTTTGACAAAAAGGCCGTGAGTATTAGAGAACACACTACAAAAATGTTGTGAATATTGTCTAGATCGAATTATGATTAAAGTCGGAGCGCGAGGAGTGGTCTCGAACAATGGGTAGTTCAGTTTCTTCGCCATAGCGATCGCGCGGATTGAGTTTCGAGTGTCGTTGCTGAATCAATTTATTGCGCATTGTCTGAACCTCTAATAACGAAAAAAAATAAATAAAATAACCAGTTCTGCAGCCAGTCACAATTATTTTCACCCCCAGGTTTATTGTTGCAGGCTGCAAGTCTGAGAAGAGGCCTTCAAGAAGGTTTCCAGGCGTTAAAAGCCTGGGAAACGATTATATGTCTTCTGATTCCAGGGACTTAAATTTAACCCGTCACTCTTCTTGTGAGTGGTGGACAGATAAAAGGTCTGCACTATTGCCTATTTTTGGGGGTAATGCGGTAATGATACCAAAACTACATACTTGCACCATTCGAAGCATGCTCTACACAAGCAACGATGGAGTGGAAAAAATTGGGCGGCTCTTTACATCGAGGTATTGAGAGCCGATGAGAGTGAAATGTGGTGAGTATAGAGCAGCGCCAGATTGCAAGGGCAGGGGAAATGGCAGATCCTCGAGAAAACCCGCCAAAAAGCGGCATTGTCCGGCATGATTCCCACGTTCTAAAATCCGGGAGCGGCCCCATCGGGAATTGAACCCGGTTCGCCTTGGTGTGGTGAGGGGTGAGTAGTCTATCTCATACACCACCGCTGCCTCTCAAGCAACTGTAGACCATTACTTGAATTAGACGGCTGTGTCGGATAGGATACACGGTGGTGGGTTCTACGACTTTGGGCTTGGCGTTGCCGTGTTTAATATTTTATTCGGGATATGAGAATGAAATGAAAGTAACGAAATATATACTTGACTTTTAAGGGATAAATTGACAGATCTAGACGTATCTTTCATTTGGCACCAAAGTAAGCGTGCTACCACATCGGAGTCGCAAAATATGCTGGCCGGAAATTGTCGCACAGGCCTGAAATTGCCACCAGTCGCCGCGGGCCCCCTCCCGCGCCTCACGGATGCGTGGCGACGAATATAGCGCACATTTAAATCTTAGTTGTTAACCCGCTTGAAGGAAACCACATTCTTTAAAATCGTGTTGTTAGTCACGAAGTTATAGTTTCGGAATGAATCACACTGCAAACGTGACATCGCAGTTTCCGTCCCGGTGTCCCGTGTGTAAGTCTGATTTTAAAAACTTATTCACATCAAAATTGGGCTCTAGTTCATCTTGTTTTGAGGGCCAATGAAGATAATATTGATCGACACAATAATTGTATGAATCGTGTCTCATAACTGATTTGCACGTGTGGACCTCAGTAAACATGTGAATATTAATGTCTTGGAGATCGCAATCTTTGTACTAGCGTAGATATTTTCCCTTCAAGATGCCTTATAAGTATGGATCAGTGAGACAATTTACTTTGGGTTAGATGTAACGGTATGCCGTTAATTGGCTAACGCTTACGGCCTGAGACTTAATATTGGTATGTGAAAAGAAAATGTTTGTGCAAGCATGGCAGATTATTATGAAATTTCTATAAAGAACTGTCAGCGATTCAGAAATTGTTTGAATCAGTAAAGTATCTCTTTAAAAGATTACAGATTCTTGTGAATATGACAGTGCAAAGGGTCGCCAAATTGTCATCGCGCAAGTTCATTGATTGCTTGTCTTCCAGTATCACACTGGTTAGAATAATTAAAAGAGGATTTATTTATTTAAGGTGATTGATTACTTTTGGAATTGTTTTCTTCCCCCAAAGANTTCCAGTATCACACTGGTTAGAATAATTAAAAGAGGATTTATTTATTTAAGGTGATTGATTACTTTTGGAATTGTTTTCTTCCCCCAAAGAATTAGTTTTGTGGAGGCCAAATGGAAATAATGTAATGCCACGTGTTTGTGTAACACTGTTTGGCAAGCGTGGAGGGATGAGGAAGGCACAAATGTTAATCCAGATAAATGAACTCACTTGAACCCTACCTCCTACGCTGAACTATGCGGTACGTGGATAAATACATACTTCTCGCACCACGTTGTTATGTGTATGTAACGNCTACCTCCTACGCTGAACTATGCGGTACGTGGATAAATACATACTTCTCGCACCACGTTGTTATGTGTATGTAACGGTACTAGTGCTCTCGACTCGCCTACCTCATTCGGCAACGAGTTTCTTTGCAGCTGCAACCTTGAAAGATCGTTCTGTAGCAAAGCAGGATGATGCTAATGCAATAAACCCGACTGAAGATATCTGTTTACGTAACATACTCATACATATGCAGTTTTGTAATGGTGGCTGTCTCAGGATGACTGTGAGATACAATAAATCACTAATGAGTAGTGTATCACATTTTTTATAGCTTAAATACTGTATCTAGGGTTTATAAATACGGCCACCAGTTTTTTTTTTTGCGAACATATATACGTGGAGGCTAGACTTCGACATCCTATGTGCACACTTGCAGTCTTCCTTTGGCTATTGGCAGCTGTTTTGCAGAATTAAGCCTCTATAATTCTGGCAAAAGGTTCCAAATTATTGAAAGTTTCACATTTGGTCCGTTTATATGTTGTGGTTGTGTTACTTTTCACCGCAGCATTGATTACAGTAGCAAAGTGGAGTGGAGAGATTTGGGCGGCACTTAACATCCAGGCCTTGAGAGCCGATAATGGCGAAGCGGGGTGAGTATGGAGCAGCGCCGGAATAAAGAGACGGGGTAAACGTGAGATCCCCGACGAGAAAACCCGCCGACCAGCGGAATTGTCCGAAACGATTATCACGTGTGAAAATGCGGGAACAACCCCGCCGGGAATCGAACCCGGTTCACCTATGTGGGAGGCGAGTAGTCTAGCCACTACACCACCGTGGCTCCCTCCCTTAACATCACGGTATTGACTGCTCATACAATGGCAAAGAGCTAAGCTGCTAAAAATTCTCGCTGAGCTCATATTGTATTCAGATTTTTAATTGTTGCGAATGGAAAAAGTGCAGTTTAACAGTAACAACTAGATGGCTGTTTCTTTCATCTCGATGACTCACGGACCGAAAAACAAGACTGTAATTTATGGTCGGTTATATGTAAGGGACATAACATCCTACTCGGCATCCGAGGTGTGACCGGTTCTGGGGCAATAACTCGGGCGGGGAATAACGTCGTGTTGCATACAGCTGTGAGAATAAAACAAACTCCGGGTGAGCTGTGCTTATTATGTATGCCAGTCAGAGTCGTATACATGAAGGGTAAATTTGCTCCGAGTCAGTGATATTAAAACTGGTATATAGCAATCTTCACTGTTTATAGAAAGATTAAAAAATACTTACAGGTTCTAATTGAAGTCTTGCAGATTCATTTTCTATACATTGCGTTTCTAAAGGAAATATTTTGTCACCATCTTAACCACATCACGTGTATAAACTGAGCGTTTTCTTTGTTCACGTCTAAGATTGAAAGACATAGGCTTCATTTTTTTTATAAAATGTTGGAACACATTTCTGAGTAATTTGTATTACATGTCTGTGGTCTCCTACCTGTATATTGCATAGCTCATAGTGTTCGGTCATATCCATGCAAAGTTATCCGTTGCCCTATATGAAAAAAATTACCTCAAATATTTACCTAATTGAGCATCTGAAACACATGCAGTAATAAGGAACTGGTCTCAGAATTTCCACAGATGTTCGGAACAATGAGAAACACACGTGAACATTTTGATGTCTTAATTATTAAGGGTTTTAGTCACACAAATATTCATTATTTTCTATTTACACCAATTTTCATTCAATTTGTATTCATTTCTTGTAAGTACTCGTTCCTCGTATAAAAATACATTGTATAGTATTTCATTATGGTACGTCAAAATCACAATTTAATATTTTGGGAAGTACAATAATATAAATTTAGAGATAATTTTTCAAGAGTGTCTGATAGGTAATATAATAATTAATTGTTAAATATGCTAGGATAAATTTATTTAAGAAAAATTTATAGACAGGCGTAAGTCGGAAATATGCAAAAATCCTTAATTTAAGCATTTTACAAAAATTGCGGAAACATTATGTAACGCATTTTGAGTTTTATTTTAATGAACATATTGCATCTTATTTCAATGTGATTTATTGAATTTCGATAAATGAGCTAATTTTTATTTTTGTAAAATTTTATTTTTGTCCCAAAAACACTACAATGGTGATTTTTAAGTGCTGTTATTAAAAAAATATCAGGCCTTATTATTTATGAGAAGAAATCATACTTTTAAGTAATATATACAAGTTGAACAGTATTTCATACAAATATAAAATAACGAAAATTTTCGTGCACTCGACTCTTAAGTATATTTGAAATATCCACAAGTAATACCAAACCATTATATCCCTGAACGATTCATTATTATTGTTCACATATTGAATGAGTTATCTGTGAACTTGATAGGTCCGTATAGGCGTGTTTCCAGGCTTCAAACTAGAAAACGGCTGTGTAATGTATTTGATAGGTGAAATTGTTACCCTTATGTAAAAAATTTCAAATGTGTTGTCACCGTCGAATTCTACTGCGCAGTGATTAGAAACCATTTTGGAGAAAAATTTACACACATTTTCATTCAAATTTTGTCATCAAGAATAAGGCGTTTGATTTTACTTAGTAAAACGATAAAAGAATATGAAGTCGTAATTTTAGTCCTTGTGATGTCCCTGTAGAATAGGATATTCCAGAACACTTTGTTTCCATTGCAGCAGCGATTCAAGTCTGTGAATATACTCTCCTAAATCCTACTTAACTTTCTAATGATGGCAAAAGAGTGTAAATAAACTGACAAGAGTCCTGGGGAAATTTTGGTTGTCACTGATTTTAAGAAATTTCCCATTTTTGCATTTCAAATGTAGTGGCCGTAAAAATTACTCTCGTTCTAATGTCCGCTTGTATCTACATGAAGTTTCAAAAACACTGAAAACGTGCAGTATGTGATGCAGGATAGTTAACTGAACATTTGATGAGCGGAGGCCCTCGTCCGGAAATGCGTGGTTGGGCGCTATAGTGCGTCAAAGTAATACATCACTTAGGATATAAAATGTGCATTTAACTACAAATTTTATTGCTAAGGGACCTTAAACAACCCAACAAGATTATGACACCGTGATTTGCAAAATGGGTTCGAATATTCTAATTGTCGACCTCCGCCTTTACAAGCGTGCATCAGCGGTGCAGAGATCGGCACACACGATCAAAGGCGCCTGGTTGTGTANGTCGACCTCCGCCTTTACAAGCGTGCATCAGCGGTGCAGAGATCGGCACACACGATCAAAGGCGCCTGGTTGTGTAGTAAATGTTTCAGACGCGACGTGGACTCATGCGATGTGATCTCACTCCGATGTTACTGGAGTCTCGTAATTTTGTACACCCATAGTTGTGTGCGTTTGTGCCATGTCTTGCTGCCGTCAACAACGTGAATGTAACACATCACACACAACTCAACAGGTTGTGGACCGTGCGGGCTGTAAAGTGCAGTCTCTCGTGAGCAGAAGAAATATTAAGGCGCTGGCAGACCACCAACTTTGCGATAATGGGAAGTGAGTTTCGCACGTTTAGGAACCCACAAACTATTTTTGTCCGAGGTTGTCGCGCCGGAGCGGCCAGGCAACACATTTTCGGATATGAGCTCCATTTCGTAAAATATTCTATTCGTTGGCCTGTTCCACGTACTGGGCGTCGTCCGTAATTTTNTTCGGATATGAGCTCCATTTCGTAAAATATTCTATTCGTTGGCCTGTTCCACGTACTGGGCGTCGTCCGTAATTTTTTTAATTCCGTGGAGACACACGTGAAACTCACGTTTTCAGATACATTGCCAACATTCAATGTCAAAGCACATGCCTNTTTAATTCCGTGGAGACACACGTGAAACTCACGTTTTCAGATACATTGCCAACATTCAATGTCAAAGCACATGCCTATCGAGGCGGTGGGGCAAAGCAGTAGTGTAAAACTGATCACGCCTGTAAGTGTAAGAAGCAAACTACTGGAGCTGGAAAAGCGTGCGGATAGCTTCGCTGGAACAGACAACGCACGTGCTCCTATTCTGCGCATGTTATTGCAGGCGGGTGCCNGCTCCTATTCTGCTCATGTTATTGCAGGCGGGTGCCCAGAGGGTCTTCGCTCTTTCTCTCCTTGCCTGTCACTCTTCATCCGTCACGCTCCATCTCCCTCTTCGGTACAAAGAGAGGAAGTTTTCACAGACAGGTAACAAGATGCGGTGAAGCCGGGATAATTTTTACATGATAAGAGCTTCTTTATTAGAATAGTGTTAAGACTTAAAGAGAGTGATTTCCAATGAAGCACTGAACCCGACTGTANCCAGAGGGTCTTCGCTCTTTCTCTCCTTGCCTGTCACTCTTCATCCGTCACGCTCCATCTCCCTCTTCGGTACAAGGAGAGGAAGTTTTCACAGACAGGTAACAAGATGCGGTGAAGCCGGGATAATTTTTACAAGATAAGAGCTTCTTTATTAGAATAGTGTTAAGACTTAAAGAGAGTGATTTCCAATGAAGCACTGAACCCGACTGTAAAACATGCATTACTTATTAAAATGTAGTACACACTCTACCATAATTATCACTAAAATACTATTTATGTTACATGTTTAAGAATATTATACATATTTTGTAACAGCAAAGTGCGATTTATATGGCACATGTAAGAACAATGCATATATTTGTTTGGAATTGTATTCTATTTTGGTTTAACTTACATGTTAAGTGTAAAAATTGTTTATTTTTAATAAATTTAAGAATATTTTCATTTAGATAATTAAGAAAGCACATTTTACAAAAACAATCCCTTCATCAAGCAAGACTATTTTAATAGTTACTCTAATTGTGTGTAATTGAAATTAGTAACATTATTTTAGCAAAATTATCTACTGACCAGTCACAAAATTTCGTTGGCTAAAATTTATACATAAGTGGTATATTATTGTAAATGAATTTCGCACAAAATGTGCAATGTTTCATTGTGTACAATGTTTTATTGTTATGTCATATGTTCTTTGCATGTGATTTTTTATTTCAAACCAGCCATCAAGTTGTAACATGGAGTGTACCCTCCTTTGAAGGCACTGCGAGGGGCCATTCGATGTGGCATGGAGTCATTCATTGCTCGAGTTCTGTTCTGCGGTGTATTCCACCATTCTTCCTCCGAATGCCGGCATCCCAGCTGATCCCATCATAAATGTTCAATTTGCGATGGGTCCGAAAACGTCGGAGGCCAAGTTATGGTACCCGTACCTGGTACAACGTGTTGAAAGATAACCAATAGTACTTGGACACATATTACCGGGTTACAGAATGTCGGCAGGAACACAAAGTAAACACTGAGACGTAGGTTNCCAATAGTACTTGGACACATATTACCGGGTTACAGAATGTCGGCAGGAACACAAAGTAAACACTGAGACGTAGGTTTATGTCAAATACTTCAAAACATATTCAATAGCAACTTTAATCAGGCCAGCCACCAGAGCAACCAAAACCTATGCTAGACTTGTCATCATAACCTCTACAATTAGGAATTACATCCTACCCTTTTACATCATTACCCTTCAATGTGTTACAAATCGCTTCTGAATAATAATTACATCGAGATTAGAATACCAACTTCTGTCTCTTACTGTTACCAAATTTACATTTATTGACTCCACGGTTTTAAAAATTTCTATATTCAGCATTTATAATATAAACCTTCTTATATGGAAAACGCCACTTATCGTAACGAGACAATCACGTATATCATTATTTCATCATAATAAGCCTAAGACTGTAATAAGTATTAATTCATCACCTGTTTTGAGCTTTCGTAAGAAGATGAAGTTCGGGCTTAGTGATGAAATATGGTATTATAGAAAATAAATTGCTACTACTGGAAATTTGATCATTATATGTTAATGCAGTGCTTGTGTACAATGCATAAAATGTCAATAAAGTTGGTTTGACCGAAATCGGTTTAGTGGTACTAATTTAGTTTTTTAAAGTTATGAACTTTGATTTTCATACACTTCACATATGACACACTAGCTCTTCGGTGTCGTAGGGTGTTTATAAATTTACCTATTAGAAATAACTTTGCAGATAAGAGGTTTTATCCTGGGAGTTTTATCTTTTCTTTGTTTAGCTTATCTCTTTACTGAGATTTCCCATCCCAGCGCTTGTCTCATGTTATCTATGACGTAATATATCTTATCAGTTGCAAGATTTGGACAAGTTTAACCATTTCATCTTGCACCTTTGCATGAAAGAGATATACACAGACTCCTCCACTCATGCCTGACACTGCGCCGTGCACAGACACAGACATTGTTCTTGATTCGTAACTAAAAGCGGTCCAAACCATATCCCCTGTTTAGGAGCCCTATATCGTCAATCAATATGCGCCTGATGCTGACTGTCACGTCTGCAGAGCCAGATTCTGAGACGACCATCACCAGCGCAGCTTGATTTGTTGATTTGTGGAGGAAGCACAGCTCGACGCCATTCCTTTACTCCTTCCTGATGTTCGGCGAACCATTTCTAACGTGTCTGGAGTCGAAGACAGTCGGCGTTGGCGACTGGCAGAAGCGAATATTTCCAGCAATCGAATACTTTGTATTCGAATACTTGCAAGAATCGAGAACTTGCACTTGCAACTTGGATTCGAGAACTTTTAAGTTCCGTGGTGGTATTCGTCTATTCTAGTACATGATTTGAATACCCTTTTTCCTGAACGAACTGCTGCCATTCGCATTATTATACTAAGATAAAAATATACGTCCGAGGGGTGGCGAATGCCGATTCCAGACAACTGCATAAAGGGCAATAAAATAGAACGCAATGTCTTGAATTCAACTATAGACATTAAACAGTGTCTAATTTTGAACAAACATATTTAAAAACTGTACTATGTAATATAATTGGATTAGAAAATACATGCTAATATTTTGACTTCAGTAAAATAGCTATTAAGTTTGAAAAATAAAATCGTATCAGCAAACATTCAAGAACAAGCGAGGGACGAACAATGCAATATTTGCATGAGAACTCGATTAATCGTGCGAGACGTGAGTGGTGAGTACTGAGTATTGATGAATCAAACAGATAAAAATATTCGAATACTTTGGCCATCTTTCGAGATATCTCGAGAACTCCTAGGAATCGATATCTTTGGCATTTGGAACTCGAATACTCGGCGAAGAGGACGCCTTGATTGTAGTCCACCTTAATTCAGTCGCCGACGGTTAGTCATCTGAGATTCTGCACGCTGAAGTGCATGACTCACAGATGAGAGAATCTGTAGTGATGCGATGGTAGGGTCAACTGCTTCACTTCTTCCCGTTACGCCTGTCCACGCGTTAATTCGACGAATCAAGTCAGAGCCTTCTCGCCTGCCCCTTGTACATCCTTCGTGTGTCTGCGCCCCAACACGACGTTGTACAGTGCCCACAGCACGGTCCACGTGAGAAACTATTCTTCCAACCTCTAAACAGGCGTCACGCTGCATCGCTATATGATCACGTTCATGTGCCTCCACCTAATACGCGGCCACCTCCCGAGTTTATTGGCATACAGTAAGGTTGGATATACTCAAAACCATCGAGAACTGTTACTACGCTGAATGTTCAGGCCCATCTTTTCTCCACTAATATGACAGCCTGCATCCTATATATCAAGAGTTTCGATGACGCACTGCAGACAAGATTTTAAACATTTGCACATCCCTTTATATACTGCCTACGGACAACCGGTTCCTCAACTTGACCAGTATTTTATGGTGTTACGTTTTCCTTGTGTTGCAGTTTACTTCAGCGGAGAGACATTGTATCCTTTTTTTAAAGCATATTTGGTTTATGTAAGTATTTATGAATCAGGTGACAAAAGGTATGGTATTACACAAAATTTAGCTAAAACAAGTCATTGCTTTAAAATTAGGTTTTAAAAATGTTTAGAGGGTAAAATATAGTTCCTTTAAAAATTAACGTTGTGGCTGCGGTGGTGCAGTGGTTAGACTACCCTCCCCCACCCTCCCCCAGGCAAACCGGATTCGATTCCCGGTGGGGTCGCTTTCGGATTTTCGCATGTGGGGATCGTGCTGGATGATATCGCTGGTCGGCGGATTTTCTCGGAGATCTTCCGTTACCTCCGCCCTTTCATTCAAGCGCTGCTCCATATTCACCTAGCTTCACCTTTCGGCTGTCAAGACCTCGGCGTTAAGAGCCTCCCAAATCTCTTCACTCTTCACTCACTCAATCTTAAAAATTAACTGTACCTATTTGCAGCTAAAGTCAGACATGTGTAACAGTAAGTGTGTCGTAACGGGATCCGGGATAGGAGCCAAGAGCCAGCCGCCATATTGTGACGTTACCCAACCGCTGTCTCGGATACAGGTGACCTTGAAATAGGTCCATGACCTTGACTGTAACCCCATGCTCATAACCTTGAATAACCTTAAACCCAAAAAAAAATTGCTAAATTAATTTCAATTTTTTTTAAATTTACAAAACTGCTAAAAATATTTTTTTAAAAATATCTAAATGTTATTCCAAAATAGTAAGGTGACGGTGGACTGGAACCGACCAGCCACCATGATATGATGTCACCTAACTGCCGTATTGAATCCAAATGACCTTGAACTTGATCTTCGACCTAGTCCCCATGACCTTGTATGATCTAAAACCCAAAAATCACAATATTAAAAAACAAAAAAATGTATTAAAAATTATTATAAACTATTAATAGAAATGTTATTTAAAAAAAATTACATTTCTGAAGGTTTCGTCAACACCTCGTCCAGCAGACGACTGAACCTCGCCAATGTTTCTCATTGGTTAATAAGTTGGCTCCCCTCCAATCTCTCCACCAATATTTCACATTGGTCGATCACTTGTGCTCGCTTCACCCCCCAAAAGTGTTTTTATTAGTTGATTACTGACGCTCGTTCGACCAGTCACCAATGTTCCTCATTGGTTAATTAGTCGACAGGCCTCCACCTCCCTCACCTTTGCTTATTCCGTCGTATGCAGCCATATTTTTTTTTTTTTTCGTTTGTCATTTGTTTTAATTTTCAACACCTAGGCGATAGTGTATTAATGATCGATTTCGTCACCAGAGGAGCTGACGATTTAGCAACCATGTTAGTTGTTGACCTTGACCTTACTCAAATGACATTGAACTCGAAAAATCTGTAAAAATTGCATTCCATACAATTGTCAACTACTAGTTGGTCACAACAAGGGACCATACCGACTTAGGATACAATTAACGATTGGCTGCACACAAGAAAGACTCCACCCAGGACTAACTCCACCCAAGACAGATTCCACCCAAGTCTAGCTCCACCCAAGACTAATTCGACCCAAGACTAACTCCGCCCAAGGCTAACGCCACTGAAGACTAACTCCACCCAAAGCTGGTTCCTGACGTGACTGACTCAGCCTAAGACTAACTCCTGATGAGACCAGATCCTGCAAAACTGGTTGGACCAACCGACAAAACCAACCTGCTATAGCACCCACATATACATTCAAACGATAATGGAAAATCACGAAAAAAAATTCTCCTAATAAGAGTATCGTAGCTAACTTCTTCGCAGAAAATCTTTACAAAATCCTCGCAAAACATTTCTACCAGAGCTCGTCATACCAAAGGGTCATACTAATTTACCAGGCCAACTTGCGAAACATTCCTCAAAAATATTCCCCTCATTTCATTCGTCCGCCATATAGAACTCAGTCGATTTTAAACGACCCGAATAAGGCATAATACTTCAAATCGATCTATAGCCCTCCTACCACATGCACTCACGTAAGTTTGATCTAAAACAGACTCTCAATTAATTGTTTACACCACTGAATTAATAAGTCTTTCAGAGAAGTAGAAGGGACGTCATAAGAAATCAAACACAAACTATGCATACATAAATTTAATTTATTTACTTATAATAAACACTCTATTTTTCTTATTATTTTGTACATTCCATCTTAACATTTCTCACATGTTTGCAGATCATGGATAGTAGCCACCAGTCTTATCTGATATAATCCCGATCCTTCAATTAATCTATGATTGAAGATATTTCAACAATGCGTGAGAGATCCCCGTGTTTTTTTAAAGTTAATCAAATATCTGAGTCTATCAACGTGTTCATTCAGGTCTTCAGGAAATATGTAACGAGCGTTATTGATGCCTTCTGCCTTCTTCAGCCCACTTATCGAAGGAAACTCCTTGGCGAAATGTGTGGGAATGTCGAGAGAATCATCATCCTTCTCATCAGATACTTCATCAACACTGTCTTCATAGTAATTATCATCAATGCTGTCTTCATGACCGTCTTCACCTCCTGTTTTATGCTCAATATCTAACTGACTTTTCTTTGTAGGGGTCGCACAGTCATCATCTGTATTTAAAGCCGACAGTTGTTTATTCTGAACTTCGTCGATTCCACGCGAACATCTTGCCATTGTACACATTCCACACTTTTCGTCTCTACAAAATTTGGTAAGTCTGTCATTTCGTCATTAACATTAACTATCCCATCATAATCGTCTGCGGAGTCAGTACCCATCGATGTAGCAGGGGATATTGACACCACTTGCTGACTCACACAAGAAGAACCCTTGGAATTCTTGATGTGGTTCTTCAATATATCACCTTGCATAAACTGCATGTGCCCATTGTCGTAATGCTTCATCGTGCGAAAAGGACTCGTCGTACAGGCGGTTCTCTCATGTGGCCGAGCACGACAACTTTTGCTGAAGATTTTCCACAGTAGCAACACTGTTTTACATGTAATTTTCCAGCAGTGGGAGAAGGTACGTACATAGAGGTAAGCTCTAGAGTATGATTCGTACAATCATTGGCTTGAATAGTTTTAATGAAAAAAACCAAATTCCTTTCCACATTGACAACATGTGTATCGACTTGACCTAGCTGTTGCTTTATGCGTATATATATATTTAATAACACATTTAATCAGTGAGATTTAATAATTTTTTTGCCTCCATTCTAACATACATTTTATCTAGTTCCTTCGTCATATTACTATATATTTTCTATATCATATTACATATACAACAAGTTCTTCGTGACAATTTCTACGATCAGCTTAAACTCATACTTCACATATGCCCCATTTTGCACCACAAATCGCCCATTTTGCTCCACAAACTATTCTTCTAGCTCCACAAATTACCCATTTTATTCAACAAATGACACATTTTGCTCCGCAAATGACCCTTTTTGCTTCACAAATGACCCATTTTACTGCACAAAAGTCCCATTTTGCTTCACAAATGACCCTTCTCACTCAACAAATTACCCATTTGGCTCCACAAATTACCAATTTTGCTCAATAAATGACAATTTTATTCCACTAAATTCCTATTTTGCTCCACAAATGACCCATTTTGAACCACAAATGACCCTTCTATCTAGGTAGGAAGAGCTAATATCTCGCCCACAGAGAGATTGTTTGAGACGGAGTAAGTTGCCCAAAGATGTAGGAACGTGTAAGGTACATAAGAATTAATGTCTCGTTGACAGTTAGGTCATTAGAGGCGGAGCAATTTGATCAGAGGAGCAGGAACGTACGTAGGCAATAAGGAAAGTAGTTAGGGCTTAACATCTTGACTACAGAGATATCATTAGAGACGGAGCAGAATTCTCAGAGAAGCAGAATCGGGGAAGGAATACGCCATGTCATGTAGTAGAAGCCATCCTAAGATTCACCTGTAGTGGTTTCGGAAAACCATGGAATACCGAAATCGGGGTGGCCAGACCAGGTTTCGAAGTCAAGTCCTCCCGGATGCGAGTCCAAAGGTTTGCGGTCTCACTCGGTAATTTTGGTTCTTAATTTATTCCTTTAAATCATTAAAAATGGTGGGGTTCTGAATCGTTAAGCATGGTGACGTTTACTGTTGATTTTGAATTAACACGGAGCTATGAAAACATTCCCACGTGGTTGCAAACTCACATATATTTGCACCGCACACAAATTAGACTTTTAAGTTTTTTCGTTAAAAATAAGGCACAGCAGTATTTTTTGTTGGTATCGTTAACTTATACGGAAGGCAGAATATTTTAAAAGTAACTGCGATATTATTATGCTTTGAGTAATGAGATAGATACAAATCTTTTGTAATTCAAAATAATTTTTTCAGAGATGTAACGATTTTTAATTCGAATAAGATTAAATTTAGGTACTTTTTCATGGAATGTTACTGAAATAACAAAGGATGTGTTGTAATATTTGTAGATTCCATATGGTTTTAGATTTAAAACCTTATGAACACTTTGGTTCATAATGTGATTGCCTTAGAATATAATATGATGACAACTCAATACATTTGTTTCGAAAGCATTTTTTTTTACAAAATAAAACAAAAGAGAGGAACCGAATCTATATATTAATGATAAACCAAAAATTTGCTCTGAAAAAGGTAAAGATTGGTGACGACACCCCTTCAGTACTTATCCACTCATTACTCCTTTCATCAGCCCCCCTCCCACTTCAATCCCCACCACCGTCTAGCACAACGCCCTTTCGTTTCAACCAACGAACAGATTTTCATTCGCCCGTCGTTTCCAAAATCGTTCGTGCTAGGGTCTTGCTATTTGGTATCAGGACTTCCCTTAAGGGAAAATTTTACCCAACCTAAGAAGTTGGAATTTTTTTTTTTTATTATAGCGGGGTGGTTTTGAATCCCAATATATCCTAAACGGTTCAACCTACAATGTTACAATTTGGCAATCTTCATAAGACCATTTGTTTCTATCTTCTGATCGCCCCACGGTGTACTGCAAACCTTACCTTAACTGCTGTACGATTTTAAGGTGGGATTGTATTTCAAACTGCTGTAGCTCCTAAATGGCGACACGACTCGGTAAAGCCTTTCAGGGGACACACATGTTTTAAGCCATTAAGGCTTCGGGAACCTCTTACAATTTTTCACGTCTTCAAAATTGGTGGAAAGCGATGGCGGGGGGTCAACTTTTTGATCCCTGCTCGCCAAAATTCTTTCGTGGGATCTTCTCCACTCAATCTATAGTTTTGTGTAGTAATTTCTCGTTTCCTCTTCATTTTTTCTACTGTGTCTCTTCTTTAAGGTAGTTCTATTTTTGCGCCTCGTGAGTAATTAAAATTGCACTTCAAATAATCGCTACATTCGATGCCTATTCTCACTTTATTCTAACAACATTTGCGGAACGCCATTTTTTTTATACCTTAGCTTCTTCTTCTTGTTTTGAACCCCATCCTCATCACCCTTATTCCTACGAAGACACCGTTCGAAACCCTAGGAAAAAATAACATTTTGGAAAGGGGCGGGGGAGGGTTGTTTTACTGCTTCCTACATTTTAGCGCTCGCTGTTTCATGCATTTCGGCCTGGGAACTTGAAATTATTGGGCACCGAGTCATCTCTTAATGGGAATGTGTCACATACCAGGGATTTCCCAAACTTTTGAGTTTTAAAGGGTTATTTTTGACCTGTGCCATCACAATTTGGTAGGTCCTTAACCCTATCACTTTGCCATGGCCTCATGGTGTACCGTCGAGCTCACTTTAACTGTACTACTTTAATTGAGAGGGGGACATAGAATTTCAAACTGCTATATATCCTAAACAGTTTGAGCTACGGCAACATGGCTTGGTAAGTATACTCAGCGAGCCGACGGCTTTAGGTCCTTAAGGAGACAAGTAATTTTTATTCAATTTTTTCCGAATTTCAGGGGGTGGTATATTTCGACATTTGTCTTTGCCCACCTCAACTTCTCTTGCGTGTACTGTCCCATCTGTTCTCGAATGGTACGTGAGAATTTACCAGTGTACGCTCGTTTCTCCTATTTTTCACTTTCACCCTGACTCGCTTGCAACGAATAACGCGCGGAACGTCCGCTTTCAGCCGCTGCAGGTTTACATAGACTGCGGGTCCGGATACTGTGGGTTATGCCAAGAGCGGGTTCAGCCACTCAGCTGTGAGTTTCTGCTTCTGCGGGTCAATTTAACATCTTTACGCACACGTCGCCTGATTTACGCACGCAGTGAATGTCCGCGGTGTTTTATTATTAATAGTTGAAACCTCAGCTGTTTGCAACTGCATTAAATGTAATATATTTTCCAAGTAAATCTAGAGGTTTCTTTTAAACGCACTTATATTTTCGGGTAATGAGATGACTAAAATGTGTTTTAAATATACCGAAAACATGTTCTAAGAATTCTTTCCTCTAATGGCTTGCATGTCTGAAATAATAGTTTCAAATAAATTATCGTATTGTAAAACAACTTCTTCCTTGCACTTTTATTCAACAGCTGTATCATAAATATTCCAAACAGACTTTACAAAGACGATGACATGCAATAAATTTATCTTTCAACTGCTTACCTTGCACACGCGATAACGCATTTATGTTTTGAGGCCCCGCCCATTTGTCCGCATGCCTGCACGTCCTATGACAATGAGATTAAGTGTTTTTCTGGTCGAGCGAACAGCACGGCGAAAGATTTTTACTCAACGATACACGCCACCGCCAAAGCGAGCGCACACCGGAGCAGTTTTGCCAACTCAACGGATTTTCCACCAGGTCTGGTGTGAGTGAGTGAAGAGATTTGGGCGGCTCTTAGCAGCGAGGTCTTGAGAGCCGATGAGGGTGATTGAGGTCGGTATAGAGCAACGCTGGAATGAAATGGTGGGGGAAACGAGAGATCCCTGTGATAACCCACCGACTAGTGGCGTCGTCCGGTACGATTCCTATACGCGAAAATCCGAGAGTAACCCAGCCGGGGATTCAACCCGGTTTGTCTTGGTGGGAGACGAGCAGGCTAACCGCTCAGTCACCGCGGAGAAAATTGTTAACTGGTGATCAGTGCATAATCTTGTATATATTTTTTATTGTTGGTGGCGTGAGGTAAACATATTTTCTGGAAGCAAAAAATATGTAATATCTGGAGTGTCCAAAAATTATATTTAGAAATGTATATGGTCAAACGATAAATCTTTGTAGCTTACGTTTATAGTTGTTATTAATGAATTTGTTGCATTTTATCATTGTTTTTACTTATTAGGTTGTCGTTGTTATTTCAGTTTCTGGACAAGTTTTAAGTATTGTATGTCATTTCTGTAAATTTAAGAGTGTCAAAAATTTTGTTTTAAAAATATGTTAAATTATTTTTTTAAGTTGAATTTAATGTATCGGTGCTGTTTTATTCGAGATGTGATAAAATATGTTTACTTGTTGTAGTATGTTCCGATGGGTTTTCTGCTTTGGCCTAGTGGAATTATTTGCCTTAATGTTAGCAGCATTACAGCGGAGGCGAAATTGGAGACGTGCTGAATATCTCAGTCGCCCCCCGGGCGCAGAGGTCGATTCTACCGAATGCGTCGAGGGTAGGAAATGGATGATCTGTGGCTGGCGATCCACGTGCTCTTCATCTCGCCCACAAATAATGAAGCTCCCGGGGCCACGCCCTTTCTGTTCGACACGCGCGGAAACCAACCCGCCTTGGTGGACCGCTCAATTAACCGCGGTCGCTCTTGCGAGCGTGGCCCCCGGCGGGACACAGTGTTGCCACATCAAGTGACGACGAATGGTCCGGCAGGATGGCCAACATTTCCCGATTTTCTTTCGAATTTCCCATTTTGATGAAACTGGAAAAAAAAAGTATTACATACATTTGTGGGTTTTGTTCGTTTTATTATGCTATTTTATGAACATTATTATTCGCAAACTCCAAAAGGAAGTTACTGCGATAAGCTTCCATTAAGGCTCAGCTTCACCAATTATGCAGAAATTCTTTTTTTTTTCTGTCATAATTTTAGTTTTAGAGGTATTATTTTAAATGATCGATTATGGAAAATTTACAATTTGCTACTTGTTTACTACTTTTTAATCCAATTTTCAGTGTTTGTAATTTCCTGCTTCCAAAAAGGTAGGAGCTTATAGATAAAATATAGATATTGTTGACTTTTTACAACCAGCAGATAACACCGAACTAAAATTACGCATAAAAATTAAACAACTCATAAAATATAAATTTTATATAACTTTACATCGTCAGTTATTACTCTGGGTCCGAAATTATGACGCAAAAACGAAAAATTTCTGGAAAGGGGGCGAAGCCAAGCCTTCAGGAGCGCGCCTACGTATGGCTTGAACTGCGTTGCAGACTGTGGAATACATATTTCCCCATGAAATCATTACAATTGGCTGCTCTACGAAAAGAACAAACACTTCAGACAAGGCCTCTCGAGTGCTTTAAAAACGCCACGCTCATTAGAAACACCATTTTAGAGCACTCCAACTTAAAAACGGTTATTCAAAATCGCTGTGCCTCACAGTTTACGCGTCCAATACGTATTGAAAAAATCCGTGGCTCTGCATTCAACCTTGCCACAGACATTCCACCAATAAAATGATAGGGTCGCCGCTGAAAGTCGCATAGGTACGCGCTGCGTGACGAGACCACTGCGCGCCAATTGTATCAAGTCGCGAAAACAATGAAATTAATTAGTACCTNTGGCTCTGCATTCAACCTTGCCACAGACATTCCACCAATAAAATGATAGGGTCGCCGCTGAAAGTCGCATAGGTACATGCTGCGTGACGAGACCACTGCACGCCAATTGTATCAAGTCGCGAAAACAATGAAATTAATTAGTACCTATGTCTTAAAGGTATCTCAAAACTAATATGACTCGCTGACTACCGACTTAATTAAATTTGACAAGAAAATTGAAGAACACAAATTTAATATCTTTTATATTCCCGTTTCGACGTGAATACATTTATAAAATTAGACCTAAACATGGCGTACCACAACGAAAATGGCGATGTAACGTTTTCAGGGTAATTCATTCCATAACTTCGTGACTTATAAAACGATTGAGATAAATCGATGGCTTAGAATAGAAACCTCATATATCAAATTTTTTGCTAATATTATTTTTTTATATGTTGGTTAGAAATCTCGTTCTTCCCATTTTATAGCGCTCCAAATGAAATATGAGCATACATTTTATTCATTTCGAGCTCTGTAAAAAGAGGTATAGGAGAATTTTTAACCAACAGTATAAAAAAACATTTTTTGCCAAAAAAAAGTGACACACGAGGTTTTCATTCTAAGCCATCGAAATGTTAGACTTTTACGATGCGAGCATGAGCGAGGTGAGGGTAGGGGTCCACGGCGACTGGTGGCAATTTTGGGCGTGCACGAAAATGTCCGCGCAGTCTACATATCCCGTGACTCTGATGTGCTAGCACGCTGATTTTGATGCCAAACGACAGATATTCGTCTAGAAGTGTCGATTTATAACATAACAGCCAAGTATCACTTTAGTTAACTTCATTTTATTCCCATGTCAAAAAGACAGTATTACCCCTTAATGCAGGCCGTACAATCGTAAACCCACTGACGTTTTCCCGATATATACACACGACAATTATTTTACTAGATATTTCCCCCCATTCCTTTTTTTTTTTCTCGCGAAAGGCGCGAATTAATAATATTTCCCGCAAGAAGGGAAATTCCCCGCGCCATGTGGCATCACTGCCTGCACGTTCTATCGTGGCATGTGCACACGTGTATCGATCAAAGATGCGCCACGTGTGCGCTGGCTCGGTCTCTGTCTACGCATCTTACACGTGGGCCCGCCGCTTGCCGACAGCAATTGATCATGGTGCTCCCGTGATGCTCGAACTAATTAGGCTGGCCGAAACTGGTTTGCTGGTGCCCCGAGCCCAACCAGTCCCTCCCGAAATAGAGCAATGACACAACGTCGAGATACCCCAGCTGAGTTCACTCACCTTCTTCCATTCAAAACGCTGTTGAAAATGCCCATACGAAACTGTAAAAAGATTGGCATATTGTAACACTAGGGTTGCGTAGGGAAGTGAAAACTGAGACAACAAATTACGGCTCATTTTTAACTATGGTGAACCGTTTGGTCTCAGCAGCTTCATAAATCTACTGTACGTTCTTCAAGGGGCATTAGCGACCGCGGAGTTGTACTGGTCATACCACTCGCCTCCCACTTAGGCGAACCGGGATCGATGATGCCGCTGGTCAGCGAGTTTTCTTGGGGATCTTCCGTTTTCCCCACCCTCTTCCATTCCTGCGTTGCTCCATACTCACCTCGCTTCACCCTCATCGGCTCTCAAGACCTCGATGTAAAGAGCTGCCCAAATCTCTCCACTCACTCACTCGGCGGTTTCATGAATCTAGCGTATGATCACCAAATGACATTGCAGATATGTTGGCAAAACTTTATGCCGCGATTACTACAGTTGTTGAGGAGATGCTGAATAGCGAGCAAGGTAATATTCAAAGTGGACACTATTAAAATCTTCTGTAAATCTCGCCCGTCCAAAGCAGTGTTTTGGACACCAATTGTGGACCTTGTTTGGCTCTTAAGCTTGTACTGTAGAGTGCATTGAATTAATGGCTACTGTAATTACATTATGTATCTCATGTGAAACTTGAGAATTAATAATTTACTGTCTTCATNAGTGGACACTATTAAAATCTTCTGTAAATCTCGCCCGTCCAAAGCAGTGTTTTGGACACCAATTGTGGACCTTGTTCGGCTCTTAAGCTTGTACTGTAGAGTGCATTGAATTAATGGCTACTGTAATTACATTATGTATCTCATGTGGAACTTGAGAATTAATATTTACTGTCTTCGTCGCATTAATTCTGTGTAGCTGGTGCGGTGCCCCACACACCGTCATGCGGTAGATTCATGGGCCCAAACGGTTGGCNTCGCATTAATTCTGTGTAGCTGGTGCGGTGCCCCACACACCGTCATGCGGTAGATTCATGGGCCCAAACGGTTGGCCATATTTAAAAAATGACCCGTATATTTTCTTCTAAGTTTTCATTTCTATAAGCAACACTGGATTTACAGTCCGTTACTTTATACAACACTTATTACCAATTTATTTTGCGGAAATAAGCAATTAAAAACAATCAAAATGTTAAATTAATTTTCTACTTTTTTAGCACACCTCATTTTTTTCCCCGTTGTAACATGAAATACTAACGTGGGAAAAAAAATGATTAGAACAAAAATTAATTTTCAAAATCAAATTTAAAAAATAATACGAATTAAAAATTGGTATCTTTATTTTCTGTACAAATATGAAAAATGACAAAGTAGAGTAAATATGGGCGAACAGGCATAATGTATTTTAAATAGGAATTGTGTAGCTGTGGCTGGTGATCATCGGCTCAATTCAGGAGGTGCTTGGAAGCACAACAATTTACATACAAATCCACTAAAATTCACATATCAATCGATACGAATCCACACCAATCTACACACTAATACATACACGAATCCACAACAATCCACACATCACAATCAGTGCCACATGCACCACAATCAGCACCATACGCACCACAATCAGCACCATACGCACCACAATAAGCACCCCAATCAGCAATCCACACCAATCCACACACCAATCTACATACAATCCGCACCAATGCGCACCAACCCCTCACAACAATCCCCAATAATCCACACACCAATTCAGACCAATCCAAAGACCAATCCACATCAACCAACACACCAATCCACACACTAATCCGCACCAATTCACACCAATCCGCACCAATCCACACCAACCCGCACCAATCCGTACCAATCCGCACCAATCCATACACCAATTTGCATGTATCCACACACAAATACACACACTAATCCACACAGCAATCCACACACCAACAAACACACCAGTCCACACCAATTAACATACACATCCATACACCCATCCATACCAATCCACACACCAATCCATACCAATCCACACACCAATCCACACCAATCCTTCGATCAATCCCAATCCTTCCATCAATCCCAATCCTTCCATCAATCCCAATCCTTCGATCAATCCCAATCATTGGAATGATCCTACTATCAATTCTTCTGTTTGTCCCCCACCCATATGTACGTAAAATACATTCATTCACCAACTGTCTCCAAATTTGTATGTGTCGACGGAACTAATGCTTTGTATGCAGTCAACTGTCCATGTATTTCTATACTTAAATTATTCTTTTAATTCTCTATGTAGATCTTTCTAGTTAGTCGAGTGCTCATAGCACCACTTTAAAGTTGTGAGGGGAAAAAGGACGCGACACATAAAAATAAAGAAGAAACAATTATTTCATAATAATATTTTATTACCATATTTATATTACAATTTTGGTAGAAAGCAGTTCATTACATTATGCTATATATCCGCGATCTTTCAGTTTACTAATGATTGAAGATACCTATTTAATGCTCGTGAGATCCTCGCATTTTTGATGGTCAATCAAATATCGGAGTCTATAAATAAGTTTATTTGGGTGTTCGGGAAATAGGTAGGCATTATTCTCGGCGTCTTCTGCCTTCTTCATGTCGCTTGTTGCAGCAAATATTTTGGAGGGGTGTGTATTGCATCGAGAAATCCACCATCGTCGTCTTCAGCACTATCACTGTCTCCATGATCATTTTCATCAATGCTGTCTTAATGATCGTCTTCACGTCATGTTTCGTATTCCATATTAGGTTTTTTTGTAGCAGGAGGTGCTCTATTCGTAATTTAAGTATCACCTCAAACTTGTGGAATTTACCGCCCCCACTCTCAATCCACTCATCGCTGAAGCATTCTTGGGAGGAANAAGTATCACCTCAAACTTGTGGAATTTACCGCCCCCACTCTCAATCCACTCATCGCTGAAGCATTCTTGGGAGGAAGGCAGATTTTTCATCTAATCCCATCGTTTTATGAAAAACATCGCCATGTTCAAACCTCAACAAACCCAGATATGATTTCTACATCTGCTGCTGCAGCAAATAATTGTCTTCCAGAAATCAATTTGCCATCCTTTTCGGGCAAGTGGTAAGAATGGCCAAAGCTATCCCAACTGTATCAAGCTACGATCCACGACACTCAAGCTCTGGCTGACATTGAAAACTTTCAAAACTTTTTGGTATGTTTGAAGGGGGAGGCATTAAAGTTGGTCAAAAATATGCCGATTAGTGCTGAGAACTATTTAGTTGCCTGAAAACTTCGTATGTCCCAATATCAGAATACAAGGAAATTAACTACCTTGTACATAATCAGGATTCTCGATTTGCCTGGTGTAAACTTTACAGACCACAAGTCTAATGCATAGTTTGTTAACAATTTCAGTGAAAATGCTTGAGCCACAGAAGGGCTAGGATGTGACATGACAGAAAATAAATGCGGGTCAAGGGTATCAAATACCATCTATAAAGTCAAGTTACACAACTTCTCAACAGAAGTCAAGTCACACAAATTCTCAATAGAAGTCAGTTGTTGTTACGAACTCTGAACCCAGATTACAAAGGTCATACCCAGTATGTTAGAAAACCTCTCATTCCATTTACAAATGTTCGGAGTTAACCAATGCATCACCTACTAACCAACAGATAATAGTTCGCAAAAAGAAACTGTGTTTGAACCGTCTCGGAGCACTCCATGTGTTAGTAGATTGTGCTTCCTCTCACACATGTTATCGATGCAAAGGAAGTATCGCACCCTTATCCACATAGATGGTGAGCCTATCCAACTCCAGGGGGTAAATACCAAGGTTCTGATAACACTGAAGATCCAAGCAGCACATTTGCAGGTGTGTCAGCTCATCACCGTTGACCTGTCTTACAGTCAACAGCTCTAGTTAAGGTGTATGGTGCGGATAACAAGACTCAGGTGATGTGCTGTCTGCTGGAAAATGCTGTTCAGGCCTCATTCATCTCGGAAGCCTCAGCAGAGGTACTATATCTACCCCTTCATAAGACCTGTGAAAGAGTTTCTGGTCTTTCTCAAAGAGAGGTAAATCTAAAGGGTTTAATCAGTTTTGAAACACAGTCTTATATGGATCTCCAGTGCACCTTTGATCACTCTCTGTTCGTTGTGTCCAAAATTGCTAGTAATCTACCATGGGCTTCTGTGGATCACCGGTCCGAACCCAGTTGGATTCCCTTCCTCTTGCAGACCCTCAATTTGTAAACGTCTGCACCCATTGATATGTTGTTAGGGGCTGATGTTTATGCATCTGTGTGTTTCAGTGGCAGATTGAAGTTAGGAGAGCATATGCCTGTGGTACTGGAGTAAAAATTTGGTTGGGTACTGCTGGGAGAATACCCAGAGTCTTCCACTGAGTTGGCTCATAGTCTGGTTTCAATGTTTGTTGGCATGGATGATTCGTTGTATTCTACTTTGAAGCTATTCTGGGAAATCGAAGAACCCCCTTGTGCAATTAAAAGGTTCCCAAGTGTTGACTGCTGCTAAAAACATTCTCAGGGCACCCGTTACAGGAATGATTCAGGGAGATACATGGTTCACCTTCCTTATAAACTTCAAACCCAATCTCTTGGAGAATCATACTTGAATGCANTGATTCAGGGAGATACATGGTTCACCTTCCTTATAAACTTCAAACCCAATCTCTTGGAGAATCATACTTGAATGCAGAATGTAGGTTCTATTCTCTGGAAAGGAAACTTGCATTGGATCCCTATTTGAAGTCCATGTACACAGATTTCATGGCTGATTATGTGAAATCGAAACATATGAAACCATGTGTTCCCTCCAACCAGCTGAANCCATGTACACAGATTTCATGGCTGATTATGTGAAATCGAAACATATGAAACCATGTGTTCCCTCCAACCAGCTGAATGATGCTAGGGCGACACCTGAAAGTTAAATTTATTATTATGTTGTTCTAAAAATGTTAATCTCATACAGAAAATTGGGGGTGGTATTTGACGGAAGTGCCAAGACCACCACTGGAGTCTCGCTTAACGATGTTCTTCTTCCAGGATCCAAACTCCAGAATGAGATATGTGATATAATTTTGAGGTTTAGGTTGTACAGTGTAGTCTTCTCACACAATATAAAGCAGACATACTAACCNAGATATGTGATATAATTTTGAGGTTTAGGTTGTACAGTGTAGTCTTCTCACACAATATAAAGCAGACATACTAACCGATTTGGGTCCACAAAGATGACAGACCCTACCAGCTCATTCTCTGGCATGACAATTCTCCTCTTCCCCTTACAGTGTTCCAGTTGAATACAGTAATATATGGCCTGTCCCCCTTACCAATCTTCGCCGTTCGTACTCTGCACCAGTTGGCCTCAGATGAAGTTGCTCAGTATCCTCTTGCAGCAAATACTCTTTAAAACCACATATTTGTCGGTGATATATTTACAGGATTGACATCTGTAGAAGAAGTACATGTTCTAAGTCTCAGTTGATTTAATTTTTGTCTCGGAGTTGGTTAAAGATTTCAAAATGGTCGAGTAAAGTGCCTCAGCTTCTTGAGGAGGTACCTGTAAGTCATGGTGAAAACCCACGAGATCTCAACTTCTCTCCTGGTACTGTGATAAATATTCTGGGTTTATACTGGAACCCAGAAAATAACTCCTTTTCATACCATTTGAGTGTCACCAATGGTGTATCAGTCAAGTGCTTTGTCCTGTCTCAAAGAACACAAATGTATATGATCGTATGGGTTGGTTGTCGCCAGTAATTATGTGGGTTAAAATGCTATTGCAGGGGTTGTGGACTCATGGCCTAGGTTGGGATGACCGCATTCCATATCCAGCAAGGGAAAAGTGAAATAATTTCTTGAATGGGATAGTAGAACTAGAAGTAATTTGTCTGCCTCATTTCATGTGTCCAGATGTTGTTAGTGTTGAAATCCATGGTTTCTCAGACGCCTCCATGAAAGCCTGTGCAGCCGCTGTGTATCTAAGGAGTGTTAGTACTCGAGGGAATGTGTGTGTGTGTACATCTTGTCTTGGCAAAATCACAGGTAGCTCCACTTAAACAAGTATCTCTCCCTGGATTATAGCTGTGTGGTGCTATTCTACTGACCAAACTGATGGTATATTGCCATGCCTTTCTAGTCCAGTACTTAAATATCACTGCTACTCATGCCTGGACCGACACAAGCAGGGCTCTGACTTGGATAAAGACCCAGCCATACTTAATGAAAACCTTTGTGGCAAATCATGTTTCACAAATCCAGGAGTAGGTCCCTCCCCAGCTATGGAAACATGTTGTTTCCAAAGACAACCCCTCCGACTGTGCTTCTCGTGGCATTTTTCCTCACGAACTTCTATATCTCTTAACTTGTAGTAGAATGGCTTCCAGTGACTAGTCAACCCTCCAGAGAAGTGGCCTGTGTCCTCCATTAATCATACAATCGAAAATGTACCAGAGTTGAAGCCTTCTCAATTGGCACTACTGATCAGACAGGAAACTTTGGAAGAACAGTGTTGCAACGGATATCGTCATGGCCGAAGTTGGTCCATGTCATGGCGTATGTGATGTGTTTCATCAAACACACTCAGAAACAACCTTGTATCAGTGGCATCCTGTCATCAGCAGAGTTAGAGGAAGCTGCTTCCTTGATGTGCATGTGTATCCAACGTGGATATTTAACAGAGGACTTGGAATGCCTTAAAATTGTGAAACCTTGCTCCATACAAGTTCAACATTTAGCACCNGTGGATATTTAACAGAGGACTTGGAATGCCTTAAAATTGTGAAACCTTGCTCCATACAAGTTCAACATTTAGCACCCTTCCTCAACCAAAATGGTATGCTCAGGGTCTGTCGTTCATCACATGCTAACATGAAATTTTCATAAAAACATCCTATTGTACTGCCAGAAAACCATGTTACAGTTGAAGCTATGGTAAATCATTACCACATTAAGTACTTGCATGCAGCACCTCGGTTGTTACAGTCACTTGTCACGAAATTTTTAGATTCTCTCAGCTCGATCCCTGGTTTGCTCTAGAATTTTCAAATATGTATGTTGTTTTCAGTGTAGGCCAGTGAACAATCCCCCCGTGATCGGGGACTTGCCTCATGCTAGAGTCACATCTGCTAGAATCTTTGAACGGACTGGTGTGGACTATGCTGGACCTCTCACCATTAAGCTAAACAATCTGCGTCGCGTGGTCACCCAGAAATTGTATATCTCTATCTTCATCTGTTTTGTGACAAAGGCCATAAATATTGAGGTGGTTACTGACTTGACTGCTGACAGTTTTGTTGCATCCCTTGCTTGGTTTGTGCCATGAAGAGAATTTTGTGCCTATTTGTAGTCTGACTGTGGAACCAATTTTGTAAGAGCCTCAAAGCATCTTCAGCTGTCTTTCACTCAGCTCTCCATTTCTCAGTACTAGAAAATTTCGTATTGGCTCACTCCATTACCTTCCATTTTCTCCCATCCTCCAGTCCACATCAGGGAGGACTGTGGAAAGCTGCCATCAAGTCTGCCAAATACCATCTTAGGCGAGTAATTAGAAATATAATTCTGACTCCTGAAGAATTGATGACATTTTGTATTAGAGTTGAAGCTCTCCTCATTCAAGGCCCATAACTTCACTGTCTTCTGATCCAAACGACTTGGCTGCCCGCACACCTGGGCATTTTCTGATCGGTAGACCTCTTGTAGCTGTACCTGAAACATGTGGTGATGATAATATCTGTTTATCTCGAATTTGGAAAATGGCGTGTGCACTCGCTAACCAGTTTTGGAAGCGATTGTATGATAAGTACTTGCAGCAATTGCAACCGAGGGGCATGTTGCACACCCTGCAACAAGCATTCAAGGTTGGAGATTTGGTTCTAGTTAGGGAATAATGTGTACCATCTCTTGGCTGGTACGGAGCTCAAATTGTGAAGCTTCATCTTGGACGTGGTGGTGTGGCTAGAGCGGCTGACCTATGCACCGAGAAGGGACAGCTGTGTAGGCCAGTGTACAAATATTGTCTTCCAACCCAGTAAATTTGCCATTTCTCGATTAATGCGGTGTAAATATGCGTACTGTAAGTGTTACGACTCTTTCTACCTACTCAAGAGACCACAGCCGGCCTCGGCGGGCGGTATGTTGCATATTACTTAATAAGACTTGTATATATTTACACGAAGCCCTAACAACATGTGCATATCTCCGTATGAACTAATTTCTTCATCTACATGGTGTCGCTGCAAGTAGTTCGTGGCACCAGTGTGATTCGAGATTGCGACGTGGTAAGCTCGCCTCGAGCGTGTCCGGCACTATTTGTATAGTTTCAAGTGGTTTTACAGTATTCTCGCAACAGTCACAGTTTTATCGTCGTTTATTTCCGTCTTACAAAAGTTCTTATTATCTCTTCCTACAGCACCTCCATATTACAGATTTCCTGTTAATGAGCGTTCAGAGAAAATTATAATACTATCTTAATTAACAGGTTATAACTGTGAGGTTATTTCCCATATAATCGGCAAATTGGTAGATGTCGAAAACCTATTAACGAACCTGGATTATATCCAATAATTTTGATTTCAAAGCAGTATTTCACGTACTATTTTGAATACTGGTCTTACGAATAGGTTTTTAACTTCTATATACAAAATATTAAGAATGTTAATATACGAAGCAATTGACAATTTAAAAACAAGTTAGTAGTATGTTTCAAATATTTAAAAGGATTAAATGTTTTGTTACTGGTCACAGATAAATTAAAAAACAAGCTGAGACAATTATTATCGATGAAGGGAAAACATATGTTCAAACACAGCCTCTGAATTGTAAGATGAGAAAGANCAAGCTGAGACAATTATTATCGATGAAGGGAAAACATATGTTCAAACACAGCCTCTGAATTGTAAGATGAGAAAGACGTATTTAGTATATATATGTAATGTACAGTGGGTATTCTGCTCACACACGCAACCTTGTTTAGAATATCCGATAGTAGGTGAGACCCACTGAGCTCAGTCTTCATTTCCTACAATATAAAAATTTCCATAAAAACTGCAATTTTCTTTAGTGGGGCCCTTCACACTTTGATAACGACTTTTAATTCTGGCCATAACTTTAGACAAACTGTTTTGAATGTTATCCCGCAGAAATGTTTATATACGTATATGTAGGGATCGCATGGCAAACCAGTAGGACTTACTATTTTGTTCGAGATTTCTGTTAAGACCTACTAACCACACGCAAAATCAAGTGATATGTCTTTCCAATTGCTTATTCAGATTATTTACAAATAATTTAATTCTATATCTCCCAGCCAGGTCAGCATATGTGATCACATTTTTGATAAACATTCCATATCTCCCACTGGCATTGACAGTTTTTGGTGTGGATTTATAATTCATGTATTCCCTTAAAACATAACCACGTGAGTTACGAACATTGGCGATTACATTTCTCATACGTGCAGGTTTGTTAGCAAATTATATAGTATCGAGGGAGTATCATCATTAGGCATCTGAAGGAAATAAGGAAAAAATATATACTCCATGAAAATAATTGTTCTTAAGTGGCAGTGAATGCTGTGGATGTTACGAATTAAAAACTAATATCACAAATCTTACCACACGTCGTTTATTGCTGCCATTTTTCGGGCGCAGGTGTTAGCGTATTCTTCAACGTGTTGCACAATCCGCTCTCCGAGATTTGAAGTTTGGGCACTAATTGGTCAGCCACCGTCTGACACTCGTATAATAAATGATCCCGTATCTCATTTTGTAGGCATCCCGTAATGTCTGGAATGTTGCCTTGTCTGAGAGATATCTATTATGGAGACGGTCTCCACACAGACGTACAACTTTTGCTGCCTCACATTTGGCGAGTACATTCATTAAAAGATACTCCTGCCATTTCCTGGTTTCAGTTATTTATTATCGCATCTAGCGTTCATCATGATATCGTTTCCTCTTGTCAAGAGAACAAGTTAGAATAAAATGGAATGGTCTAACACAACTAACCACGTCAGTTTGTCTCCGCTCTTGCCAAGAGAACAAACAGGAATAACCAGTTTAACAGTTGAATATACGTAAACAAAAATTTCACAGATATCGAGTAAACAGTTTAGTGGTATAACTTGATGAAACTTCTAAACAAGGTGAAATAGGAAACATGGTAATATAAAATTTACTCATTCTTCCTTTGTCAGCCAAACCAAGTGGCACAGTTGGCAAGGACATCACTTACCAATGTGATGGGTCTTGGGTTCGAATTTCATGTCATTCATGACTGTGTGAGCCATTTAAAATGAATACATAGGTTTGGTTTAGTCTGCGAACCACCTTCTATGAGCATATGCGTAAAGCGGGGTTGTTAAAGCGTAATAGTGAGAAGTAAATGTTATTTAATAGGCGAATGGTGATATCTTATGGCATGAGTCTTTCCGCATAGCGAGGGAAGAGCATATAAACGCTTTCTTATGCTTGGAATTTAAATTCAATATTTTTCCATGTGTCAAAATAAACCACGTTATGTATTCTTTCCACCATTAAAATACATGTTGCTTGCCTATTGCATTTGTATTATACAAAATTTTGTAATATGTATGAACAAAAATGGGTTAAAAATTTATTTTTAGCAATAAGGATTTTCTGAAATTATTTTACCATTGTCATAAAATTGAATATTCTAAGAATTCATAAAATGTAAATACCTGCAAATGGGTTAAGATATGTTTAAAGAAAAACAGAAACAATTTAAAATACCCCAAAATACATATTTTGGAACTATATCACGTGACTAATGAATAAAATTGAAAATGGAAGTCAGAGTACAAAGTTCAGCACTTCGTTATTTTTATTTGGCAATGTCATGTAGTGGACAGGAAGTTTTTTAAAGGATTTTATTCGTATGCATTATTGCAGAGTTTTTTTTAATTGGATCGAGTTCACTGTTGTATTCATATTCAGTGTTTTTATTAACAATTTTATTAATTTCTTTTCACTTTAGATGCCTACTGCAAGATATGGAAGCAAGTTATGGAATACTGTAATGAGACACGCCACCACATTTTTTTCCGAGCGTGTGTGTGTAAAATTTCTTAGAGCGTAATAATATTAATACATTTTCACTTGCATTTTCCTTCAGGATACAAGCGATGAAGACGATGGCAGCAATTCCCTGTGTATTAACTTGTTACGAATTGTCCATGTTTATTGAAAGCATCCATTTATCTTTCAAACCGATGTTTATTTATACTCTGCAGTGACATGAAACATTAACTTTTCAAACGATTTAATAAAATTAAAGTAATCGAACCTTCATGATGAGACACTATAAATTAGTTTAAAACATAGATGTACTAATTAATATAGCACAAAAAAAAAGAGAAAATCATTTTAGTAGACACAAATGAAAAAATGTAACGTTTTACATCCTAAATTTCAAACAGCTATTTCAATCAGTGGAATCATTCTTAATGGAACATTCAATCAAATGGTTTTTACCTGTTGGCAAATCAGTGAAATGCGCTTGTTTTCTAGTATCCTATCAGTATAATTCAATATGTATAATTATAAATAGCCGTTAATTCAGTGAATACAATCAACTAAATAATTAGTAGAACTTTGCTGATTCCAGTGAAACAGTTTCAGCTGATCTGTAGTTAAATGCAGCAATTAAGAGCGGTTTCAACAGTTAAGATACAATGGTAGAAAATTAAAAATGGGAACACCTAGACGAGGTTTCATTGAATAACTATACAGGTTTTACACTATATATGAAAATGATCACAGGATCGTACACATATCGACAGAGACTACATAGTATCTTGAAAAACAATGTCAGTATCTTGTAAAGCCTTCTTTAGCGACGATGCAGTCCTGCAGTCGTGCGTAGAGACGATCATAATGTTGTCGGATGTCATCTTGAGCAATAGTATTCCACGCTAATTTCACCTGTTGGTGGAAGTTTGTTTGCGGTATTGCAGACTTCACCAAACGCCGTCCCATCATGTCCCACACATGTTCAATGGGGGATAGGTAGGGTGATCGTGCTGGCCAGGGGAGTTGACGAACACCTTCGAGAGCGCGTTGGGTAACACGACACGTGTGTGCACGGGCATTGTCCTGCTGGAAGAGAGAGGACATCTTCTTGGCGTTGTGGGAACGGCAACAAAATGGGATGGGTGATGTTATCGCTGTAGCGTTCACTGCTCATTGTTCCCTCAACAAACACCAGAGGCGTACGGTCATTGTCGACTATTGCTCCCAATACCATGATACCAGGAGTTGGTCCTGTATGTCGCTGCCGTATACACTCTGGTTGTTGCCGCTCTCCTGGTTGACGCCGCACTTGTAAATGTCCGTCACTGGCGCCAAGGTAGAATCTGCTCTCATCACTAAACACAACTCCGCGCCACTCATCCCTCCAGTTGCGTCGTTCGCGACACCATCCGAGGCGGGTTGCACGATGATGAGGTGTGAGAGGAAGCCTGGCAAGCGGCATCCTTGATCGTAGCTCAGCGTCCAGCAAACGGCTGGTGATGGTCCTAGCTGACACCCTGGGTGCAACAGTGGCCCTAATCTGTGTGACGGTCGCCGTGCAATCAGCAATGGCTGCTTGTCTGATGCGGTGAGAATCCGCATCCCGCTGTCGTCCGGAACCAGGTTGATGAGCATGTGCACCATCGTTGGACCACCGGCACAACCAATGATGCACAGCAGACACTTCACGTCCTACGCCTTGGGCAATTGTTCGGAAGCACCATCAAACCTCCCTCCGGCACGCAATACGACCTCGTTCAAACGCCCGTTAATTGCACGAAGTGTGGTCTTCTATGCACAATACCTTCAAGCTGTATACACTGACACTTCAAAAGTACTTTTCCATTATAGTGGTTCCCAAAACTTCGCTTACGACGGAGCCAAATATTATCGTTAATTCCAGCAAGAAACAACCCACATGAATGTATGTACCTGTAAACAGATAATCACGACAATATATTATAAATAAAATATGTATAGACTTATTTTTAATGACCAGATTTACCACCAGGTTTTCACAGAAATCGCTAACTTCCGAAATCGTCAGACATGGTATGGAAATCACCAAGTTGGCAAGACTGCACACAACGTACACTGTAAAAAAAATTAAAAATAAAAGATTTCAGTAAACGGCTGCCTAGCCACCGTGGAGCACCTACAAGACAGCTCAGCGAGATCATGTGTCATGCTCGCAGTGTAGATCTCTTCTCAGATGTCCTTGGCAGCATCACGTAGCCCAGGACTTACGTAGTAGAGAAGACCGCGAGATAGAGCTACTATTTCGTCGGCGCCAGCACAAACGTCCCGGCCGTGGGACAGGACAGCACGAGCGCGTTTCGGATGACATTTCACGTATTTATTTTCGGACATGCGTAGCAGCTCCACGCTAGTGCAACAATACTCCAACTGTGCACTGTTTCAGACGGAGACGCGCGAATTCGCAGCTCTGGACTAATTATTCTGAACAATTTGACGAAGGAACAAAGAAAGTCGTCCTTCCTTTTCAAAATCGAAAAAGTAAAAAAAAATGTTTAAACTTGATAGCAAAAAAAAATATGTTTTTAACGATGCACTGTTAATGTGTAATATAGTATGACATTTACGGTTACTTTCAACTTTTCTGAAGCCATGCTGAAGTTGTACTACCAGGATATTCCTCCACCTCATACAAACAAAGCTTAACCGAGTCTAGAAAATTACACCAAAGGGACAGCGCACCATCTTCGTGCGCACTCACTTTAATAATATAATGCGTAAGAACTATTTCATAATAGGTATTATCATCAATTCACCTATTTTCCCTACTTTTTGTTCGTGTTAATGATATATTAAATATTATAATTTATAAATAAATAAAATTAATTTTTCAATTTATTCAAAAATAAAAGTACTTTTTTAAGATAACTCAAGTATAAAACGCCTGTAATACGTAACACATTTAGGAAACGACCAAGTACGTCATGCATGAGGCCATTTTTCAAAGGTTTGATTTGAAAAGGGCAAAGAAACTGCGATTAGACTGTAAAAGGATTTTTATTGCATAGAAATGTATAACTTTGTTTTCTACTAAATTTACAAACACTCGTCCCGATTTAACGGCCCGATTTACAGATTACCTTTGTCATAAATGATATTATTTGTGTACCTTATATAGAAAATAATACTTTTTCTCAATTTATCGATATAATAAAACAATTTTTACTTGGTTCCAAAGCAATTTCTCATACGTTTTCAGCAATTCAACGTAAATGAGAAAAACATCATTTTTTCATATTTGCAAGATATAGTTATACCATAATCAACTACAATGTTCACTAAAATGATGGAAGTCAGTATGAGTTAAGGAGAACTCCAAGTAAACAGTTTTAACTGCATCAAGGTCACGTCTGGTTATAAGGAGCTATTGGAACGGATCCTCCCAAGACAGCGATATGCATTCCAGGTTAGCTGAATATCTCCCAAATTAGATCTGTAACAGTAGGATATTATTACACCAGGTGAAAGTCAATGGATTAAACAGCAGATTCCACTTATAAACTGCGCTGAAGAGCCCTAAAACTGCCATTTTTAACAATATTCACTTTTTTGTTCTCTTTGAATATATTTAGTAAGATAAAAGTAACAAGTGGCGGGTTTAGATACATTGTTTCGTCCCTTTTCTAAAAATTCGTACTCCTACAACATTTATTTTCAAAGGTATGCGTATACACGCTATCGCGGATTTTGCAAACAATGTATTACTGGGGTGTCCCCTTAACAAAGCTTTCAAAAATAAACGTTATAATGCATGCAACGTTATATAAAATACCACGGCAACCTCAATACTTAAGTTTTTCTTCCAAATGTAGACGGTATCGTTACTAATTAGTAAATTTTTCCTCAAAAGTAAAGTATTGCATTGTAGTGATTCTGGTTAAAAGAAAAAAGTAGATAGGTATTGTTACAATACCCCAGGTGCGTATCTGGGTTCATAAGGAATGGAGGTCTTAATGAAAAATTAACTATATTTAATTTTTATTTACTTGCAATGCTGCAAAACTACAGGTCTATTATTTACAACTTTTAAACTACATATCTCAGCTATTAGTTCTCGTGATTGTCAGTGAGCACAATATATATGATGGTCCTGTACTTTAGATACAAAGGATGTGAGATGATTCCCTATGCAAAATATGATAGAAAACATTTTACGAACAATGTCGTACAGTAAATCGTAAGGGAGGTAGCCACCCTTGAAAATCGATATTTCCAATGGTTCTACCGGGAAATAATGAAACCTACATGAGATGAAAAAGCCTTTCTGTGAATAACGTTTTCTTTAATCAAGACCTGAAACCTGCGAACAGTTGTGGCCTACTAACACCCCTTACACTGAGACAATAAGTGGTGGTATGTTAGTATCCCACCAATGTGTCTGTAACCCTCAGGTATTTTGTAAAGACATCATAATTATAAGTACACTATGTTAATGCACAAATAACGTTACCTTGATAGAACGCTCTCAGGACAACAGTTTTCGAGAAAACAAAGTTTATAAGGGTGCACTTGGTTGCCTGCTAGGTACGCAACCCGCTGTACAAGGCAAGTCCTACTACGTGACGAGACAGTTGCGCGCGCAGCTGTGAGTTAGCACCGCTAGCGTATGTGTCAGGGTGGCATTGCACTATTGATTCACGACATGGAGAGAGAGTACACGTGCCAGAAATGACGGATATGCATCTCGTGTATGGTGCTGTGGGTGGTAACGTAAGAGCAGCGCAACGTCTGTATGAACAGATCTTTCCAAACAGAAAGGTTATCGGATGTTCACGTCTGATCTCCATTTTCAAGGACGTGTGTCTCCCTTAAAATTCACATTAATTTATAGATCGTATTATGTATTCTGCCTCATAACGAATCATCCCACAAACTATGTATCTGGAGTTCAGGAATATCCCGTTTACACCGAAAAGCAACTAAAATACACTCATTGCCACAAAAATTGCCTCATCCAGAAAGGACACGTTGGCAATGAATTAAACTTGCCATGTGCAAAAGGAACAAGGTTACTAATAACGGATTGCAGCATGAAGGCAAAATGGAAGTTAAGTCTGACCAAGTGTAGAGCTTAATAGTACTTCTGATACATTATACCGCACCTAGCCTGGATACATGAGGTGACATGTTCCTACATGGTGGGATAGGGACGTCGTATGATAAACTGTGGAAGTCGTCCTGTCCTGTAGTGGTTGCAACTGCCACTCCATATGCTGCAAACACATTAATAGATGGAGCTGTTTTACATGCGCATAAACGACAAGTCTTGACACAGAGCTGGCAGTACTGGGAATATTGTTGTACATGTGAGCGTGCATTGTTTTGGTGGAAACCCATCCGTTATTGTTTCGCCATGAAGTTAAGCATGTGAGGCCGCAGAAACTTCATAACGTACCACTGTACCTTCAATGTTCCCCTGGCCAATTTGAGGGAAGACCAAGAATCATGTCATATTGCTCCCCAAACTATGACGCAGCCAATTCTATGTATAACTCAGTAAAGTACTTGTGCGGTGTCCAACGACCATTCATACACGAGTACACTTGTCATACCTATCTGGACAAAATCCGGAAATGTCAATAAAGGTGATGCAACACTGTTCCGCAGCTGCCCGTGTCAACCGATCACAAAAAAAACTGCAAACTAAGTCACCGTTTTTTCGTTGTTAAGGGCCGTGGAAAGGTCTGAAAATGTAAAATAAACCAAGAACAGAATTTGAACTAATTTTGAAATTAATAGTTTTAGTAATACGTCGGAATTCTTCCAAGGCAGTCGTTTAGGCCGATTACAAAATAATTTTTACATTTATTGTACGTTTTAACGAAAGCCCGTTAAAACCTTTGAAGTGAATACACGTATATACTGGGAAGATATCCTATATGAACATTATATGTACTATATAAAAAATATATATATAGTAATGTATTAGCTCTTTTAGGAAAACTAGCGCTTTTATAGTTGTACTATTTCTTTGGACTTAAACGGAATCTAAGTAATTGCAACTAGTCAACATTTAAATTCGTAAGGATGAAACTGTTCTTTTTAATATTTCTCAAATGAACACGTTGGACTGTAAAACCTGATACACCTGTGGCAACATACAAATTGGTACGAAGTCAACGGGTGACTTCATTGGCCGATGGCCAGCCAATAATACCGTAGGCGTTTACGGTGTAGCCAAGGCCAATAGGAGAGTGGTAGGTGGAAATACAGAGATCAATACAGCTGATATTTCTGCAGTGCAGTATAAAAGCCGCTCACTTCATTATCGAGCTCAGTGCCACTAAATCAGTGCCGTCCTCAAAGGGCTTAAAAAAAAATGAACGCTATATTTGNGCCAGTTGAGGAGGAAAGAGGAGGTAGCGGCTATGGAGCGACCGTGCCCTCTCGGCTGCCTCGTGTTACGTCTCGGGCGCAGTTCAAGGCATCCTCACGAGGGGGCATCAGCCTGCGACGCGGTGTCCTGGGCCCGCCTTGCCCAGGAACACACGGAACTCGAAACCCGCCCGGCGAGGTCGCGTCGCTCTTCCTCCATAAATGTCTCGGCCGACGATGTACGATCCGGGTAGCAGCAGACGTTCCAACGGCATCGCCGGGGCGCGTTTCAGTATTCCTGGCCCGTCCTGCCCTGCTGGGAGTTGCGTCACCTGGAGAAGTTCCCATTCCAGGCGGCCTCACTCCTTACTCAAGTAGACTCCGCATGCAAACCTGCAACTCTCGCATTTTTACGACATTCCAATAAACCAGACTGCCTGCGGCTCGACGGAATAAATAAAATACAGTACAGTAGCACACACGATCATTCACTTCACACTTCTCGGGGCCACGGTGGCTGAGCGGTTAGATTGCTCGCCGTCCGGCTAGGCGAACCGGGTTCAATCCCCGGCCGGGTCACTCAGTATCTTCGTAAGTGGGGATCCTACCGGACGATGGGGCTGTTCGGCGGGTTTTCTCGGGTACTTCTCCTCGCCCCTTTGCATTTCGGCGCTGCTCCATTCTCACCTCATTCCACTCTCATCGGCTCTCAAGACAACGTTGTTAAGAGCAGCCCAAATATCTCAACTCAACTCAAGTTTCCCGTAGGGGGGCCAAGGTTGTGTAGTAGCAAAGAATACTTGAGAATGCAGAGGTTAAACAGTCGCTTATACCACGTACTCCAGCCGCACACACCAGCCGTGATTTTAAAGAAGAAAACATATGGATTGAAAAAAAAATGGTATAGTCCATTCGTGGTGTCTTCGCACTTTTTGAATGAAACATTTGAAGAATCACCCCGTGTATGGCGTACTTTTTTGTTTTCTAAATATGTGGTGTCAGAAGAGTTAACATAAAGGTGTCCTATTTTTGTGTAAAATGAACTTTTACTTATACTTTACCTATAATTTATAAAATTTAATATATAATTAATACGAATAAATGTATGGCACAAAATAGGCGCGTTGGTGACGCCTTGTAAGACATAGTTATTATGAAAATTATTATTGCACTCAATGAGCACGAATGCGATGCGTTGTTCCAATGATGTAATATTTCCTACTTTGTTAAGCTGTGTTTGTACGAGGCGGTAAAAATATCCTGGAAGTAGAACTCAACAGGGCTTCAAAAGAGTTGTAAGTAACCGTGAATGGACTATAGCAACTTTCGCTCAGCGTCTTAAAATCTGCATGGTGTACTTTTAAATTATGTTTAATTTGTTTTCGAGGGGATGCCTCTTTTGTCACATCTGACACTAGCTTTGGGAAAGAAATGCTTCAAAATGCCTTGTAATGCTTGTGCTGACAGACAAATTACATTCTGTCTATAAAATTATAAACTACAACACAAACAGAAATATGTGTAAAATTACTTATTTGCAATGTGCAACATTAATTTTGGAAACGACTATTTAAAATATTTGTATATAAGACATTCTATGAAGATTAAAATTCCACTAGCCTTAACTTCTTCACCGAAATTTCGTGAAAATTCAGTAACATCAGACAACATTCGTATCACCGCCACGTAAATGCCTAACAAATATTGCCGCAACATGTTTAAAAAAAATGCTTTAAAAACTACAAAAAAAATCTCGATTCGTGCAAATAGATTCCCATGACAACCTGAAGGGTAGCGGAACTACCGTTTTCACTGAGACAAATTATGTTCCTACACTCCCGTACCATCTCGCGTATTTTAAGCCTGGTAAATAAAGTAACGGTTATTCAGTGTTATTGCTTGCTTTATACTGTTAACTCTTCTATCTCGTAATTATTGTTGACCTTTTAATAACTTTAGCTTGTATTAATCCATAATTCTACAATTCTAAACACACTTTTGTCAAGGCGCCAGTAAATCACAAAATTTGAAATGTACTTTATTTATGCCATCTTTAAATTTGCTATGCAAGAAAATGCATTATAAATAATTACAATAATATTGCTACAAAAATTATCAACTCTTTGAATATCAAGTACTTATGCATAATTAAATTCTGTGATAACTATCCCTGAAATATATCGGATATTGGGCATTTCATAATTTTTTTTTCCAGTTCTGGGAAGTTTTCTCTTTCAGTTTTTATTGAAACAGCTGCTAAAATAATTTGACAATTTCATAATTGTTCATTTACACTTTAACATCCCGCGCTCTAAATTAATACAAATACATCTATCTAGACATACACAGAAGATGTAGATATACAAAGAAACCTGTTTCACAAAACCAGCTAATAAAGACATTAGGATCGATATTGCCCATTCATATAGCATGAAGTTACTTTTATTTGAAAACACGCCCATGTTGGTCATATTCTTGTTTGAAAAATCTTCTTACACTTCACTAGGGACGTAACATTATTAAATGCTTAATATTTCATTTTTCAAAACGTGAATATCTTGCTATGTTCGTGTACAGTTCTTAGGCAAGTACACTGCAGGTAATATAGTAAAAATAGATATGGCAAATGTATTAGCTTGAATTCTGGACATGAAGCGTGCGAGTTGACATGCATGATAACTGCTTGTGGGATGTGTTCCGCACAGCAGAATCCACTCCAAGGAGTTGAAGATGTTCCCGAAGCACGCACGCTGGAGCAGAAACTCGGCGAAACTTGTTCGACGAGTAATTAACCGCCTGCAGGCCGAGCCTAGTATTTCGCGTGAGCGTGTAAAGCACGCGATCATATATTATCTCGACTCCGCGACATTCAATTATTTTCGGTGCCTCGTGCATTTAGACATCGTATTAGCAATTAACATAATCGCGGTTCGTGCACACCACAAATCATATCTCTTTCGAAACATAGTCGTCGGGTTTCCCGATGTCCGCGCTACGCTACGGAATCTTGATCATTTATTACAAATATTATTAACGGATCTGCGAAATGGGTTCTCACGTTGGAGTTCAGCGACAAATATGAAAACAAGTAATATACAAGTAATATCAAACTGAAAGACTGTTTTTCTGCAAACAAAACGAGACATTTCTTTTAGAGTTAAATATTCTCCAAAATATTTTAAACTGCAGTGGTTAGTAAAAAATGCTTTCACAACGCCATCCTTTTGACCTATTATAATAAATTAAACAAATTCTTATATGCCCAGACACACTGTGAAAAACATCTATATGTGTGTGTGTGTATATATATGTATATATATATATAAACATTGTGTCTGTTTGTTCGGACGCGTGTAACTTCCGAAAAAATCAACCGCTTTTCATTCTGTTTTTTCATAAACCTTCCTTTCGTTCCCACGAGTGTTTCTACAGCTTTCTTTTTAATCTGTTTTACCTGCAAAGGTACTAAAATCTGCAAAAAGCTCATTTTTGCCATGCTTTCGCGTCAGGAAGCGCCTTAATAAACAATGCAACGGCAATGCAATTTCAACAATGCATTGTCAACAATGTAAAGTCGCAACCTAGCAACAGATCTATCTACATGAGAACTATATATCGCTATATCGATACTCACCGATATAGCGATATATACTTATCGATATAACGATATATCGATACCTCAATGCTCGATATATCGATACTTATATATGTCGATACTTATCGACAAGCGAACTTGTCATATACAAATCTGCGGATATAACCTTACACGAAAATGAAGCGGTAAATTATCCGTCAGAATTTCTAAATTCGCTTGATGTTCCAGGATTGCCTCTACATATATTAAAATTGAAAATAGGATTGTGAGTCATTTTACTCCGTAACATCAATCCACCAAAACCTTGCAACGGCACGCGCCTTGCAATAAAAAAAAAAGGGCAATACTATAGAACCTACCATCTTGAAAGGTGCTTTCAAAGGAGAAGAAGTGCTTCTTCCCAGAATTATATTTATTCCATCAGAAATTCCCTTTTACTTTAAAATAACACAGTTTCCAGTCAGATTGGCATTTGCAATGACAATTAATAAAGCTCAAGGCCAGTCATCGCAAATGTGCGGAATAGATTTAGAAACAGAATGTTTTTCGCACGGCCAATTGCATGTGTCGTGTTCCAGAGTAGCAAAACTACACAACTTATTCATACGTGCAGAAGATGGTAAAACCAAAAACATTGTATAAAAACCAGTACTTCAATAATAAAGATTTTGAAAATACATATACTTCTTTCAATTAATTTCACAGAAATGAATAGAACCAAAATATTTTATGCCACATCAACGCGTGGCAGGGTTAGCTAGTAACTCATAAAATGTAAGTCGCTAGAAAATTGAGGCGAGAGGTTTTAGGCGGCTCTTAACAGCGAGGTATTGAGAACCGATGAAGCTAGGTGAGTATGGAGAAACGCCGGAATGCGAGGGCAGGGTAAACTGGAGATCCAAGAGATAACCGCCGTTCAGCTGCATCGTCCAGCACAGTTACCACGTGCGACCGGGAGCAGGAGCGACCCCACCGAGAATCGAGCCCGGTTCACGTAGATGGGAGGGGAGTAGTCTGACCACTACACAACCGTGGCCCCAATCTACCTCAGGCGAGCCAGCACATTTAGGAATGTGTCACGCGCCAGACCACACCATACCAGTGGTCGGCTTAAGCCTCTACTGTTAAGTGGTAAAGGACAATCCATGAGAACATGGATTGAAACTGATCAAATGTAATCTTCTGCAGCATGGACATGTTTTCCTATGCAAATACAAGCCGATATCTTCAGGCATGACGGACTCGAACATTCCAGACGACATAGCGGAGTCGTCGCTCTCCAGTCTTGTATCCATTAGATGTTGGAGTGTAACAGAGCACGCGAGATAGTCTCTCTCCCGTGGACTCTACGACCTACGTTAGGATTCTTACAATTTTAACGTTGCAGGTAATGATTTGTGTTTTAATTTTTATGATTTTATTGTTATTTAGTATCTTACATTTGTACTAGAATGACTGTTGTGGTAGGGCCTACAAACTCTCCTAACCTAAAAGTAAATTTATAAGAACAAACACGGTGGTAGCTTTCCAATAACCACTTTGTTCAAATGCGCACAGCCGACATCTGCTGCGGAAGTCGCTTAAGTGGACAAGTTGAATTACGAAGGAAATATTCTCTGGCAAGCTATATTATCAACGAATGCTCATACATGTCTACGATTTAATCTTAAGCTTAATTTAATTTCGTAAGTCAATTATTCTGCAGATGTATTATTAGATATAAATGAAGAATTTTGGCGAAACGTTATCGAGGATGTTATTTTTATCTCAAACCTCGAAAATTTACACTAACATACAGTCCATTTTTTTTACATTAACTCACTACCTTTCTTCTCAAACTCAGTATTTTCTGCAAAAATAAATTTTGACTGTCATTTATAAAATCACAAGAACTATTAAAAATCAATATTTAATACAGAACACATAGCCGAGAAAATTACATAAACAAGGCTTGAACAAAACATGAACGAATTCTGAATTAACCCAAAACAATCACCCCTCCTCCCTCCATCTTGCTTTTAATAATAGAAGCAAATTAAAATTGTCTAACCATACAAAGGTAGAACTTTACTAAAGGACATATAATAAAATATTATAATAAACAGTTTTTTTTCTTTTTTTTTTTTTTCTTTCGTGAGTATTAAGATTTATTTCTCAATATTTCTCGTTAAATTTCGGGAAATAAAACTTTTAACTCCTCGTTCAAATATACACTGTTTTCTGTCAAAATTTGAATATAAAATAGCGAAATTTAATGGTTTATATATATTCGAACTCATGGTCGTTTCTAAAATCTTCCGAATTATACTCAATTTAAATAACTGATCCCATTTTTCGTTATTAATTATTTAACACGAATTCTAAGCAAAACACCTAGAAATAATTTTTGAGAATTTGGGATAAATAAAGAAAATACATTAAAAAAAAAATTTAACTCCGTATTACAAAATGTTAAATATCAATAAAGCATGTTGATAAAACATAAAATAACCTAAATAATTCAAACAAATATGCATTATGTAAAATTTTAACTAAGTTTTAAAAATAACAGGAATATACATTTATACAGAATGCTATGTCAATAAGTCTAAAATATATGCACTATGCTAATTGTTTAACTACTTAATTTTTTATTTATAGATAATTATATAAAAGTTGAATTAACAAGCACTGTTAGATTAATACTTTTAATTTGTTGTAAAATTAATATAATTAAAAACTGAACCGGGAAACCATAATTCTAAAATAATAATAGCATAAAAAATTTTGATTTTAGTTAACATTTATAGTAAACATGTAATTTATTTTTATTTATTTATTTTTTTCAAAAATTGTATATNTATATGCACTATGCTAATTGTTTAACTACTTAATTTTTTATTTATAGATAATTATATAAAAGTTGAATTAACAAGCCCTGTTAGATTAATACTTTTAATTTGTTGTAAAATTAATATAATTAAAAACTGAACCGGGAAACCATAATACTAAAATAATAATAGCATAAAAAATTTTGATTTTAGTTAACATTTATAGTAAACATGTAATTTATTTTTATTTATTTATTTTTTCCAAAAATTGTATTTTGAAAATGCAATTATAATCATAAACAGCACATTTTCAAATATACATAAAGTAATGAAACCTCAATATCTTTAAATTTTATAAAAGTAAAAACAGAAAGTTTCTGATGAAAAAATGAAAATTGGTTAAGGAACAAATGAAATATGCGTCATTTCAGAATACAAAAATTATAGTTACGTACAAAAAAAGAATGCTGGCGTGCTAATAATAATAATTACAAATTAAAATGTGAAATTAATTTAAGTTGCCGAATTGTTATAATTTAAATATAGAAAAAATTATGGTTTTAGTAATGAATATGGTTTATGTAATTTTAAAAAAAAAAGCATTAAAAAATTTGTCACTTATAAAAATATTTGGTAATTAGAATATATGGTGACTATAAACTTAACAATAATATAAATTGTACAGAAATCAAAGTATTTCCATTAAACAAATAAATAAGTTTAAATGTTATTTTTTATATATGTATTAGTAAATTAAAACTTTAACAACATTTTATGATGATGAACATTTCAATTAGTATTTAAAGGAAATAAAATCTTCAATGAAAAATTTTCAACATAGAAATAGGAATATTAAATTAAAAAATTGGATTAAAACGTTTGTAAGGGGAATTTCGTCTGTAAATATGGCAGGGGACATTATAGAACGTTAACATGAAATAACAATTTTAGGTAAAAATATTTTGAGCGAAATATTTTAAATTGAACCTTTTTAAATATGTATCTGGGGTATAAAGATTGGGATATAAAATATTTGAAGAAAATGTTGAATAGGAAATTTTGGGTGGAACTTTTGGGATAGAGTATTTGCCATGTAAATATTTGGATGGAAAATTTTGAGAGAAAAATTTTCGATGGATAATTTACGCTAAAAGTAAAATGAAGGCCAGTAAGAGGAAGAGAGGTGGTTATAGTATTTTTAGTCTGCAGTCGATTTTATTTCAATAATTTTTTAGAGGATTTCAAAAAGGTTAATTTAAAATATTGTTATATTTATTTTGCAGAAATTACACGGAAAATGAATATCACATAAAATGTTTAAAAACTATTTTACTTAAATTTTGATAAGGAGAAAATATTGTTTGCAACCTCTGTTGACTTAAAATAATTTTAAAATACTACTAAAAAAATTACCAAGGTTTAAATTATATTATTTTATGCATAATAGTGTTAAATCTGCAGATTAAAAAACTAAATAAGAAAAATATTAAAAATAAACTATAAATGTCGAAGTGTTTTGTAACAGAAGATTATATGCTTATAATACAAACACAATATTACAAATATAAAACACAAAATAAATAAAAATGGTAATGCAAATATTATAAATACAAAAAAAACTACAAATGTAAAAATAAGAACAGAAATTTTAAACAAACCAAAATCTAAGAGAAATAAAAAATTTACACGTAAGAAGTGAAAATATAAAATTTTTAACTAATAATTCGCACAATATTAGAATTATTATTTTTTATTTTTAAAAATGTTTTTTTAATAAGATTTCTATATAGTTACCGTAATACAAAATGAGCAAAAATATGTATGTGTATATAAATATACAATTTATCAACAATCTAATTGCGCCATTAGCAGAGTGGAGAGATTTGGGTGGCACTTAACAGCGAGGTTTTGGGAGCAGATGATGGTGACCGAGGTGAGTATGGAGTAGCGCCGGAATGTAAGGGTGTGGGAAGTGGGAGATCCCCGAGAAAACCCGCTGACCAGCGGCGTCATCCTTCACGATTCCCATATACAAATAACCAGGAGCTACCCCACTGGGAATCGAACCCAGTTCGCCTAGGTTGGAAGCGAGTAGTCTAATCACTGCACCACCGCGTCCCTTCTCGCCATCAGTGGTTTATATGTAATACAAAACTACAGTAATTTTATTCAACCGGGCTTTATTCTTCAATTATGTTGGTGTTAATAATTTCTTTATTTTCCCCCAAAATTTTAAATGCATATGCCAATGGAAAAACGTTTAAGTAAAAAATACACACGCCAACGAATTTCGGCCTGCTAACGTAACTTATGAGTTGCAGTCCAACAATAATTGCTAGGATGGTACCCGGTATCCCAGCCAGACAGCATGGGAGAAATCCAAGAAAATGTTCTGAGGAAAGGTATGCCATCAAGCGAGTGTTACTGGTGTTCAATGAAAGTAAAACTTACTCTAATTTAATGTAGCTCTATTCTCTTGGCAAAAGGAATGCTCACCAAGTACCTTGTAATGTTCGCATAACGGATACAACAGATCATTATCCATGCACAATGAAAATGTCATAGATACACCCACCCCCACCCCCTTTTCCATCAAGTTCTTTTTCCCACAAAATGTAGTAATAATGAGGATGATTTTTAACACAAAATATTGAGGCATAGCGTTTTAACTTATTTTATTACCCACAACCTAGGTAGTAACTAACTTGTTAATTCTTGTTTTGAATTCCGTTACTTATAAGCTCATTTTATCCAATATTTTTTCACGGACGTCTTCTGTAAACTATCTACTTAATTCTATTTAACTTCTCAAAAAGTTAAAGACATACATTTCAGGCAACCGGAAGGCGTAGGATCCCATTGTAGCGTTCCCCAACAATTCCGTAATAATTCCTGAAGTTAGCTACACTCAACCGAGGTGTACCTTTGTTCTGAGAGTAAGTTAAACAATGAATGATAGTTAACGCCACTTTTGAAAGGAGACATGTAACTGATACGAGAATTCCATAGATAACAAACATGGATTTATTGGAAATTTGCATGTTCTTGGCCACGAATAGCTTGTGTATAATGCATTAATAATAATAAAGTTTGTTTGAACGAAATCGTTTCAGTGGTTTTCATTTTGGTGTAACACAACCTCAACACCAGCGACAGTAACACACTAGTATTACTGTCTGCTGTTGCGTTTATCCAGGTATAGCAAACAGCTGCGCGATATTTCTCTAAATTCCTTGAGATAACGCTGTTCTTATATGTTGTTTACTTCCGCTATGCTGGCATTGATTCTCCTGCATGTTATCTACGGAATTCTCTTATCGGTTGCATGCCTCAATGCAAGAGTGGTTTAACTCTCATTCATTGTTTAATTTACGCTCAGTACAGAGGTACATATATCTGTACATATAAAAACTCAAAATCTGCAAGTAGTTGATCAGAGAAAATCTGTGACGTCCATGAACTCTATCTACCATTTAACGCTTCTTATTTTCAAAATTCACTCAAGTTCCCTGTCGATAAACTTCCTTCATTTACCGAGAATTATGGCGACCTCCGGTGGCGCAGTTGGTTAGTGGGCCACAAGTTTGGTGCCCGGGAAACTCTGGACTCGAATCCCAGGTAAGACATGGGCGTTAGTTTAAATTAGGTTATAAAATATTTTATAAGCCGATTCCTGATAAACCTTCGAGCATAACGCCGGGAGAAGTTAGTAAGCCCTTTCCAATACAATGCAACCAAGAATGACTCTAACCCTTTTTTTGTATAAAAAAAATTATCTATTGTAAAAAAATATTAAAACGTTTATCAGGGTAGAATTTTCGGTTATTGGTGTATATTTCTGGTCTGATATCCAGTACTTTACAATTGCTTCTTTTAATTAAAGTATTCGACATTGTCTGCACAAAACATTCTTTTGTGGAATGAAATACATTCCAACACTCTTGTTTCCAATAGTCGATGCACATTTCTGCTACCAACTCGCAGAAACTCAACATCAAGTATCTGAAGTGTCTGAAACTTCTCCGAAATTAAAACAAGTACGAGTAAATCTGTTAATATTTATACTGTAAAAAATTGCAATTACTTCAAATAATTTATCTATAACCCTTTAAAATATTTTAATCGTCTTTTAAAAAATCATTTATACAAATATTTATTATTTCAATGAAAGTACATTACAAAGCAAGAGGAATAGACAAGACTGCGTGCAGAGTGAGGATAAGTTCACGATAAAAGTGTAAATTTATTCGACAAAGGTTAAAGGGCTCTAGGAAGACTTACAAAGATTTGTTCTGAATTTGAGACCAGTACGTGTATATGGCCTAAACCAGGAAAGATAATAAAAGTGTTCACAACAACCTTTTAATTTCTATTTTCTGTATTTTTAAGTAGTGAATATAGTTTTCATTATAGTTTTGTTGGGGTTACTATTTAGCATATGTTAATCTTTTTTAATTTTGTTTTATTAAACATCAGATATAGGAACAGCATGTACATATTTGTATAATAAGCTGAAAAGCAAAAAAAAAAAAAAATTGGTATAGGCGTGCGTATGCAAATAACAGATGTATGGAACCAATCAGAGTAACGCGATTCGGTCGGCAGCTATATCGGTTACTGCTGCTACAATGACAGGGGTTATAAAGATTTAAGTGAGTTTGAACGTGGTGTTAGAGTCGGCGCACGAGAGATGGGACATAGCATCTCTGAGGTAGCGATAACATTTGGATGTTCGCGTACGACCACTTCACGAGTGTACCGTGAATATCGGGAATCCGGTAAAACATCAAATCTTTGACATCGCTGCGGCCGGAAAAAGATCGTTAAAGAACGGTACAAACGACGACAGACGAGAATCATTAGACGTGACAGACGTGCAACCATTTCTAAAATTGGCGCAGAATGGATTTATGGACGGCTCTGCAGGATTCATGGTGTGAATTACCACCTGCGTACCTTCAGACATTAGTCTAGTTCATGCCACGTCGTCTCGCGGCACTTCTGCATGCTCGGTTGGGAAGGCGTGGTGGGTGGGAGATGCCTCCATGATATAAGGCAGGTGCACAAATTTTTTGGGCTCTTCAGTGGTAATTTCATATATACACATGCACATATATAAAACATTACTTATTATAAGATAAATATGGTGAAGCGAACTAAAATATTTGTTTTTAATTGGATACTGCCAAAAGAACCTTCGCTCCTGTAGAACATAACGGTTCATTTCCCAAGTTTTCTGTTAACAGACAACAGCACTGTAACCCAGGCAAAACGCCACTGTAAAAGGTTTTTTTAATTTACGTGGCTATTACAATATAATGCCTAGAACCTTGTAAGGGAAACACATTTGCTTTACACATAAGGTAAAACTTTTGCATTCTGCAGTAAAAATGATGCACATGGAAAATAAGTATTGCGTACATCCCTTGGAAAATTACATACAAGGCCTGTGCAGAACGAACCTGAGCAACTTGCGAGCGTTGAGCCAACGGTGAATAATTTCAACATTAATTAAAATTATACATAAACCCCCGTTATAAAGGTAAATGAAAATAATATTAAGCCCATCTCACTAACAAAAAAAAATTATATAGAAAAGTGTTTACTGTGGTATTTCACTATTTCAACATTTACCCCTCCATCGTACCAATTCCGCTGACGCACTGCCCCTTGAATTAACCCTTTCTACCCAGTTTACGCACTTGTGTACATTACGCACGTGAAGGTAATTTCTGGTCAGTACTGAACACTGCAAAGCTCAGTCACCAATTGTCTTACCTGCAGGTAAATGATTCGCAAACCGTCTTACAGGTCTAGGTCATTATTGGTTGGTACACTGGAGAGCCAAAAAAACAGGTATAGGCGTGCATATGCAAATGACAGAGGTATGGAACCAATCAGAGTAACGCGATGCGGTCGGAAGTGCCTCTATAAGACAACAAGCGTCTGGCAGAGTTGCTAGATAGGTAACTGCTGCTACAATGACAGGTTATCTAGGTTTAAGTGAGTGTGAACGAGGTGTTTTAGTCGGCGCACGAGAGATGGGACATAGCATCTCCGAGGTAGCGATAAAATTTGGATTTTTGCGTAAGACCATTTCACGAGTGTACCGTGATTATCAAGAATCAGGTAAAACATTAAACCTTCGACATCGTTGCAGCCGGAAAAAGATCGTGGACAAACGGGACAAACGACGACTGACGAGAATCATTAAACGTGACAGACGTGCAACCCTTTCCCAAATTGGTGCAGATTTCAATGCTGGTGCATCAACAAGTGCCAGTGTACTAACTATTCAACGGACCATCATTGATATGGGCTTTCGGAGCCGAAGGCCCACTCGTGTACCATTGTTGACTGCACGACACAGAGCTTTACGCCTCGCCTGGGCCCGCCAACCAACACTGCCATTGGACTGTTGATGACTGGAAACACGTTGCCTGGTCTGACGAGTCTCGTTCACAATTGTATGGGGCGGATCCACGTGCACGGGTATTAGGACATTCTCATGAATCCATGGACCCTACATGTCAACATGGGACTGTTCGAGCTGGTGGAGGCTCTGTCGTGGTATGGGACGTGTGCAGTTGGCGTGAAATGGGACCCCTGATACGTCTANGGGACTGTTCAAGCTGGTGGAGGCTCTGTCGTGGTATGGGACGTGTGCAGTTGGCGTGAAATGGGACCCCTGATACGTCTAGATATGACTCTGACAGGTGACATATACGTAATCATCCTGTCCGATCACCTGCACCCATTCATGTCCATTGTGCATTCCGATGCACCTGGACAATTCCAGCAGGACAATGCGACATCACACACGTTAAGAGTTTCTACCGAGTTGCTCCAAGAACACTCTTCTGACTTTAGACACTTCCATTGGCCACCTAAATCGCCAGACATGAACATTATTGAGCATATCTGGGATGCCTTGCAACGTGCTGTTCAGAAGAGATCTCCACCGCTTCGCACTCCTATGGATTTGTGGACTGCCCTGCATGATTCATGGTGTGAATTGCCTCCTGCACACCTTCAGACATTAGTTGAGTCCATTCCACGTCGTCTTGCGGCACTTCTGCGTGCTCGTGGGGGCCCTACACGATATTAGGCAGGTGTACCAGTTTTTTGGCTCTTCAGTGTATAACTGTGCCCGAACGTGCGGTAAAGGCAGGGTCTTGATTTCCACAGGCGCTTATAAAAATGTGGGTGAGTGAAGAGATTTCGGTTGATCTTAACATTGAGGTCTTGAGAGTCGATGAGGGTGAAATGGGGTGGGAATGCAGCAGCGTCGGGATGCAAGGGCAGGGGAAACAGGAAATCTTCGAGAATACCCGCCAACCAGGGGTATCGCCCGGCAGGATTTCCACATGCAAAAAGCCAGTGGC
>NQII01001598.1:96432-124118 GCA_002778355.1 Clitarchus hookeri
GGTAGGTCTCCGCGATGACCTTGAAGCGAGGTAGGGCGTCACGTCCTCCGGGTGCCCGGTGGCGACGGCCTTCTCGTCGACGAAGGGGAGTTGAGGCCGCATTCTGCGCACGCCCACCAACACGATCCCTCTTGGAAGTCTCGTGGAACTTAGTGTTGCCAGATGAGGCGGTTATTCACAGGGATAAAACAATTCCATTGGTTTTTGGATTTTTCTTTTGTTGTTAAATTTTTCAGACTTATTCAATTGTTTCCTGTCTTGTAATATTATTTTTAAGAAACTCTTTAGCATTGATTTCTATGTGCATTTAGTTTACAGTTCATCATTTTTAACAATAAAATAGGCTGTACAGTTTTGAAAAGAGCAAATATAAAATTTTAGAAAGTTAGAAAAATTATTTTAATCGTATTAGTTTATTGGAAACTGTAAATTGAGTTTTTTCTAATTAATTATTCCTTTGTATAATTAAGAAATAGTCCATACGCGCTAAGTACGCCCATGTATATAATTGATATTGTATTCACAAGTTGTACTATAAATTACTAGTAGACCACCAGGAAACAAAAGAGAGAAGTTATTTGTGTGCGCCAGAGGATGTTTTTCCTGCATGCTTGATAGCTGAAGCTGATTGGCCAAGCAGTTTGTATATATGAGTGATACCCTCTTCAGTACTGCAACTGATCGGTCATGCAGTTTTTACTTAGAAGGTTCCTCTCTCTATATCTATATAGATAAACAGTTTAGTTATAATTTTAAATTAAGTAGCAGGCTATGTAAGCAACTACTTACAGTTTCACCTCTGTTTTGTTATTCAAGACTCATATGTTAAGATCCTAATGTTACAGTGTTCCATTGTGATTTTTCATTCCGTGTACAACAGTGCAGTGTCATATGTCGTGGGGGGAAAAGTGTAAAGGTTAATAAATAAAACTCCATGATATTGTGTTTGTCGATGATCCTTTCTTTTTTTTTAGTGTGCTGTGATTAGTAAGTGCGTGAAGGTCAGCAAAAATCGCTGGAAGTATCCCTCTGTTTACGACCATTATTATCTAGCAAAACAGAGTTTTAAACTATGGTGGCAATGCTTTACCTTCTGTGTAATCTTTGCGACGAGCTTGTACTCGTTGGCCGAGCCACTCGACGAAAGCATAAATGCCGCAGATCTGCACGTCGAAGAGCGTTTATGTTGTCTCGTTCGACTCGGCACCCGTCTGCCCGGAGCAATCGTGTCGAACGCATGCACGTCCCATCGACAATCTATTTACACGCCTGCCATGTTGAACGATGGTAGCTGTCCTGAATTGACGTCCCCTCACTCCGGTATACAGGTATAGTCTGTTCTCGGTAAACTAAGCACTTTTGAAATCAACCTTAGAAAAAAAAATCTGTTTTCATAACTGCACGTATATTACTGTATGCACAGACATAGTGGCTCCTAGTTCAGTTGGCAACGAATTACGTAAAATACTTCGAATATTTGTCGTCGTACGAGTGCAATGTTTGTGTTCACAGTGAATTAATTTAATTTTTTTTTTACTTAATATACATTAGAGAACGAATTCGAATAACAGTAATATATTAAGATTTCTATCAATTTTCCATTTCTAATTGACTGATGGATGAATAAAATGATTAGGTTCATGGCAATATAAAGTTTACATATGTCGAAAGAATACAAAATGAGATGAAAAGTAGATCGTAAGCAGGACTTTAAATTTACTGAATTAACCATGAGCAGCCTATAGCAGTTGTGAAGCAATGTTTTACACGCTTATTTCCATTTTTGAAGTAAATTAATTTTTAAAATCACACCGACACATGGGGTACTAAGACGGAAATGACGGCGACGTAACGTTTGCAGGTTGGTCCATTCTAACACTGCAACTCCGTGATTAATTACACGATTAAAAAAAATACTATCTCGTTTTATCGGCTATACGATAACGACGTGAGCATGTCCTTGAGTTGGCGCCGCGCATATGTGAGTCGCGGGTGGGGGTCCGCGGCTGTTGTTGGCCATTTTGGGCGTGGGCGAACATTTTAGGGCTGTATATCTCCCTACTCTGATTTGGTAGCACGCTGAGTTTGGTACCTAAAGAAAGATCTCGTCTAGATATGTCAATTTAAGCCATAAAAGTCGATTAGCCAATTAGCCAAATTGTAAATCTCATTTCATTCCCATGTCCCAAAGAAAATATTACCCACTAAACGCAGACGTATTCACGTAAAACTTATAGCCATAATAATAATAATAGAAGTATTTATTATTTGTGACGATGTAAAAATGTTTTTACCTTATCTTACACTTAACTACTTAAAATAAAAATTAATGTGTGTTCGCATATGTTTCTGAAAAACAATACATGAGTTCTACTGTAAAATTATAAAGTAGCTTATATGAAATACATAAACGCAATATACATAAAATTAAAATAAACTGAAAAGTAAACTTACACAATTTCTCTTTTGATGTGTGTGTATATGCACATACACACATATACATAACAACATATACATATATACACATATGACATATATACACATAATATAATTCGTCGTTAGACTGACGAAGTGGCGTAAGCGCAAAAGTCGCCAAAAGAGAAATACTTCACCTAAGGATCTCTAACTTGCGGATCTATATATAACCTGACGAAGGGGCGTATATCCATCTTGTCTATATTTTTGTAGGGAGCAATCATGTTTTTGGCAAAAGTGGCGTATTTACTCGATCCTTGGACACACAAAGTGGCGTAAGTGCCAGTAACTGTGTTTACGCCACTTCGTCAGCCCACATTTGTCTCCTAAATAGTGATTAGGTCGTGGCGCATCTTTATTATCCCAACGTATTTTTCCTCTATTATCCTAAAGTTACAAATTGCTTTATCATGTCTTAGGTAATTAATGTATATTTAAACTTGTGTAGCATGTGTTAACTATGCCACTTTTATCTATGTGCTTTGATTGTGACTGTTTTAGGCCACAGTCGAGGAACTAGCAAAACGACATCCAGATAAATGGCTGCTGCAGTCTTTCATATGCAACAGGTTATCTATTTCCCCATTTCTAAAGGGAGTGCAATATTTTACAAGCGTCGTCTGTCAAACTACAACTTTACGACTTATAACATTGGAAACAAGCACTGCCCCTGCTTCTTGTGGCGCGAAGCGATCAGTGGGAGGGGATCTTGCGAAATAGCTACATCTCTTGCTGTCTTCCTTCACATTCTTGGTCAAGAAGGAATAGAGGAAGTTCATCTGTTCTCCGATGGAGCTGCTGGGCAGAACGAAAACAGCATAGTCATTACAATGCTACTGTATGTCGTGAGGCACTCCGCCAGCTTTCGTGCAACCACCCTCAACTTCTTTGAGGTAAACCATGGATAAAGCGAAGGATATTCTGCGCACAGCGCAATTTCAACAGCTCTGTCTGACGCCGGTGATGTTTTCATTGCTTGCCAACTGTCACCAATAATGACTCCTGCACGCCGTTCTTCTCCATTTGAAGTTCAAGAATTGCATTCAATTGAGTTCTTAGACTATAAGAAACTCTTCGAAGAAATTAGAATCAAGACTGTAAAGCCCTCCGACTCAAAAAATTCAGTCAAATGGACTGCGATCTGTGAAGTTTTGGTGAAAAAAGACGATGTAAACAGTATTTAAATCAAAAGTAGTCACACTTATACTGCCTATGAGAGGCTATCTCTGAAACGTCAAGCTTTGGATTCCATGAAACAAGCTGTATCCAAAATAAATTTTACTCCCTCACCTTTGGCCTACGAAAATAACAAGGACTTCAACACAATTTGTGTTGGCCCCAATCCTGTGGTTCTTAACCCTGTGTATCAGAAGTTCTACAAATGGACACCACATCTTGCACAGCCCCCAAAGACATCTGCTACAAATAAGTGACTTTTCAGTGAAACACTGTTGTGCTGTGTCAATATTACCTTCATGTTCAAACCTTATAACCAGTGCTCTAGTCTAGTATTATACTTATCATTTCACATTTTTACCTATAGTGTACCCTTAGCGTGGGTAAAATGTCATTGCATTGTATTTTTCTTTATTCAAATCATTAATTCAAAGCAGATATAAATTGGTGTAACTGCCTAGAATGGTGCAATCCCTACACATTCAGGACCGACAAACTGGCGTGTCTCCATTTAGGCCTTTTTTTTAAAATGCAAAATGGCTGCAGATATCGAACATTTCATACTCTGTTATAAACACCAACATATTGTACTATACAACAACCCATTACCTTGCACACTGCTATATTATTTATTAAACCAGAGGGGTGCATTTGATGTCACTTATATTTTAAGTGCTCTCCAGTAAAATTCTCTATATAGCACTTACGCCGCTTGGCCAGTCTAACAAAGAATTATACTATTTTTAAAAAGATACTACCAGATAACATCAATTAGAAAAAATTCAAAAAAAGTAATTTTTTCAGGGATTTTTGAAGGAAAGAAAATCACAACAAATAATATTTAATAACGGGAATAAAAACACTACAGTATAGCCTACACGATGAGAATGGCATTTAAAAACTATCACTTGTAAAATAAATTTTTTAATCAATTAAAATAAGACATTTTACATTTGCTACGCCTAAAATTATGTAATTTACGTGACAACATACCTAAAATAAAATATTAATGAAAGTTTCCCCAACACAGAAACATTTCCATTTTTTGTACGTTCTATGGTTACACTCTATTTAAGTTTCATTTGATTATTCACCCCAGCTCTCTCTTTTACAGTTTGAAGAGGCGATACAAAATATTTCCCGCTTTCACGAAGGTACAAGTTAAATGTTAATTCTAATAAGAAAACATTAAAATTGTATATAATTAAGATTTTGCAGACGATTCGTCTGTCCAGCAACACATTACAAGTGTTATGTCATCGCATATTCGGCTCGAAAATGGCGTTTCCTGTAAATCACGCATATGATGGAAATTGCACCCATCCTGCAATAAGCGGCAAAAATGATAATACAAAAATATTATTTCAACTTTGCGGAGTTACTAAAATGTCTCGTTGCTGTAATATTAAAAATTTTTCTTGAGTTTGTTGTTACGTAACAAGTGAGTACTCAATCACTAACATGCCAGATTCTACTGTAACCAAGATGGCACCTACTGGCATCAAGTAATTTATTTGAATTTTATATTTTTTCATCGTGTTAATTTTTTGTAGGAGAGTAACTTTAAATAAGGTGAATTTTGTATTTATTAAAATCGCAGTTGAATAAATATAATTAGTATCACCAGTTCAAAGTTTTGCACTAGTTAATTATGAGAGAGAGTTTAGTTAGTTTTTTAAAGGATATCTTTATTTCCACAAAATATTATATATTAATCGTGAGCCCGTGCGACCCAACCATACGAAGGGACTATATGAAAAGGCCGTAAGACATCCCATACAAACCATCCATACCAACCGTCCCCTTGAAATAGTCATGCCAAACAACCATGTGAACTGCTCATACTAGCTACCGAGCATCAATATACGAAAAATCTACGAGAAGCAACCATATGAGCCAACCACGCAAGCCAATAATACCAACTTAAAATACAAAACAACCATGCCAGTCAACCACACCTTCAAACCATTCGATCTTCCCATACCAAACGACCATTCCAACCGACCAGTCTAACAACCATCATTGATCAGCCAACCATAACAACTGTTAATGCTGACAAGTAATACTAACTGACCATTACCAGTAGACCATAACTAAGGTCCGTGCCAAAGGGCCATAACAGACGACCAGGCCAACCAACTAGACCATCCATCTGTACTCACTATCCATACTAGCCAACGACTGGCTGCACCCAAGACTGAATCCAATCAAGAACAGCTCCTGATGAGACAAATTCCTGCCAAATTAACTAGAAAAACGGACGAGACCATCCATCTGTACCAACAGACGATGGCGAATAATCTTGAAAAAAGTGGCCTAATACGAATCTCGTAGTAACCTCTTCGCACAAAATCTTTGCAAAATATATTACCTACAGCTAACCATACCAAAGCACCATACAAACGACCAGACCAACAAACCGACCAAACTGACGAACCATACAGACTGACCATTACTAGCAGCCCATACCAGACGACCATACCAGCTCTCGAGGCCATCCAACCAACCAACTAGAACAGCCAACCACATCGACTAACCATACTGGCCATACTAACCCCACCCAAGACTGACTCCTCACAAGAATGACTCCTCCCAAGAACGACTCCACCCAAACTGGCCTCTACTGAGTCAATCACCTGCCAAACTAACTATAACGCTTTGCAAAATCTTCAAAAATCTTAATAAATATTAGCAAATGTCCCCAAAATCTTCACGAATCTTCGCAAAACCTTTGTAAATTTTTTCGAAATCTTCGTCAATATCTGCAAAAAAACCTCGGTAATACTTCACAAATCATCTCACCCATAACTGACAGTACCAAAGGACCTTTCCAGCCAACCATACACACCAACCATATTGGAAAACTACTGATTCCACCAGAAAATGACACCACCCATGACAGACTCCTGCTGAGAACAACTCCTGCCGAACTGCTGTCTCGAACAATGAACGAGACCAGCCAGTAACACCAGCCGAATGTATCAGTCACACTTGCCATCAGTAGATGTCATCCAATCTCGAAACAAGTTGCATAATACCTATTCTCATTACTAACCTCTCCACGCGAAACTTTCAAAAACTTCATAAAACCACGCAAAAATTTTGCAAAAAATCCATAAAACATCTCACCTACCGCGATGATGGAGCGAATCGAAAAGTGAGTATCGGAAATTAAGTCCTCGCAAGTCACATCACGAACCAATGCGCGAGCTACCTAACATCCCTCAAAGTATGTCGCGAACCATGACGAGAGTTACGAAATATTCCTCAAAGCATGACGTAAGCCACTTCATGAAACAATATGCGACGAGGCTCGGTTGGCCGATGGACGAATAAATTCACCTCCACAAATATTATGAGAGAACATTGGTGAAGTAAAGGTCACACGTGAGACCACATGGGTGAAGATGGAGGTGACACATGAGAGACCACATAGGTGACGATGGAGGTCAAACCATCCTCAGCTGCCTCTTTGACGAAGCTGAGGGTATCATGATTGTTGATTAGGGAGTTGCTGTTTGAGGGAGGGGGGAGTGGTGAAGATATCATTATATGTGTCCTCAATTTTTAGAATTGTTTTCGATTTTTAAGATTTTTTTCTATGTACTTAACGATTTGGAGGGCAGTGGTGAGAGTGGTGGGGTGAGCGGGATTGGATGGTGAGGTAATATTATGTGTTCCTAGATTTACAGAATCAATTTTTCGATTTTCTGCGATTTTTCTCAATTTTTATGACTGGGAGGGTGGCAGAGAGAGGTGGGGTGTGTTGGATAGGCTGTGGGGTGAGAAAAAGGGACGGGTAAGGTAGCATTATAATTTCCTCTATTTTTGTCAATTTTTTATGACTGAGCGACTGTTGGCGAGGCGTGGGGGTGCTTGTTTGGGGTTTTCGGGAAGCGGGGGGAGGGGTGGTGTATGTTGTGTATGAGTGCTACAGCTCCGATCCCAAGTCCATTGAAAGATGAATTTTTCGTCATGAACTTCCATGTGTGTTCCTTGATTGGCACTCTCGTGGTGTGGAGGTTTAATCGGGTGTTCCCCTTTCCTCATATTCCTTCATCTCACAATTCCTCTAAGATTATGGCAGTTCCAGTGACATGAATTTTATTCGTGTACCTAATATTTTTCACAGAATAGAAAGAAGCAACCTGTTTACAAGTTTTTATATGGTATGGCAATTCCACGTTAAAAGTGTGGTTCAGAAATGCCCGATGATGAAATTAACAAAAACATGGTTATCCTAAACTCCATGTACCCACTTTGTAAAAATTTCGCAATGGAAAATGGTATATATAACATAATACTACCTATGGCCTAACGTGATTAGTAAGGATGGCACACTGTTGAAAATTGTGAATTAAATGTAGTTATTTGCAATATGCCAGAGACTACGTAAGAGCAAACAACATATTCGTGAATAGTGTTAACCTGAATCGTTTTCCTTCATTGGACACGTGATTAATAAGTATTATCAATTAGTAAACACCCGCGAATAATAAACCTTTGTTGGTTAACCTAAAGACACCCCCTAATTTTCTAATTATGGGCGATGCTATCACCGTCAAATGTTCGCAGATGACCGATATCTAAATTATGGTAACACAATTGACCAATTTTTTGTTTCATCTTACGTAGCTTCTGGCATTTTACAAATTGCCAATTTTATTTTAATTCCCAATTTTCAAGGGTGTGTTCCTCCTTCACTAATTACGATACGTAATACGTCTTATTAAGTTTCACGCCTCATTTCTCATAACGAATCATCTCACAAAAATGTGTGCCATGGGTTGAGAATCATCCTATATAATTATTATGAATTAAAATTTTGGAAATGTGTAAGTAATAATTAGAGATTGTTACGCACTGACAGATAGCGCGCTATCCAATGTTGGCGATCTAGCGAGATAAGCTCAGCGCGAAGTGCGGCACAGACGAGACTTGTCCTTCGCCAAGGAAATTATCGGGCGCGGCTTCACGAGCTCAGCTGGTTATGCTGTCGCTGAAGTGGAATGATGACCACCTGTAGAGATTTATTGCGACTCGCGTCGGTTAGCAACGTCGCAAGACAATGCCAGATTAATAGTACCTGCATTAAAAGAAAAACAAATGGTATAATAACATCTCAGTTTAAAGCGTTTTTAGATCACGAAAGTTATATGCCCCTAGGGGACTTGCAGTTCCTGCGATGAAAACTGTACTGCAGTGTTGATATGAATCACGTAAAGTGAGTGAAGATATGTGGGCGGCTCGTAACATCGACGTCTTGAGAGCCGATGAGGATGAAGTGAGGTGAGTATGTAGCAGCGCCGGAATGAAGGGGCGGGAGAAAACCCGCTGACCCTCATAATCTGGCATGATTCCTCTTGCGAAAATCCGGAGTGAAGCGGCCGAGGATTGAACCCGGTTCGCCTTGGTGGGAGACAGAGAGTCTGACCGCTCAGCCACCGTGGCCCCATGAATCACGTAGAGTGTTCAGACTTTCCTAGTAACGAATACGGTGTTGTTAAGAGGTCTGAATAGTGTTGGACTTATCGAGCGAAATAATAGGGTTTTATGTGTTAAATGATTTTACGTGTGTCTCAGCTACTTTTCACGATATCGCTTTGAAACCAAAAACACTCTATGCCCTTGTTATGTTAAAAATGATGCTGCAAGAGAGAAAGTAGGACCAAGAAGGGTTTGTATTTTTGTTGAATCTTAAATTAAAATTTACCCGCAATTTTCTAAGCATTAGAATATTTACAAAATAATCTTTTGTAGATACGTGGCCCGAGCAAAGATGGACAAAGTGTGTTTTGTTTCATTCTTTCTCTGGCGGTCTAGACTTCATGTAAGTAGTATTACAATTTATCAGAGTCAGATGGCTTAGCCAATTTCTTCAAAGGGTGCGGACCTAATTAACTAAACTATTTAATAATTATTTCTTATTTATTTACAACTACTACAAAGAAAATACTCACTATCTAATATCTGAAAATAAATGGCAGTCACTTGTTCTTTACAATTCATTGATTAAATCAATACATTTCACAATCACCTCAGACAAATTAATGCAAGCAAATAGGGGCTAACAAGAAAATCGGTCTCAATAAAAATAGTATTAAAACCAACTGAATTAATTCACAAATGACGTGTTCCTTTTTGACCGTTTCAATATTTATAGTAAAGTCTCTATCACATGTTCACTGATCCAAATTCCACCAGTTCGAAATTTTTTAGAGTGCTCCGAGCACCCTTATGCACATTAGCCCTCTACTCGTCGGGTTAGCTCTCAATATATCGGTGTTAAGAGACACCACAATCACTCCAATTCACTCCACTATTCGTCGGGTAGCACGCCCTCGCGTCCTGTTCACACCACAAATACCTCGTGCACCGTCGTCTCGTACCCTCCGCCGTCGTCCGTCCTTTTCGCTGAGGTCGTACGCTGCACCAGACTTCACCCTATTATACTCATTTAAGCCCTATGCTAACTTATAAGCATAGTTGGCCGTAATTTCCGAACCGTTTATGATGTAGGCACCAAATTCGTAAAATAGGCCTCGACGCAGGCAAAGAAAATTACCAAATAGTCATTAAAACCCTATGATAACTTATAAGCATTGTTGGTCTTTATACTATTATATAAATTCAGCCAGATGGCTACTAAAATGACTCTCGATCCTCCGGCAGTGGCAGTGAAAACTATCCGAAGGCTGTGTTGCGGCAAGGGACAATATAACTAGAAAATTCGTGTTGATCCTCTCAAGTCGTCGACTCCTCGGGCAGGTGGGTGGAGGGGCTGGGACGCCAGCCAGGTAAGCTGTTATTCATTGCCCCCCCCCCTCCACGGCCAACGGAACATCTGCCTGTGGTTGAGGGGAGGTTTGAGGTGTGTTCTACAATGCCGGACCGCGCGTAACATGATACCACAGAGCCCGCACCACGTGCGGGAATTGGTGCGTAACAGTATTTAAATTTTTACAAAATCACTTTTTTTAGTAAATATGCGGCTCGGGCAAAGATGGACAAAGCGTTTTTTGTTTGAAAGTAATATTGCGAAAGGTAGCCGAGATACGTTTAAAATCATTGAACATGTAAAACACTAATTTTTTGCTCAGTCGGTCACCGCACTTGGCAGCCGCGTTTAAGGCATTTTGCTGAATGGCTCAATGCGATTTAGAATGGGCGAATTTGGATATCTACAGTTTTCCAATTACTTCCACTACAGTTAAGCTTTCTAGCAGTCGGGGAGGGGGGAGTATTGGTCAGACTACTCACCCCCCACCTAGCCGAAACGGGTTCGTTTCCCGGCAGGGTTGCTTCTGGATTTTTTTCACTTGGGAACCGTGCCGGACGATGCCTCTGGTGGGAGGGTTTTCTCGGGGATCTCCTGTTTCCCTCGTGCTTGCGTTCTGGCACCGCCCCGTACTTACACTGAAGGGCCAAAAAAAACTGGTACACGTGCCTAATATCGTGTAGGGCCCCCGCGAGCACGAAGAAGTACCGCAAGACTACGTGGCATGGACTCGATTAATGTCTGAAGGTATGCAGGAGGCAAGTCACACCATGAATCCTGCAGGGCAGTCCTCAAATCCATATGAGTGTGAGGCGGTAGAGATTTCTTCTGAACAGCACGTAGCAAGGCATCCCAGATATGCTCAATAATGTTCATGTCTGGTGATTTAGGTGGCCAATGGAAGTGTCAGAAGAGTGTTCTTGCCGTCGGAATTCACAATTGTGATGAATAGGTGCAGGTGATATGACAGGATGTTTACGTATATGTCACCTGTCAGAGTCGTATCTAGACGTATCAGGGGTTCCATTTCACGCCAACTGCACACGCCCCATAACATGACAGAGCCTCCCACAGTTTGAACAGTCCTCTGTTGACATGTAGGGTCCATGGATTCATGAGGATGTCTCCATACCCGTATACTTCCATCCACCCGATACAATTGGAAACGAGACTCGTCAGACCAGGCAAAGTGTTTCCACTCATCAACAGTCCAATGGCGGTGTTGGCAGACCCAGGCGAGGCGTAAAGCTTTGTGTCGTGCAGTCAACAATGGTACACGAGTGGGCCTTCGGCTCCGAAAGCCCATATCAATGATGGTCCGTTGAATAGTTCGTACGCTGGCACTAGTTGATGCCCCAGCATTGAAATCTGCGCCAATTTGAGAAAGGGTTGCACGTCTGTCTCGTTTAATGATCCTCGTCAGTCGTCGTTTGTCCCGTTTGTCCATGATCTTTTTTCCGGCAGCAGCGATGTCGAAGATTTGATGTTTTACCGGATTCCCGATATTCACGGTACACTCGTGAAATGGCCGTACGCGAAAATCCCAATTTTATCGCTACCTCGGAGATGCTATGTCCCATATCTCGTGCGCCGACAATAACACTACGTTCAAACTCACTTAAATCTTGATAACCTGCCATTGTAGCATCAGAAACCGATCTAGCAACTTTGCCAGACGCTTGTTGTCTTATATAGGCGATGCCAACCGCAACGTGTTACTCTAATTGGTTCCATACCTCTGTTATTTGCATACGCACGCCTATACCAGTTTTTTTGGTTCCCCTGTGTATTTCACTTCACCCTCATCGGTTCTCAAGACCTCGATGTTACAAGTCGCTAAAATCTCTCTACTCTCCACTTCACTCGAAAAGTAGCAAATAAGTTGAATAAATTTGCTTGCGATACCTTCTCCACAGACATAATTAGAGGTAAGTTAGTTTCGCAAGTTATTTCTGTTTAGATCACAGTAATGATGCTCTAGTTTTTATCAAAGTAGTTCTAACATGCCCAGTTCAACTTTTCAGCCAGTAATAAACAGGAATGAACAATGTGACTGTATCAGGAGCAAACAAGTTGGTTAAAAAGAATGTCTCGAGCCATTGCAGTAGCCAAAGATTAAACAATTCGCTCGTTTTGGGCTATTATTCACGTTGTAATCTGAAAAAACAGTATTTTTGAGTTGTGAAATTCTTATATTTATGGAGCGAATTCTGGCTTGAGTATGTGAAGGACTGAGTAATCTAGGCTCCTGCCAAAAGATTTCGCGAAATTCGCGCATCTCTAGCCGTAATTAAAATGTCCCACATAAATATTACGAAAAAATGGTTCTAATAACTTCTTAATATTGTTAGCCAATTGAGAACCAGTGTACACAATCGAATACAAAACTCACATGGATGTTATTTCTGGACATCACCATGCACTGCGTGGCTCGACGACCGACGACCTTCCCTGTGGATAACTGATACGTGAACCGTGTCAGTTGGTCAAAGCTTTGATTGGTTCATATCACTACAGCTGAACACACAGCCTACATCTTAATGACTGTGAAAACGACACAAGCAAGTGTTGTGTCAAGTTAACAGCATCAGGAATCATAACATTTCTTGTTTGCCACACTTTAAATCGTAAACTAAAATGTATCTGAAAGGGCTGAGCTACTATCAAATATACACAAGCAAAAATAAATTTCAACGCAATATTCGAGTTGTAAATTATGAAGGAACACGGATAACATAAAACAAAGCATATATTTACAGCCATAAAGGACTTCCGTCAAGAAAATTTGCTATTACTTTGATATCTCCTAGCTTGTATTCAGAAAGGTCTTCACTGTGTTATAACTATAGACGGGAAAATTTCGCGGATACATTTGGCAACAAGCTAGCCTCCACAATATTTTGTGCACTCGAGTTTTAGTTAGTTATTTATTGGCTGATGATCCAGTTTTACCCCAGACCAGGTAGTACGGGATTTTGTTCTGGTTTTCTTGCAGGTTCGTATTCTTCCAAGGCGTGCCTTACAAATTGCGGACAGTTGGTAAAAGGAAGTCAAATGTATACGTGTGTGAAGTGAAACTTGTCCTCAAATGAATTCGCGAAATTTCCGGGTTTCTAATTATAACCTGTTAGAACTCGGTTCAAGACTGGCCAAGCTGTTTCGTGTTTTCTTTTGATTCTACAGGTGTGCCGAATTCATTATGGATCCGTGCCAGAACCATACTATTTAAGAAAACTAATATATTCCTTTCTCGTGATAGGATTAAGGTAGTCCAGAAATAGATAAATTCACGCCCAGGTTCTCCGTCGCCTCGTGTATCTTACCTGACCGTGCTACAGTACTTTGATAATGCAATGAGTAACATGCAATTTGAAATAAATAATCAAAATTTTTTTTTATATTTGTACATTAAAAAGATGTTCCTCTCTCGTTAACTATTCTTCAAACAAAGCGTGAACATTTTATTCCGGTAATGCTTCACCTTTTGTGGTATATTTGTCAATATTGTTATAGCTCTCTCACACACACACACACACACACTCTCTCTCTCTCTCTCTCCCCCTCTACCTCTTGACGATGACTTAATTAGGTGCATTCTGTGGCATGCCGCGTGCCCTTGTAGTAGATGTTGGTGATATGCTGAGTAGCCTACTGTTATTCTTTGCTGAACATTGAACAATTACTTTTTGACCATTTACTGCCTGTTCTGCGTAATAAAGCCTAATGAACACGGCTGAAAAGTTAACTGGGTCTAGTTCTGTCCACCCACTTGTCTCACTCACTTGTATTTTACAGTCCGATAAATCGGTTCTCTTGGTTGGTTTGGTGCCACCCTGACGGAAAATTATCCGCAACGTTTCCTTTCCAAAATACAAGAATCATAAATTAAAAACAAATCCTTTAAACAAAAAATGTTTCTTGTATCGTGTGAAACATTTGAGATTGTGAAATTGCAACACACTTAAGAAACTATCAGAATGAAAAAATATATATAATAGCATTACAAAAACCATAAGAGTTGCATAGTAATCCAGCAATATTACTTGCACAAAATCAGTGTGTTGTAAAGCCTCCATTAGCTACAATAGTAGCTGCTGCACGCCGTAGCATCGAATCAAACAGGCCTTGGATGTGTTCCGGGCGAATCGCCTGCTAGGCTGCTTCTACCCGAGTCCACATTGCATTGGTATTGGCTGCTGCATGGGTGAGAATGACGGGCTAGTTGCCAAGTGACCATATCACAGACATGTTCAACAGGTGATATATGCCTATTGGGTGAACATGCGGACCAGGGAAGAATCGCCATTTCCCTTGCTTTGAAAACGACCTCGGCATTTCTGGCAATGTGTAGTTGGACGTCGTCTTGTTGGCATGTGGTTCCAGGAGTGTGCTGAAGAAAAGGTACAAGTTGAGCCCCCACAACTCCCCTGGTTCAACAGTTGCTTTCGACAGCGCCCAGAATACGAAGCAGCTAAGATCGCCTGTGATACCCAACTACTTCCCAACCCATCGTTCGTGCAGTACGAAGCTGCGTCATGCATCCTGGAAGATGACGCTCGCCTTTATATAGTCGAATGCATCTACGCCCGCAATTGTAATCCAAGTCGAAGCAGGACTCGTCGGGAAACATACGTTGCATCTCTGCACGGCGGCGGGTGTGTTATTTAATCCGCTGTAGCCTAAGGCGTCAGTGGTTCAGGCTCAAGGGAATCCTCCAAAAATGAATTAATGCAGTCGCCTTCGAATGTAGAAGAAGACGATGTCACGCCTGTTGTGGTGTTCCGACGTTCTGCCAGCATTCGAGACGAAGCTGAACAGCCCGTCACTCCAACGATGACAATGTGTCTGTCATTCCATGGTCCAGTTCCAAGTGTTAGACACGTCCTGTTCTCATCAGTCCACTGCTCCCTCATTCGCGTCACTTCCATGGAATTATGGCATGTAGGAGCAGCAATTTCCGGGTACGAAAATCCTCCTTCGACCAAGGCGATCATTCATACCCGTTCGAATTCCTTAAGGACGAAAATTTTTGTTATTTTACATTTGTGCCACATACTGTTAAACATGTAGACATTATCTGTGAATACATTTTCCTAAGATAAATTATTGTATATCAAATAGCTTTTGCAAAATGACATGTCAACATTAGAATTTTCTTGTTTTTAAGGTACAATAAAAATAACTCAAACTATTTGCAAAAAAATTAACAGGAGCAACTGAAAAGTTTGGCTTAATTTATTGTAAGATATGCTTAGCAAAAATTATTTTACAAAAAATCAGAGGCAGCCACAAAGAAAAAATACGCAACACTTTCCTTATATTTACTATTAGCTTGAAATTGCATAAACATTTCCTTGTACGATTTTACAGACGTCTATAAGAAGATCTTGACATCTTCTTTCAGTGTGAATAACCTCAATTGCGTACGTAAGTTAGTTTTCGTAGTTTGTAAAGTTCTAAAACAGTAAAATTATGATTTTGATATGTATTTATGCGAAAACTATGCGCTCAGAATGTTTTTTTTAAAAAGAAGAAGTAAGTACTGTTAATGTCTAAAAGTTGAACACTATGTGGTACAAATATAATATTACACATGTGTTCAACGCCAAAGCTATTAAAGTGCTTAAATGTGCTGTTTTACGTCGACGAGACGTACTGACGCCAGAAGGAACATTTAAAAACTCACTGACTACGAGAAACTATACTTGTCTGGATCAACAACAGTCCTCTCGCTGAGAAAACGGTTTTGTTGAATCAAACAATTTTGTTTCGTGCGACCAAATTAATCGTTTGTTTAAGGGCAGTGAAATATTTTGTTGTTGAAACAAAATAATTTTGTTGTTCTTATTTTGTTGCCCCAAACGAAGATATGTCTGGTACAACAAAAGATTTCTTTGGCTCCACGTGCATTAAAGAGTTACAGTCAACATAAACAAGTAGAAGCACGTCCGAGATTCGAACCGAGTTCGTCCGCGCCAGAGCGATGCGCCTTATCAACCTCACCTAGAGTAAAAATGTGGAATGTTCTTAAATTCATAAAATTACAATACTGGAAAACGTACGCAAATGTGTACTTCAAGTTTTACAGCTGTACTTTTTAGTTTCCCGTTCTAAGTGTTTTATTAGAACGTTTTTGCCATCATTAAGCATCAATGATGCAGTAAGAAATAGCGTTACTATTCTGCCACAAAGATGCAAGCAATCTCTCATGCTCTATTTTCGAAAGAAGATAATCAAATAAGTGGTCATTCAAAAATATAAACGGTTGATTAGACAAAATCAAAATAAGGTAATCAAATGAGTGGTCATACAAATATAAACAGTTGGTTCAACAAAATTTTTGTTTTCATTATTATTCCTTCTGGCCCAAAACCGTGGTTTTCTCAAATTCAACGTGTATTTTGTTAAATGAGCAAAATGTATTTATTTTTGCTATTAAAAATTTTGTTACTCAACAAAATATTTTGTTGGGGCGACTAAATATAATAATGGCCCCACACGAACGAATATTTTGATTGCTGTTCTCTCAGTGCCCCTTTAAACGCCATTTCGAATGTCGCTGCAGCGTCTAGGCATGCGCAATCATTCTCATATTTTAATAATTTGCGTATGACACCCTGTTTCCAATCCCATATGCGTTTTATTTCATTTACATGTTTACTTCAAGCTGTTGTAATTTTCATACAAATGAGTGTACATCGTCATCTTGGAACAAAACATTGTTAACTGCTTTTATTTATTGTGGCCCCATACATTTATTCTAAATGTGCTTTTTAGAAATCTGTATTAACTCTCTGCAGTTAACTAATAACCGATAACCTTTGTGTATTCAATAATATAAAATGTTACTATTATAGCAGTAATTTTTTTTTCAGATAGTGTAGATAACTTAACGTTCCACCGAGAGAATAATTAAGCAATTCAGTAATGAATGTATTCTGTAGACCAACAATGGTGAAACTTGAAGTCTTTCCTTTGAAACCGATAAGGCCATCCCGAAAAGTTCGAAACAATCATTCGTTACTTTTTGAAAACTGAATCTTTCTTTCTAAAAATAAAAAAAGACAAAATACTCTAATTAGAGTCGTAAAATCTTCTTTGAATTCACGATAAGGATTTTTAAAAACATTTACTTGATGATTTCTTTTAAATTTCCGCGTAACGTGCGGAAATTAATCTCCTATCTAAAACACGTAATGAATGATTGTGTTTGAAACAAGAACTTGGCAGGCCTCGACACCGACAGTTCGCCGGCTGCGTGTTGGTGTGTATAAATTACCTCGCTACCCGCCTTGCAGTTGGAGACATTACCTAATCTACCCGGGCTTATTTGCAAGAGCGTAAATCTTCTGAACTCTGTTGCCATGGTCAGAGGAAGAGAGGTTTCTGCGTGGTATTTATACATTTACGGAGCTTGATTTATCACTTACAAGCTAAACATACCTCACAGGGAACATCGCTGCCTGGAGAAAAGTCAAGAGTGCTGGTTGTGGAATGGCTTGTCCTTGATAGGCAAGCCCGTTTATTTAAAATCGCTTTGCCGTTAATCGAAAACAATATTTCTCGGAAACGAAACCTGGCAACGCCACAAAAAAAATCTTTTGTGGCAGGTTTAAGTTGGCAACTTTTCCTGCCGTACCTCCAAGCACTGGCGTTTACACAAGCCAATTATTTCATGCAGACATTTCAACTGAAGTGCAAGATAAACAGCAAGCTATTAACGGCCAAAGGCCACAAACATTTTTCCTACCTCGAGCAACGCGGTCATTCAATGACCTTCACATTGTAAAAACGATTTCTTTGCCGGAACTCCTGATTTGTAACCGCAAAGAAAAAGTAGTTTAAATATGAGCCACTGCAAAGTAAGGTAGCCACAAAAATATTTTTTTAAAATCTATATAGTAGGGCTTAATGACCTTGCATTGCCGTTACAATAGTTAAGCAAACGTCTTTGTGGTAATGTCAATTACATTGCAAAGAATATTTGTGCTCTGAAAAACCACCGTGATTAACAAATAAGAGGGAAGTAACATTCAGTATATTTCAAAATTATATTCACAAAAAGGACAAGGACTGCTTATAGACTCGAATCCACAGCCGCGTGGCATTAGCGTAATGCCCTGTGCCATAAGACTATTTCTTAATTCTGTGCCAGGCTAATTTTGATATGTAGCTTATGTCCAGTAGTAACGCGAGCCTTAATGTAATGTCTACTCTTGGAAAGAATTGAGGCTAGAGATTTGTAGAATTACTGTGCTTCAGAACGATATTAAACGTCTGTAGGACGATTGTACATCTGCTGTTGTAGTTTCGTAACTACAGTATATATTAATTTGTGAATATTTCTATCGGAACAATAGTTGCGTGCTGAAAACTACAATGTATGAAATAAAACATTTCATATCACTTAACCGTTACCTTTGATACGAATGAATTTTTCTTTGCTGTGAACAAAAAAACAGCTCAAAGAATGTTTATTTCTTGTCTATGAAATAAGGAAATATTGTCATAAAACGAAACCGGATAAACAAAACATTTATTAACACCGAACCTATGTTTCTCTAACCTTCTGTTTGAGTTAAAGAAATATGTTACTGTGAACAAAACAGCCTCAAATAAATGGTTTTCTTTGCTGCATAGAAAAGAGTGAATGGATATTTTTTCGTAGGTTTACAGAAATACATTTTCCAGTACGAGAATAACTTGTTAATTCCCTCTGACATTCCAATCTTCACTACAGCCAAAACGGAGTGGGTTGCGGCATTCCGGACTTGTGTACTCAGTTAACCACACAGTAAGAAAATTTTGCACTTGTCTAAACTAGTTACAAAAGATTTTCCTGTGACTCTAGAGCTTAAATATTGCATATTTAAAACGCGTTGTTTAAAAAAAAAACATACAAAATTATTTATGCAACTCATTGTTTGTAATAGTCTTGAAGTATACAACACTTGCTTGTTAAATTAATAATTAGTCCTAATCATTCCACACTAATATTTTTTGGAATTGACACTGATTTATTTGTAATAATGAAAAATTGATTTGGTCACTAGTTTACGAAGAATTCCTAGTACAAATACAAAAGTATTTTTACAGTGCATACTGTTCTCTCAACCTGCTTAATTAGCTTAAGATTTTAATAAATAATTACAACACTGCTTAAATTTTTATTACCCACCAAGGACTGGAACATTATAACGTATTTTTTTAATATTAAAAATTTTTTTATAGCATTTATAAGTTACGCCAGTTTTAGTCAGTAACGTTTCCAGAAAAATTCAACAAATGAAAAACTTCACCACAAATGACAGGCTCTATGTAAGCTTATTTAAAATCGATATACTTGCAGTCTCTGTCTGCAATAATGCTGACAAGGGTAATTGTTGTTGATTTCTGAATATCAGAGTATTAATTCAACACAGGATAGTACTGAACTAAAAGAGTAAGGGCGATCGTACTCGGTGATTCTGATGGACTTCGAACAACTTAAAATATACCGAGTATGTACCAATAAACTAGAATTCATACAAGAAACTAGGCTGGAATCATAACCGGTTCGTATACCTGCTAAATGTTTGTATCGAACCTTACGTAACTAAAACTCGCACTGGAAAAAATAAGTAACTGAAGTTTAGTACTATTTACATTTTTGAAACAAAATAGTAAGTTACCGCGGCCGCGATAGTGTAGTGGACAGACTACTTTCCTCCCAACAAGTAAAACTAGGCTTGATTCCCAGCGGAGTCGCTACCTGATTTCCGTGCGTGTGAACCGTGGTGGACGGTGCCGCTGGTCGTCGAGTTTTCTCGGGGATCTCCCTTTTCCCTTGCCATGGCATTAATGCACTGCTCCATACTCGCCGCGCTTCACCCTTAACTCCACAGTACATTACGAAACTTCACATTGTTGTAGGAACATAGCATGATATCTTGGCATTTTATATGTGACCTCAGAATCCCATGATACATATTAGTTTGCTTTCACGACTCCGAAGGTAAGAGCGTAATAATTGATGAGAGTAAGAAGTTCGAATACATCGTAATTGATTACTCATACAAACACACCGTTACCGGAAACACTTTACCGTCTTCTCCGAGACACATGAGATTTCTGAGCGCTGTAGTTGTACCTTCTCGGATGTAAAACCCGAAGATTTTAAAAGACAAAATGTGTGCATGTGAGATTGTGTGTGTTCTTATGGACGCATGACCGCATATGTCTATATAATGTAAAACTCACTACGCAACATGTAACTATTTGACGGAGCAACCAAGGGACTATAGCCAACAAATGTTTAGCGAAAGAAGGATATATCCGACTATTTCACACAAAGCTGGTATGAAATGGAACATTTTTCATAACAAATTGTGCTTTACAGATGGAAAACAAAAAGGAAAACATTAAAGCGCATATTTTGTGATGTAGCATGTGTAAAATAATGGAATTTGTCTGCACTGAAACAGTTAAAATGTAAACTAATTATTATTCCTGATTTTTAATTGTTGTCATATTTTGCGTATAACATTATTGCGATTTGTATTATTATTATTTTATACCATAATGTGATAAAATAAGGCACAGGAAATTTCTTTTCCGTGCAAAACCTAGTGCATTTTTATGGCCGAGGGATTGAGGCACGCCTGAAACAGCGCTACACATATCCAGGTATAATAGGTCACTTGACCAGAGAGCAGAGGCCAAGCACAGAGCTGTTAATAATATAGAGGTGAAAATATAGTTTATACCGCGAACTCCAGCCGCACACGAAAGCAAAATGGCGTCACAGGCAGGCAACATACTGGAACACCATTCACCAATCAGTGAATTGTAATCTACTCGCTAGCCGGCAGCCCAGCAAATAAAGAACGTTTAATAGCATGCAGTAACCAATCAAAGTGCTTAACCCCAGACTCGCGTAGCCAACCAGAGAACGGGTGCGCCCACATCAAAGGAACCGTCATGGCGTTTCGTCTCTGTGTTCTTATCTACTCTGTGACTATACCCCATTTTCCTTCTGCGGTTTACACAAATTAAAACTTTAGCAATTGACTTTACGATTTTACTTTACGTTTCCTTTCGGACATGTTGTTTCTTATAGAGATTGGCGCAATGGAACTGTCAAAGATAAAGTCAAGCACACTTAACTTTACGATTTCGAAAAGTTAAAACTTAAAGTCAAAGTAAAGCAGCAACTTTGCCGAGAATCTAATATAGGTTATGTGGAAATAATATTAGTTTACTGTATAACGATTTTCATCTCGTGTATTTCGTGATACTTACGAATAAAGTAAACAATAGAGTTTTTTCATTTTGAAATGCAATTTTAATATATATAGTTAGGACGATTTAAAAAAACACGTTTGTAAAAAGTTCTCCTGGATAATATACAATGATTTACATAAGAAAATACGCATAATTACAAATATTGCAGAGCCGATTTTCAATTGTCTAAACTGTTACTTCACAGTTCTATTGTGAATCGGTTGTTTCGTTTTGTCAGAGGAAGGTTAATGTAAAGTCATGTAAAGTCAAATTCTAATGATTTCTATTTTGTTAGGGCCTGTATGATCTACTCGCAGTTTTATCACAAATTTTTTTTAATAAAACCTTTGAAAAATCAGCCTATATATGACGTTCTTGGGTGTTTGAGACGTTTGACAAGCGTTTTATACTTGTGCTAATATAAAAGAACCTTATTTTTTGATAAATTGAAATTTTACTTTTATTAAACCTTTTAACTATAATATTTAATATATAATAAATATGAAAAAAACCGCGAGAAAATAAGTGTGTTGATAATACCTAGTAAGGAAAAGCTATGCAAAATACACTATTGTTAGTGAAAATTGCAGCACACAGAAAGAATTTCCAGGATGAATACAAACTCGGAGGATGTGTAGAACAGTGTACCAGCAATAAGTGATTACGACTGCGGAGATATAGCGTACACATAGGCCCGGCAGTGCCATCTGGTATGTGACCGGAAAGGTCAGTGTTACGCCAAACTCAGTCAGTGAACAGCCGTCAAGCGAAGTGAAAGCAAGTGCCAGTATGCCTCGTCGACATCAAAGGGCACCTTATCAGCATGTGAGTGAGTTCGAACGGGGCAGAATTCCCGGTTTCCGGGAAACGGGTTTGTCATACCGTGATATTAAGGCTCGTAAAGGGCATGCTGATATGGCAGTGATGCATGTGTGGCACCAGTGGATAGAAGAGGGTCGTACGCAGCGACGAGCGGGTACTGGACCACGCAATGTGATCACAGCACGGGATGACCGCCATCTTGTCGGCATGGCCGTAACGGACCGTACAGCCTCGTCCACTGTGTTGGCTCGACACTGGAGCACTGCAACGGGCGTGGACCTGCATGCGTCGACGATTCGACGCCGTCTGCTGTGGGCTGGACTGGTGGCACGCATGCCATTGCGTCGGCTGCCATAGTTCAGAAACCACAAATACCTCAGACTAAAATGGGCCCGTGAACGCCGTCACTGGCGTGCTGAGTGGCAAAATATAAAGTTTTCGGATGAGTCCCGCCTCAACCTGTCCTACAGTGTGAAGGCCACATGTGTGTTGGACGCTACCGTGGTGACCGCTATATGGCAGCTTGCATTGTGGAGCGTCATAGCGGAAAAACGTTACGTGTGATGGTATGATGTGCCATTGGATACAACAGGTAAGCTCGACTCCTTCGTATTGAGTGAGGGCAATCTGAATAGCAACCGCTACATCAGGAGGTTTTAGAGCCCGAGGTACTGCCCCTCCTTCAGGCAACTCCACATTCCATATTTCAGCAGGAAAATGCATGACCAAATGTGGCGAGGAATGTGCAAGCCTTCTTCAATGAAGGTCGTTTACAACTTCTTCCCTGGCCTGCAAGTTCGCCTAACATGTCGTCCATCGAACATGTCTGGGGTATGGTTGGTAGGTGACTTGTTCGTCACGGACCTCCAGCAACCACTGCCGATGCTTTGTAGACTCGCATACAAACCGCGTGAAGGAACGTATCCAGGTCCTATTTGATTCCATGTCACGACGTTTAAGGACTCTGATTGAAACACGTGGGGGCTTCAACCCATACTGAATTCTCAAGGTGAGAGATCTTGTACAGTTCTGTAATCCTAATCAAATGTGGATTTTAATTTTACTAATCTGTGGTATAAAGTTCACTTCAATCACAAGTATCCCTCTTGATGTTGCATTTTTCACACACTTTAAGTGGATTATTACACTGACCGTGCACAAATACAGTGCATTGTTTATTTAGTGTTATTTCTTAGAATCGGTAAAGCTTTGTTCGTTTGACGCGGAGGAATATCTTGAAAGTAGAACTTTAGCAGGGCTTGAGAAAAGTTATAAGTAACCGTGAATAGACTATAGTCAGAGCAGGACAGTGGTGTATGGTAATACCCTGAGGACGGAAGGCCACAACCTCTCAGTCTTGAGCGTGACAGGTTGGCCTGTAGGGAGCGGCGTTATTCCAAGAATGCAGTTGGCTCGCGGGACTTGGGAGACAGCGTACTGGAGTAATTGCACCAGGGAACACGCCAACTATAAGTCACGTCGTCGATCCTGGGCGACAAACGCCACAGCGAGGTTTTTGTGTCTCCGGGATGGTCAGTGGCCAACATACGGTTTGTCGCCATGCTGCCGATCGACAAGCTGGAAAAAACAATCAGTAAACGAGATCTTGAGAGCTGCTGAGGGTGAAATGAGGAAAAAATGGAGTAGTGCCAAAATATAAGGGCGGGGGAATCGGGATATCCCCGAGAAAGCCCGCCGACCAATGGCATCATCCGGCATGGTTCCCACTTGCAAAAATCCGGAAGTGACTCAGCCTGGGATTGAACCTGGTTCACCTTGGGGGAGGCGAGCATTCTAACGACTCAGCCACCGCGTCTCCTTGTACTCAGTTGTACTGGGCTTTGTACTCTTCTCAAGAAAAGGTATGACCTAAACAAATCTGCCTAAACCTTATTCTTCGATTTCTAAGTGTGTTTGAATGGTAAATAATAATTTCCTGAAATTTTTAACAATCTAAATTCTTTTTCGCTTGTGATATGAAATAACAGCCTGGAAAAAAATACTGCTCTAAGAGGAACTAACTTTTCAAAATATGAATTAAACTATACACAGGATGATTCTAAAATCGTGGGACAAACATTGAGGGGTGGTAGAGCTCACTAAAACAAACAATTATTGTATAAGAATATATGGGCGGAAGTGACGCTTTGAGTCATGAACACAAAAATAACACATGAAATGCAACACATTGTTTATTTACAACGTCGCCGCTAAATACCTTTTTACAGCAATGTTTATAATAATTGCTCAAAATTGCTACCACCGACAGTAATGCAAGCTTGGTAGCGTCGGTGGAGTGATTCGCGAACAGATTCAAATACGCCGGGTATTTCACGCACGCCACCATTGTCAGCCAATCACGCCATATGTAGAGGTCGCCAAGCATGCGTGACTGTTGGTGGATGCATTTCCAACAACTTTTTTTTAACATTTTCTGTACGGAATCACTTGTTAAGTATGCTGCTAATGAACATTTTATGTTTCCGTTAATGTGTTATGTTTTTGTGTTTGTGCCTCAACGCGTCACTCCCGCCCATATATTCCTATACAATAATTGTTTGTTTTAGTGAGCTCTACCACCCCTCAATGTTTGTCCCATGATTTTAGAATCATTCTGTATATATGAATCATGAAACGGTAAAGGGACGTAAGTCCAGTATTTGGCTGTTTTGACTTAAACATATGTACGAGTTATGTAGAGATAGACTCATGGGATGGTGTTAACAGGACGTAAGTCTCGCACATCCTTGACCATATAACTAAGCTGCATGTTTGTAATGCAGTGTAGGACTCAAGTCCAGAACGTACGACCATTGAACACTGCACTGCATGTCTAAGAGATTGTAAATAACACCAATAATAATAGAGTCCACCATTGCCATACCTACACATAAACAAAATACGATCATGACCCGTTTTTGTATGTTTATTTACTCTAGAAAATTTTAGGGCGTGAATATGGCGGCTATCAACGAAAATAATAAACGAGCTAAAAAAAGGAAAGATGTCAGGAATGGAAGGGAATATGCAAGGAATGAAATAAAACAATCTCGTTTGACAGGAAAGGCATACATAAACCACAGAAACAAATAAATTCCTGCACGGAAAACAGAAAATCAGTGTAGATAAGTTTAAACCTGTGGTTATGTCAGGAAACTGTGCGTAGATTTGAACGATGTTATAAAGAAAGAACATAAACATGCAGTTTCAATATTTATACAAGACAATACGATGTTTTTTCCAGCTGCATACAGTAATATTTTGTGCGACTTAACGAAGACAAGCTGTTGGATATCATAACACCTTTCAGTGATGATTTTTCAAGCAAGGACTCCCAAGATCTGCGTCTCCAGCGCTTAATAGAAACGACGCCTGTTTCTCGTAGAAGGAAGAGGAAGGCAGAATCCAACAAGTAGAGAAGTACTAGCTTTACCTACCATGTGTTGTGCTACGGGAAAAGAGTAAAGGTGTGTCAAAAAGCCTTCATTGGTTTACAGGTATATCAGAGAAGTGAGTTGTGCGCTTGAGGCAGATACTGATGGCAGGTACAACTCCAATTGATCAGTGTGGTAAGCATCCTAAACCAATACCAGTACCAGTAGCAGACATAAATAAAATACATGAACATATTTCGTCGTATCCAGTGAAAGAGTCACTATTCAGGAAGACCACATCAGTATCTTGATGCTCGACTAACAATAAAAGCTATGTACGATATGTTCAAACAGAAACACCCTGAGAGCAATGTACAATATCATTACTATGGGCAATATTTCAATGAACACTTTGAACTGCCATTTGGTCGCATAACCTGCGAGGAACTGAAGCTTAAGCTTAAAAGCCCACATCTTCATAATGTTGTTAAAAGGGTTGCTACTGCAGAGATTTTGGTACATAACAGACGTGCAAGTAAGTTCTAGACCCAACTAAAAGACTTGGATAAGAAGTGCCAGGAAAGTAGCGCTGTATATGTTACGGCAGTGGACTTTATACAGAATCTTCCTCTGCCACATATGCCTGTTTAATCAATATTCCAATTACACCAACTCTGGGCCAATGTGTTTTGCAAATAAGACATGAAGATGAATAAAACTCACTTTTGTGTGTATCATGAAGGCATTGCTAAGAAGGAGCATATGAAGTTTATTCCTTCATACTGGAGTACATTAATGAAAACATTCCTTCTTATGTGACAGACCTGCATGTTTACTCCTCTGATGGATGTGTAGGTCATAACAAGAACCACTATGTCTTTCGCACATTGCTATCACTCACTGACATGGGACGTCCTAATACAATCATTCACCGATTTACTATTCGGGGACATTCCTTTTTACCATGAGTTAAGGTGTTCGGAAAAGTGAAAAGGACTATTAAAAAAGTCGATAAAATATAATTCCAATGCAATACGCATCGCTGATTTTACACATCTCTGAGAAGAGTATCGCCACAGTAAAAATGGTCTACTCAAGTTACATACAAGACTTCAATAACTGGTGCCCTGCATATTATAAAAGAACAATACTGTAAGTGGAATTCATGAATCGTTCTGTGCCACATCCGGAAAAGGTCAGCTTCAAACCTACAGAATACATTAAATATACATACTCCGTAGACATGAAACGATGTGTAGTTGTGCCTGCTTACATTGGTGTCCTTGCGGGTCACACTTTCAAACTTGCAAGGCAAGGTGTTGCGAATCTAGCTCTTCCACACACCTTAGCATATCCACAAGGTAGTGTTCCCATCAACGTCAACAAATTGGCAGACATTCAACAGATGCTGCCATACATTCCTCAAAGAGAAGAAGAAGACGAATTTTACCAAGAGGTTTTTTGCTGGGACAACATGGATGGATTAGACGATGTTAGTGACGATGACTAGAAACAAACATTGTGGTGTGGGCCTTCAAGTCACGTGGATAATACATATTGTACAGTCACTACTGCTATTATTGTTATTACCGTTGTGTGTATGACAACATTACGTAATAACTTTAAACTACTGTAAGATTCTACCATACCATTGCAAAGTATTACTCTTAAATGTACTGACTCTTTTATTTGGTGTGAAACTATCTTATTAATCAAGAACGGAAGTTTGAGGGGTGTTTTTGAAGGCGCGCAGCGCCCCTCCCTTAAGTGGTAGAGGGTTGGAACAAAAGTTGTGCAAA
>NQII01001598.1:124200-169135 GCA_002778355.1 Clitarchus hookeri
CTCTCACTCCCCCCTGGGAGGAGATACCAAGACAAGGGGGGTGTGTTTTTGAACTTGGGTTAGTGCTGGAAGTCGCAGTTTTCGGCCAATTTCGCCAAGATTTGAGGGAGGGCTGTTGTCTTTGGGTCAGTTATGCCCTTTTGGAAGAATGTTGGTACCCCGGGGTGGAGGGGTTTTTTTATGTTTTTCGGCTAATGAAGCCTCAGTTTTCGGCCGATTTCAGCGGGATTTAAGGGAGGGCTGGGAATGGCCATTTTTGTGTCTGGTAGCTATGGAATTTGAGGAAGGGGGCTTGGTTAAGTCCTTTGGGATACTTGGTTTGGACGATTGAAGCAGTGATGATTTAGAATGTGACGGAGATCGCGTGTATCATTGAGACAAGAGATGTGGCTGGGCTACTTTTTAGCCTCGGCTGATACAGAACGTGACGGAGATCACGTGTATCATTGTGCCCAGTGGTTTGGGGCAAAATTGCAACCACGGCTCTCCCACGCTTCAACGGGACGTTTGTAATGCAGCCTGCATCACATATGGTCACATATGTGATGTTGCCGGTCCCAAGCCCGGATAAATGCAGAGGGAGTGTGTTTGATGTGTAGGCGTACATATCAAGCACATCAATACGTACGTGCTGTATACAGTCGTATAGGGGTGGCTTTGGTGATGGTCCCCTACCAGCCTTGGCTGGATGTTTTACGCACAGAGGGTGCGTCTTAGGTGAAGGCCACCCTCCGAGGTTCGGTAAGGGCCTTATGCATTGGCGTAGCCGTGGTGCTGGCTTACGTCCATGTATACAAGAAGTGTCAGATGTGTGGAGGGTGCGTCTGTGGTTATGCGCACCCTCCAAGGTTGGCTCTGTCGCATGCATGTGGTCTGTTTGCTGTGTGTCATATTTTACCGATGGGTTTCTTTTTGTTACACATGGGGCATAATTGGATGTGACCGCTGAAAACTGTGTTTGTGAACTTTGATATTGTGTGACTTTTGTGACTGCTGAAAACTGTGTTTGTGAACTTTGGCATTGTGTGGCTTTTGAAAGTGTTGCTTGGAAAATCGCATCGCGATGCCCAAAATTAAGAATTGGAGAAGTCCTGCCACCCGGACTCAAAACGAAAAGAAGCGCATTATAAAGCATTTGCCAAGAGAAAGGTGTTCTCAACCATCAGACAGTGTGTCAGTTGCATCTGAGTATGTACCATCGAAGGTGACAAACAAACAACCGCAGGTGACAACCCCTGTTTCTGTGAACATGCATTTGTCAACAGCAAAGTGTTCTGGACCATCAGACAGTGTGTCAGGTGCATCTGAGTCCATGCCATCGCAGGTGACAGCCCCTGCTTGTTTGAACATTGACTCTGTGTAATTGTGTATGTGAACATTGATTATGTGAATATGTAATTTGGACAATCGTGTTAAGATGCCAAAGGTTAAGAAGTGGAAAAGTGCGGCCACACGGTCACAAGATGATAAGAAACGCCTCAAAAAGCGTGCGTCAAGAGAACATTTGTCTCAGCAATCAGGCAGTGTGTCTGGTGGATCTCAGTCTGAAATATCTCAGGTGTCAAAACCTGTGAGGACGTCAACACCCGTCCGAGGAGAGCGACCTCCAACAATATTTCACGACAGCCAAGTGGCAGGTCCTTCCCATGCACGTGATCCACCTGTTGTGCAAACAATGGAAGGAGAGATACATGCACACCCGTGCGAGGAGTGCGACCTCCTACAATATTTCATGGCAGCCAAGTGGCAGGGCCTTCCCATGCCCCTGATCCACCTGTTACGCAAACAAGGGGAAGGCTAAAAACACATTCGCGTGTAGCCTCTGATGGTGGACATTCACATGGTCCTATACCACCTCTTGTTGTGCCTTCTGACACAAGCATCTTAACAGAGTCAATCCTGTTGGATGACGAAACAATCAAGGGTTTGATGGGGCCCTTTTACGAAAAGACAATTCACCTGTGCTCATCCTCCAAGAGGAACAGGCGGCTCTTACAAGGGCGAGACCAAGAACATACCATTCACTGCACTGCCATGCTGCCCATAGAGGTGGGCCAGTTTCTGTCGAGGCACACGACATGGGACAGATGGATAATGAGTGTAGGCATTGTGGCGCACTCTTTTTTGCAAGTGAGGGCATAAAACACGATGGCTTGTTCACCATATGTTGCATGTCCAGTGGAGGGCACAGATCCTCGGTATAACCAACTTTACTTTATCGATGTGGATGCAGCGAATGCTGCCAGGGTGCGTCAGCACAACCCTTGCCAGCTTGGGATTTGGAGATGCTGGAACATCTTCTTGGTGGGATCAATCCTTTTGCGCAGATCCACAAGTCAATGCGTCAGCTGATGGTGGCGGAGGAAGAGGAGTCAAGGCGGAGGGGTCGCCCTTCGAGGCAAGTCACCTTTACTATCAAGACGGGCCTGAACAAGGATCCCGACATATACAACCTTCCTGTTGATCTAAATGAGGTAGCAGCGATCTTTGTTGGTGATGTGCCGCCCTTACAGCACGATATCAGGATGTATCCTAAAGATAGGCCGGTGCAGGCAATAAGTAACCTCAATGCTTGGCAGACCCGATGACTTACCCTATCCTGTTCCCACACGGAGAACATGGCTAGACCTGTGGCCACGGCCACTCTATCATTGTGAGCGCGACTCGCAACACAGTAACATGCAATCAGTTCTATGCATATCTCATAATGCAGAGGCGCGGGTTTTCAACCCTGCGCCATTCTGGGAAACTGTACCAACAGTTTGTCGTCGATGCCTACTGTAAGGCGGAGGCCTTGAGGATATGGTTCATAAGGCAGAACCAAGCAAAGCTGAGAGTCGAGGAATACCTGGGGCTTCACGAGCACGTGCAGAGGAGAGCTGATGCTGCTCATGCCAGAGTGGGCAAGGTTGTGATACTTCCATCTTCTTTCTATGGGTCGTAAAGACACATGTATCAATGCTACCAGGACTCGGTAGCTATCATGTGCCACTTTGGCAGACCAGATATGTTCATAACTTTTACTTGAAATCCGAAGTATCCGGAGATTATACCAGCAGGCATACCATCGTCCTGATGTTGTCTGTCGAGTATTCAAATGTCAACTTGATGCTTTAATGGATGATATCCACAGAAAGAAAGTTTTAGGCAAGGTGGATGCCTTCACCTATACAATTGAATTTCAGAAGCGGGGACTACCCACTCTTACATCCTGCTCATTTTGTCGAAAGGCGAAAAGTTGGCGATGCCAGAAACTGCCGATGCCGCTGTACGAGCTGACATCCTGGACGGAGAGGTGGAACCTGAGCTGAACACATTGGTGAAAACCCACATGCTGCACACCAAGTGCGGGCCATCTGCACCCTGCCACAGGGATGGAGGTTGCAGGTTCCACTTCCCGAAGGCTTTTCGGGCTGATACCCTGCTCAACTACCACGGCTTTGTCCAATACAAAAGTCCGGACAATGGCGCTTCTGCTACCATCGGCACCAAGGTGTACGACAACAGGCACGTCGTGCCTTACAACCCATACCTGCTTTTGAAGTATCAGTGCCACACTACCGTTGAAGTGTGTTCCTCGCTCCAAGCGACGAAGTACCTATACAAATACATCCATAAAGGACACGACTCTGCAGTTCTGCAAGTCGGAGACATTGTCCACGATGAGGTTACATCTTACCTCGATTGCAGGTACGTCAGTTCACCAGAGGCCTTCTGGCGTTTGTTATCATACACAGTGGCGGATTTACACATTTGCCGCCAGTAGGCTATTGAAATTTTGCCGCCCCTACCGACCTCTATAATTGGATACCCTATTTCACAATCATATTAATTACAATTTTTTTGTCAATGAAATTGTAACTTTATGATTTGTAAACTATCGTCCTAATTACACCACTTATTCCCCATAATTAGTATGATTGTGAAGTAGAGGATCGATATGCCAGTTTCTAGATAATTTTTACAACCCAACGATTTAGTTAAGATCGCACAAGAAATAGTTTTTGGGTATATTTCTGAGCTAATAAAACATCAATCATGTACTACTAATAAGGGGGGTAAGGTATGCCTCAATACTACTTACACAATAATGTACATTCGGTTAACGTAATTAAATAATTTTTATTGCGCTTACTTACAGTTTAAAAACAATATATTCAATTATCTGGTAACAATCCGGCTGATGATGTCGATGCAATTCAATTAATTAAGTTATGAAAGTTTTACAATACCTTTTTGTGCGATTTTCTATTGGTAAAATCATTAATTATATCGTCGTATGAAATATTGTTCATTAGTTCTGACTATGCTTAAAAGAGCTAAGGCGTATAGCTTTTCTTGGCTTAAGGTAGATTTTAGATAATTTTTCACCTGTTTTAAGCAAGAAAAGCTTCTCTCACCAGTTTTAAACAAGAAAAGCTTCTCTCACCCGAACAATTTGTAGCTGGTGTACATAGAGTCATGCGAACTGCTATATACAAATTTGGATAAACGTTTTGCAAATTCTGTTTTCGCAGGAACGAAGATAGACTTTTCAATGATCCAGAATCTGGTTTTACCAAAATTCTTTCAGAAGAAAGGTGGCATTGAAAATGTATGCATTCTTGAACTAAGTCAGTCTCTAAATCATTAGGATACATTTCTTCCAAGAAAAGGGCTTTTTCCGTAATGGTTGATGATGACAATTCACTCATTTTGGTCAGAAATTAAAACTTTTCATTGAACCAGTTGTAGGCCTCCTGCCGTTTTTCTAATTCGGATACGAGTCTATCAATGAGGGCGAGAAATGTGTTAACCCTGAAAGTATCACTAGCAGTCATTCTCATTTCTTCATCGGGTGTTTCATCACAATTTTTTTTTCCTTTTCGGTTGTCTTTTTACCATGTCTTTTGTATACTGCTTCGACACGCTTAATTCCATCGCCTTTTGTTCGAAACACATAACATTTTCTCGTTCAGCTACGAAAAACTTACAAAAAGATTCGTAAAGATAGGCAACAGTGATCAAATCTACGGTAGAAGCCTGAATTTAAACATTCATTTTGTTTATTCTTTCCAAAAAAACATTCCACACAACAACCATTATCGCAGTTTCCAGTTTTTCTAAATTAAAAAGTATTCCAGTTGCTTCGTTTCGCGTTACAGGTTTTTCGGTAAAATCGTCCTTGATTGATTCCAAAGTATTAAGGACTTCGTGCCAACAATCTCTCAAACTTCTACATGCGTCCTATCTAGCTGACCAACGTGTCAGATTTACTGTCTTTAGAGTTTTCCTTTTCCCGATTTCAGTCATTAATTTTTGCCAGTGCTGTGTCGAACTTACAAAAAAAAAAAACGTAGGCAGAGCAAGGAACGAAAAAGGCAAAAGGTGCTTGGCTTTGATTTTGAGCCTGTAAGCCACTGTACACACCAGACTGTTCGCGGCAATCTTCAATATTTATGCCCAGTATTTTGAGTTCCGAAATAATGGCAAACAACATTTCTTCAGCTTTATGTCCCACTGAGGGCCAAACTTGAGAAATCTTTCACACGGTTTGCCTGTTTCCAAAACGTATCTAATGACGAGGGTAAGTTGGTCCCCGTGTGCTATATCTGGTGTTAAATCGATGATTAAGGAAACACATTTCGCCCTTCTTATTTCATCTCCAATGTGTTTGAAGACTTTATGACCCATCAAGAGAATAAACTCATCGTAAACTGTCTTTGATAAGTAACTGGTACTTCCAGATCCTTGGTTCCCAAATCGTTCAATATGACTGGCTAAAAAAGGATCGAATTCAGCTAACAATTCCAAAATCATACAGTAATTTCCGTTATGCGGATCACCGAACTTTTCATTTTTTCCTCTGAAAGCGAGGCCTCTTCAACACAGTCGCTTCACTACGGCAACAACCCTCTTCAGAACGTTTCTCCAATAAGTAATTTCTTCATCAATCTGGACATGCGGTAAATTATCAAGTCGGCCATCAATCTCACTTCTAACTTTCAAACTAAGGATACTAGATTTATGACGTGCAGAGTTTTCATGCTGAGCTACTCGGTGTTCAGCTTTTTTCCAGTCATTAAATCCTTCGTTCTCAAACTGAGTCTTATTCTCCAATGAACCGAATGCCAAACAGGGCCTGCAATATACAGATCTTTTACTTTCAGAATAAACCAGCCAATTTCGGTTATTCACTTCATTTTTTTTTCTTTGGAAGATACTCACTGGCAAGAAACGACGCTGATCAGCATATTTTTCACTTTTAGAGAAGTCACAAGACTTGTTTTGATTGAAGCCGTACATCGCGATAATCTCCCTTAAGGTATCGTTGATTTCCCATAAAGCTGGATATTTGTTTAGATTTACTGTTGTTTGCACTTGGTCATTACTTAACGTCTGATTCTGAAACGCATCTTCAATTGTTATACTTATTGATGATTCCTCTACCGCCTCTACGTCAAAAACATAAATATCCGTTTTTTTTTTTCAAAAGTAGATGGTTCAACAGATGACTGTTGTTGTTGGGCCGCAGAGTTCAAATCAGTTTCATATTTTCCAGATAGTATTGTGTCAGTGCATGTTGTTGAAGTTCGTGGTCTTTCAACACTACTTCCACTTCCACTTAAAAAAAAACTGTCATTTTTTATCGTTTTACGGATAATCTATTTTTGTTCTTATTATTTTCATTTTGGCCTTCTTTTTATACTCAGCTCCACTAAGTCGCTCTCTCCCATCACTCATTCTAACAATTTCTTGGATTCCAAGAACTGTAATAAAAAAGATTACATTGGGAGTTTTATTTCTTGTACATCCTTTGTTCAGACTTCAGCCATTGAATAATTACTTAACATAAGTTAAAATTAATTTATTTAAGTATGATATAACATAGCATAGCTTCCGAAACAGCTACTTATCAAGTTAAATTACGCCTTACTGATTCGTTAGGGATGATTTATTGTAGTATATTATGATTACTTACCTATTATAAGTTTCTACGCACCGGTGATATTATGCTATGAAATTATTCATACAATCCACGAAACACTTTGAAAAATTACAGCACACAACCAGAAAAAGTAAATACGGGACGGGACTTGCCCGCTTGTATCGCCGGCCGCCGCTCTATATCTATCTCTCTGGAACTCAATGCCACCACGCGGCGTATGCCTACAACAGCACGACCCCGCTTCGGCTCCCGCGGCGGCCGCGCCGCGCTGCGCTCGTGCAGTCAATCCCGCCAGACACACTTAGCGAACGGTCATGTCACTCGTTTCCGCGCCGCAACCAAACACAACTACGCGAATTGTAGAACAATTTATCTAAGTGGTGAAACATATTACATGTTGAATTGTTTGTGGGGACCTAATAACATTCAGGTATATAAATATGAATCTTTTTAATTTCGGTAAGACATAAAAAAAAATTTGGCCCCGAATTTGCCGCCCCTAAAATCTGCCGCCATAGGCTCCAGCCTACTCAGCCTGCTGGTAAATCCGCCACTGATCATACAAAATGGCAGACAAGAACATTATCGTGTTCAGGCTCAACATTCACCTTGAGAACAGGCAATCAGTCTTCATTGCCGACAATGATGCAGCTGGCGCATTGGAGAGGGCGCGTGAAAAGCATACGCACCTCACAGCATTCTTTCTTTATAACTATGAGCACAAGTTGCATGCACATGGTGGTGGCGGTGAGTGTGGGGCAAGACCGTGTCCACTACACCTGACATATGCCCAGTATCCAAGCAACTTTTGTTGGCTCGAGAAGCAGCATATCTGGAAGGCAAGAGAGAAGGGGGGTGGATTCAACACCATTTCTCGGGTTCATCAAGTAAGCCTTCAGGCGAACGAGGAGCTACTTTGCCTTAGGCTGCTTCTGCACAATGTCAGAGGTACAACCTTCTTCGAGGACCTCCACACTGTGCGGCATACTGTTCACCCAACGTACAAATTGGCGTGGCTCGACCTGCTGCTGCTTGACAGAGACGACATCTACCAGGCCACCATGCACGAAGCTGCGAGGTGGAGCGTTCCCGGCCGCTTGAGAGTTTTGTTCACACACATTCTCATTCGCTGCAACATAGCAGAACCACTGCTTATGTTTAATAACATTAAACCATATCTGCTCGATGACACATCAGACGATTTCGAGGCTTCTGAAAATAGAGCACTCATCCATATTCAGTTCAGGCTGAGTGTGTTTAACAAATCGCTCGCCAATTTCGGGCTTCCATGACCCAATTTCTGCCGTGTGTACAACCTGCAACAATATGAAGTTGAAACAGAACACGATGAATTGACGACCAGGCAGTTGCCTTCGGCGAGGTGATGGCTGCAGTTGCTGCTGCTGATGGTGGTGGTGAACTCCAGTGCAGAGTTTTCTTCGTAGATGGCCCTGGAGGCTCGGGGAAGACGTTCTTATACAACTGCATCATACATTGCCTTCGGGCAGAAAACAAAGTTGTATGCTCCGTTGCCTGGACAGGCATAGCCTCGATACTGCTGTCAGGAGGGAGCACATCACATGAACTTTTCAAACTACCTGTGCCGGTCATGCAAGAGTCCATGTGTGGCATCTCGGCGCAATCGCCAGAAGCCGAACTATTGAGGAGCTGCAGCCTCATAATATGGGACGAGGCGCCCATGGCTCCCAAGGAGGCACTGCACTGTGTTGACAGAATCTTGAGAGACGTTACCCAGAACGATGGTACCAAGTTCGGAGGGAAGGTCGTGCTCCTCGGAGGTGACTTCCGCCAAGTTCCACCTGTGGTGAGCCACGGAGGCCGCGCAGACCAAGTGAATGCCTGCCTTAAGAACTCTCCGCTGTGGCCGTTTTCCAGACAGCTGCTCCTCAAGAACAACATGAGGGTCAACCAAGGGCAAGAGGAGTTCCAGCAGTTCTTGCTGAGAATCGGCGAGGGGACACTTCCGCCCATCCCCAGCGCTTCTCCACAACAGTGACATCTGCAGCCACGTCTTCGGACATGAGGTGCTAACTGAGGAGGTACTGAATGGTGTCCAAGTGTTTGTACTATTGCTGTGCATTGACAGAGTAGTTACTTTTTCTACAAAAAATTGTGTGTTTTTGTGATTGCAGGTCATAAGCGCGAGGGCGATCCTCTGTCTGAGAAACGAAGATGTAGATGACATCAACGCCACCATGGTGTCCCGCCTGAGTGGAGAGAGCAGAAAATTCCTCAGCCAAGACCAGCTGGAGGACAGCGAAGGCGATTCCATGAATGTCCCCGTTGAGTTTCTTAACTCGCTGGCTGTGTCTTCTTTACCCCCACATTCTTTCACCCTCGCAGTTGGCTTCTGCATCATGTTAATAAGAAACCTCGATACAAAGCACGGCCTCCACAATGGGACCAGGTTGTTGGTGGTCAACATGTTGAATTATGTCAATGATGCAAAGATCATCACTGGGTCTTACAAGGGCAACAGGGCCTACTTTCCCAGTATTAAACTGTTGTATTTCCCTGCTGACTTTCCTTTTCCATTCAGTCGCAGACAATTTCCCGTCCGCTTGGCATTTGCCATGACGATAAACAAGAGTCATGGTCAGACATTCGACCGAATTGGGATATACCTCCCACATCCAGTGTTCAGCCACGGACGACTGTACGTGGCGCTGTCCCGTGTCAAGAGTTTCGACTCTGTGTCGGTGCTGGCTAAACCATCATCAGGCATCGTCCTGCCAAAACATTACCAAAACAAAACATTCACACTGAATGTCGTCTACCCCGAAATTCTGGCCTAACCTATCCTAAAACAAACCACCTCTTCCTTCTTATAAATAAAACCTTTCGCATCATTAAAAAAACTACTTATTATTCAAATTAAACACCTCTCCCTTTGTCCGCCTGCTCCAGGCAAATTAACAAGTGCTTTTCTTCTGCTCTGCTTCGGACGCTTTGACCTCCTCAGGGGCACACCATTTGTCGAAGACTTCACACTTCGCTCAAGTCCGTCGTCTCTTCTGTGTGGTGACCAACGACATGTGGAAGGGTCCTCGGCACTGCAGCTTCATTTTCTACAAAAGGTGGGTACATATACCTTTCCCCATTTCCGCGACAGAACACACTATCTTCCTACATCACGTACACAAAGTATTAAATGTTCACTTGCCCACAAACGAATACACATTACAACACTTGATTCATCACCCGTAATTCAGCCTGCATCACTGTATGTTAGCATGGTTCACATGCAGTGGTGTTGCCGGTCCCAAGCCCGGATAAATGCAGAGGGGAGGTGAAGCTAACGCGCCATGAGATGCGACGTTAGCACACCTTGGAGGTGTGGCAATGGTTTTAGCCCTCCATAAGATGAGTTCAGACGTGGTTCTTGCTCACCTTCACCCTTCATTAAGGTATGGGTGCATGTAGACATATGTGGTTCCTGTCCTACACTTATACTTAAAAAAAAGTAAAGGTGAAGTTAGAAGTGGTTCCTTCTCACCTCATGTCTTCTCCAAGGTAGTTCCGGACAGGTTGTTCGTGGTTGTTCTATTCTTACACATTGTCTTAGTAATCAGACACAAAAGGAGAGAACACTACCATTGCAGGCCCCCTAGTAAACCATTAGACCGCATGCAAATACTAACAACTCTACTCTTACAACAAAACAAATTGTCACCTGTTTACCTGCCTCGCCCAAGGATAGTGAACCCGCGGATTCCGTGGGCCGGCCCCCTGGTGTTACAATAATTGAGAATACTAATGGCACTGTTGAGTTCTGAAGCAAGTTTATTGTTAAGATGTTTGACGGTTTTATTTTACTCGAGTGTTACAATAATCACAAATACTAATGGGACTGTTGAGTACCGAGGGAATATTATTGTTTGATAACATTATTTTGTAGGATTAAAATTATTATACTATTAATAACAACAAATTGTTAATGAACTGGTAAAAGGTGCCTGAGTCCACGGACTTAAATCGCCTTAAAATAATTATGTAATGCCTCTTAAATTAAAACTTTTACATGTATTGATGTAGTAACAAAATTTATGATTTATCGTTGTTGTGAGATCCTCTCACAGGTTTATTTATTTACTTCTTAACTGAGCCATTATATTTCAATTTTGTCAAACATATTTTGTTCAGCTACGTTTCATTTAATTTGGTTAGAATTGTGTCTATAGAACACCAGCTCTTCAATTTCTTTATCATTTTATTTTCTTAAATATTGTAATTTTATTACAGAGTACAGTTTATACTCAGTGGTAGAAAATAATGTAATTTTATTTTCTCTTTGCAGGAATCTATTTAAAACTCATGTGTGTAAATTTATTTTTACACCTCAGAGAAATTAACTTTTACTATTTTTGATCTAGGTCTGTGATAACAGGATAGGGCGTTTGCTTAGATATTTTTCCTGGTCATTGACTTCGTGTGTGAAACCCGGGACTCTCAAATCTAACATTATGGAAGGCAGTCCACAATAATTTTTGTACTGCGATTTTTCAGTAATTTTTTGCTAAGACTGCCCATTGTAAGCTTAGGAAAGGTGTTGAGAAGCGCCTTAAAGTTCCATAAATGTGCGTGGACAAGCAAGAGTTCTGAAACGCCAGATTTAAGATTTTGAGTGGGTTTTTATTCAACTGCACTACCGACTCCACTTCGAAAGAATGAGTATTCCTAAAGACTTATGATACCATCTTGTCATCATACATCAATAAATATTTCTCTGTTTCTCTTCAAGAGTTAAATTATTTCTGGAAACTTATTGTAATTATTTGAATTGGATAATTTTACAGTTTTAACTACCTAGGACTTTCCAGAGATCTGAGATTTTCATTATAGCATGCACGTTAGCCGAGGTGTAATAATTTCCAGCATCTTAATTTGAGGCTTTGATGATTTGGTTTTATTGAAGTAAGAAACTCCAGTTGATCACGTATTTTGAGCTTTAATATGGATCACAAAAAAAATGTAATAGTCTAATTGATTGTAATATTTTAATTTGCCTGACTCAGTTATAGTACAATTTTTTCTAATTTCAGAGTGATTGTTATTTTAATTTCCACGGTAATTTTAATATTTTCATTTTTAACTACGTCAGATTTCATTGTAATAAACATAATTTTTTCAGTTAATATGTGTTATGTTAATGTAATGTCATCAGTAGTTAGCATAATTTATTGGTTGCATTCATACAAATTGTATAAAGTCCCATGCCCCTTATGTTATTTATGAGTGTGTTTCCTGTTTTGAATTAACAAGGGTATTGATTTTTATGTGTTTCGTTTCCTATCTTTTATACAGTTTAAAAGCTACTAATTTAGAAATTGGTAAGTTTTCTTTCCATGTACGTATTCTCTAAGGCATCACACGAACGGGTTGGTTTTCAGATTGCTAGGAGAAGGGCGCTGACTTCTGCCAAATACTCTATACACACACTGCAATAGTTCATTCAATTTTCAGATCCAATTTAAATCACACACTAACTTACACTTCAACCAAACATTCACATTCACACGTTTCAACAAATCGTTCACCAGTTAACTAGGAGGTAAACAGTTTGTTTCAGTTTTCTCAGAACAAGGATTACTGGAATTAAGTCCTGTTACCATTTGGTGATTCATATATATAATATATACATATATATGCTGTTCTGAAACTCAAACTCAGTCACCATACTGCAGACATAGTTTCTTTGCACCAATAGTTACACAAAAGCCTTTAAACTTATATCCGGAAACGTATTTTTATATAATTTAATTGTATTCAAATTGCGTAGGTTGTAGGCGCGCGACACTAAATTATTACATACTAAGCGTCGCGCGCCTACTTCCTATGCAACTTGTCCTACGCGCGTGATACATATATGTATAAATATGTGTGTGTGTATGTGTGTGTGTGTGGACGGATTAATCTTTTTTTTTTTTCTGCAAATCTCATTTTGAAATTAATAATACTTTAGTTTACTGCTAAAAACAATTTCTAGTGTTACTGCTATTACTTGAAAGATATTTCTGGGAAGTTTGCCATGTGGTTCACCCGTATTTCAATTTTAGCTTTTGAGGTAAATTTTAAAGTCAAAATATCTAAAAGTTCTAAACCATTGCCACATGTTAAACAATTGCCAAATCACAAAATAATTTGTTGGGGCAACTAAATATATTTTTGGCGTTATACAAATAAATGCTTTGTTGGCTGGAACAAACCAGTCTCCCAGTGTGGGTTAGCCGCCCCTAACCTGGGCCCTGAACTCGTGATACACCAATGAGGCAACGAGAGTTGTCACAGGGCCTTGTACCTCTTCCGCACTGACGGGGTAGAGCTTCTAGGGTTAATATGAGGTAGAGAGACCTCACTGGCTGAGCAAACCAGTCACCGTGTCCCAACTTTTAACTGTTTTTTCTGACAACTTGACGATCATAAACGACGTGGAATAAGTGTTTTGAGATGTTTGTATACTTCATCTAACCAATTTGTAATTATGTTTGTTTGAATTTATGTTGGTGAAAGTATTCTATTAATATAAAAGGTCTTGTCTTTCGGGGGGGGGGGAGCGAAAACACGTTCATCACTGTTGACCATGTAACTTTGACAGTTGAGATACCCATCATGGGCATAAGAAGAGGGGTCCAAAAGAGTGCAGTCGGAACTCCTAATTTAATTGAGTGCCCTACCCAAAGGTAAAAACTTAATAATAACATTCCGTACGTCTAAATTTCAAATTTTCTGTGGAAGAGGGTGGAGTAGGGGTGATATTCCCGAAACCCTTATATTGATTAAAATATAACACATTCCGTTTTTACTATAAATGTATATTAATACTCGTGGAAAGTACATACTGATGCGCACATATTATTAGAAGCTGTTGATGCTGTTTTAAAAACACTAATTTTTAAAATCACCTTACGCTAATGGGTTTGGAGTAGGTCAATGTTGGGTACATACGCAGGAGACGAATAATCGGTCTACCTCATCTATAACGGCAGCGGTGCTCAATGACAGTTTGCAGCATACGAGCTAGCCGCAGGTCAGGAGCAGTCGAGACCGCTGGGCGGGTTCCTCAGAGGTGAATGTGTCTGTGACGGACCTTCCACCACACGTGAAATATGTCCAGGTGTCCTGCAAGTCGCCTTTTCCTGCCGTCCAACGACTCCGGTGAACCTGCCGGACGGGGGAGAACGTGCTGGGGGAATACCGTGCGGTCGAGGTTGGCGACACCCGCTGAATACAATTTATCCTTTAACAGTTTCCTCCGCCCCCTCTCCGACTTCTGCAGCCTCCTCCTGTTCTTGTTAGGCGCGGATTTACGGCAGCGCTAGAACGGCCGAGAAGGCCATAACGTTAACGACGCGCCGATAACCTATCTCAACACGAGGAGACTACGAGCCCCGGGGTTCGATGACCTGCTAAATATTTGTGAGGACGGGTAGGCGCGCCGACCAAAAGCGCCGGTTCAGAATGTGTTAAAACCAGTTATGCTGCCTCCTGCGATTCTGTTCCTCGTTCCACTTATAACGCACGTGTTTTCTTTTTTGCGCTATATTCCCTTAGCAACACGCCTCTCTAAATCGCGCATTATGGTGAGTTCACGCTAAAAAAAAACATAATTACTGGAAATAGAACATAACATTAGAACATTGCACACGACCAGAAACCTTGTCTGAAATAGAGTCACAATTGAATACTTACGTATTAATTTAAGCCAACGAAATTATTGTGTCGAATCTCACGTCAGTTGGCAGTGTTGATAAATGTTGTAATATTTCGGCTGTCTTGACTTAAATAAAGTTCAGTTATGGTAATAAATGTAATGTGATATTGTGTTTGAAAATGAGCATTCCATTAAAAGTATCTGCATGATAGCTTGCATTTAAATCATTTGATTTTGCGAGCGTAAATATTTAGATCACCTTAAAAATAATTACGTTAGTACACTGTCGCCTGTTCTTTCCTCTAAATTAGCATCTTGCGATAGCTCCTCATTTTTACAGCTTAATAACCAACTCCGTCAGACATTTTTTACTCTTCTCTGTTTGGCTGTCTTGTGCATAGGAACTATGATCTAAAGGTACCGTTATGCTTTCAATTCTCAACCAAGCTTTAGAGGTAACGTGGATTCACACGTTAGCAATTCACGCCAACCATACAGCAGGTATTCACATGCGTCCAGAACTTCTGTGTTACCGTGTATCCATAGTTCCAATCTACATTTGTCTTTGCCTGTCAGTTTCTGAGAAATGGCTTTCTGTTCCTTACAAGTTATTTGTATTATAAGGATTTATAAATTTACTGAGAATATATATGTTTTACATCTGTGTGGTTTTCCCGATGCTACACAAACTACATATTACCGTATAAGTCTTAAAAAACGGCCATATTTAATTTACGTATATTCCTCCATCACTTAATTTCCGGATTAAAAATTGAAAAACCAACCTTACCAAGGCACAGGGAAGACCTTAACACTTATTTCGAAATCTAACTTCCTTCTTCCCCGATGCGCATTTCACGTTCTTAACCCAAATAAAAGGTCCCCTCAATATTTAAAAATTTTTGTTTCATGCGGGAAAAAATACGAATATAACTGGAACCGTACAGACTTCAGAAATTATTTTGAGTAGTCCTCTGTCATTTCATGCTTTAATTTTTTATGTAAGATTCATAAAATTTTATTTCGAAGATTAAAAAAAAATTCTAGAAGTGATAGAATTTCCTCATATTAACCTCAATATGTCATCTTCGATGGTAGTCAGTAGAAGAATTAGGGAAACTTTGGTACATCGGGACCTGGGATCGGAGCGTCGGAGGAGTTCGTGCTCTGTCATTCCGGTCGGTCAGCGGTCATCTTGGATCCAGGTGACCTTGACCTTTAACTTTGACCCAGGTGACCGATGATTTTAACCTCGGTGACCTTCGAATTTACCACGGTGACCTTTGACCTTGAAAACCAACATACAAAACAAATCCAAAGAAAAATAAAAATAAATATTAAAAAATGTATTTAAAAATTATTAAGAATTATTAGAAATAATTTAAAAATAACAAAAAAAAATTATTTAAAAAAAACTACATTTTTGTAGTTGCTTCACACATCCACCACTCCTCGCCTATACTCATTCCGTCATATCGGGCCATTTTGGTTTTTCGTTTGTCATTTATTTATACATTACTGTAGGGAACCATCTTTTTTTTTTGTTTGTCATAAGTTTATACATTGTTGAAGGAAGCCATCTTGGTTTTTTGTTTGTAATTTGTTTATACATTGCATGGATGATGCCAACTTCGAATTCATTTGTTTTAATCACCTCGGTGATGCTAAAGTATTAATAAACTATTAAGACACTAGGTGGCAGCCATTTTTATTTATGTTTTTTAAGTATAGGTTTCGCTGTTGGCGCCCTCTAAATTGGATTCCTTTTCCAACACATAGGTGTCGTTAATTTCTCGATTAGGCCACCTGGTATCAACATGTAACGAATGATGACATTGACCATTCCTGCAAAGTATATAAACTGTCATAATTATTAATTTTGTTCTATTCTTAAATTCACATATTCTTATTTTAAATTTTTATATAAAATGGAGAAATTTTTAAAATAAATAACACACAACATATTTTTTACATTGAATTTAATGTACACATAATAAAATATACATAATCGGCAAAAAATCTATAATTTTCATGAATCTTCTCCGAAGAGAGTCCAAATTACATTTTTTATTAAATCTGCAGGTCTTCAATTATGATTTTTCGGTATCTCGTAGAAGACTGAGCAATTCATGTATGGTGGTAAGCAGCATACTTGTTCCTGACGAGACTAACTTAGCCCCAGACTAACTCCTGACGAGACCAGTTCCTGCAAAACTGGCTAAACCAACCGACAAGACCAACCTGCCGTATCACCCACATACACAATCAAATGATGATGGAAAATCTCCAAAACAAAAATCTTTAAATAAGAGACTCATAGCTACCCTCTTCGCAGAAAATCTTCGCAGAATCATAGCAAAATGTTTCTACCAGAGTCGTCGAGACTCTACCAGAGTCGGTGGGACCCTCTCATTGGAAGTAGTGATTCTTTTTGGGTGTTCCCCAGCCACTATGAAAGCTTCCAACTTAACTCCAGTAATGGAGCAGTGATGCGAATATATAGTCTAGCACTGCTCAAGTCCATCTCCACCTCCTCGTGGTCTGGGCTGGTAACATGGCGGCCGCACCATGGCTAACGGAGTGAGGAGGATTGAAGGCGGTAACGGCCTGTCTGTGCACAGACAACCAGTTACGGTGAGGCTATGTGCAGTCTTCCAGAGGCTGTATATATTCTTCGCCTTGCGGTGAAGACCCGCGAACCGAATTGCACACCCAAAGCTGAGTCTCGACCTTGCAAGTCGGGGTGATCTCGGAGTGGCGGAACTCCTAAGAAGGCATTGTCTGGTGTCCTGGAGGAGATGGGCTGTTCTGGGTGAAAATTCAGTGTGCATGTCTGAAAATTGTGAGTACCCAGGGGATCAGTGTGAAAGTCCCGGCTTCGGTCGTGCTGATCGCGGGTCGGACTCTGGGTGGTAGTGGTTGAACCTTCTGCTTGGAAGGAGATCTGGAGGTGGGTACTTGCCTGGAGGGTGTGCACTGCACGTACGAAAAGGGTCGGTAGCCGCTGCCCTGGAAAGCAAGCGTGCCAGCCCCTTCGGTGTCTGCTTCGAAGGGTTGTTGCTCATTAACGAAGGATCGACGGTCTGGTCCGCCTAGTAAGATGACTCGTTCACAAAGCGGGTTTGTAGAGGTGGATAGTCCTCGGCCCCATCAAGGTGGCACGTGCGGATTCAACTCCGTACGCTGCTGTTGACAGGTGAGGTGGAACCACCCTCGGGTGGAGAACATCCACCCACTGCAATTGGATAGGGCGTCACTCTTTCTATTGGCAGTATTCAACTACTGTCAATTAGAGCACTGACCGAGCTCAAATCTATCATGGTTATGGACTATGTCCAAGTCTGGTGGGGAGTGCGCACATCTTACAGCCTGGTGTGTAATTTAAAGCATATTTTCTCTATATGCAGTCTGTTGTGGCAATCTGCAAAGCCTGCATGTTATGGGAAATCCTGATCGCACTCCCCTTATAAACTGCTCAGAAAGTTGTCTCCTGTTTATACCTTTACGGATCAAGCACACGAGGAGCAGCCTGGGTCACAAAACCGCGGCACTTCGGTGTCGAAAACATGTAAAATAGTATGACCCTTTGGTATGGACGACTCTGGTAGAAATATTTCGCTATAATTCTGAGAAGATTCTGCGAAGAGGGTAGCTATGAGTCTCTTATTTAGAGATTTTTGTTTTGGAGATTTTCCATCATCATTTGATTCTGTATGTGGGTGATACGGTAGGTTGGTCTTGTCGGTTGGTTTAGCCAGTTTTGCAGGAACTGGTCTCGTCAGGAGTTAGTCTGGGGCTAAGTTAGTCTCGTCAGTAACAAGTATGCTGCTTACTACAATACATGAATTGTTCAGTCTTGTACGAGATACCAAAAAATCATAATTAAAGACCTGCTGGTTAAAAAAAAATGTCATTTGCACTCTGTTCGAAGAAGATTAATAGAAATTGTGGACGTTTTTTCTTATTATGTATATTTTATTTACTATGTGAACAATACATTTTATTATAAAATATACAGTGTTGTTTTTTATTTTAAAAAAATTGCTTTACCAAAAATATTTTAAATAAAAATATTTGAATTTAACAATAAAACAAAATAAATGTAACAGTTTATGTATATTGCAGGAATGGTCAATGTTCCCATTCGGTACATGTCGATACCAGGCGGCCTAATCGACAAATTAACGTCACCTGTGTGTTAAAAATAGAGTCCAATTGGGAGGGCGCCGACGGACCAAACTAAACTTTAAATAATATAAACAAATATGGCTACCGCCTGGCGGTTAAATCGTTTATTGATATACTTATGCCACCTAGATAATGAAAACATATGAAATCCTAGATGGCATTCTCCAGCAATGTACAAACAAATGACAACCAACGAAAGGAAGATGGCGTCCTCCAGTAATGTCAAAACAAATGACAACAAAAAAAACAAGATGGCTTCCTCCAGCAATTTATAAATAAATTCAAAGGAAATCCAAGAATACGTCCTCCAGCAATGTATAAACAAATGACAAACTAAAAAATCAATATGGCGTCCTCTAGCAACGTATAAACAAATGACAAACGAAAAAGAACAAAATGCCCTCCTCCAGCAATGCATAAAGAAATGACAAACGAAATATCAAGATGGCGTCCTCCAGCAATGTATAAACAAATGACAAACGAAAAACAAAGATGACCACGTACGATGGAATCACTATTAATGAGGAGTGGTTGGGGGTGGGGTTACCTCCAGAAATGTCAGTTTTTATGTAAGTTATTTAATGATTTTTTAATAATTTTTAATATTTAAAAAGTAAATTTTTAAAATGATTTTTTAACTAAATGTTTTGTATTTCTTTGGAATATTTTTAATTTTTTGGGTATTTAAGCGTCAAAGGTTACCAGAGTCGAGTTCAAAGGTCACCGCATTCAAGGTCAAATGTCAACGGGGTCAAGATCACATGTCACCGGGGTTAATGTCAAATGTCACTGGAATCAAGGCCAAAGGTCAGGGTCACTTGGATCCAAGATGGCCGCTGGCCGACCGGAATGACGTAGTACGAACAACTCCGATGCTCCGGTCCCAGGTCCCCATGTGCCAAAGTCCCCCAAATCCCTCTACTGTAGTCATTTTTTTTCTCTTTGGATTCAACGAACTGAATTGTGGGTAACGTAGACGTTTTGCGCTGAAAAAGTTGAGATAAATTTAACTTTTTCGGCGCAGGCAAGGAGTATATATATGAAGCTGCGAGAAATTCGCTCATTGGCTGTTTGTGTTATCTGCTCCGTCTGTTTGGCATGATCTACAAACGTGTGAATCCATCTTTACGTATCGGTACACTTCAACTCGTTGCTACCTATGGCCACCGAAATGGGCATTAACTCGCAAATGGAACTGTCTCGTCCATAATTCATGGGCATATAAAGAACAGACAGGGCATTTCGACTTGGTTTCTTAAATTCCTTAATTCTACAGAATGTCTATACACACCAAATGTTTTACGTGCTAAGTTATTTTTTACTTCGTGCATGTTTATGAAAAAGTGGATTAAAGTGTGTCGTCTTTTACAATTCCCACCCAAATTCTTAACCAAAAGTACACAAGTTTCACATTAAATCTTGACAACTGGAATGAGTGAGCAGCAGCTGAACTAGTGCCAATCAAAATTACCTCTGTCGCTTCCATTACCTTGGTAATAGGAGATAAATCACGCCTGTGAATGAACGTCTGAATATATCAGCACTTTTAGTCCACACAATACGAAATATTTTATGCATGCGTTTTATCATCACAAAACTGTATTATAACTTTTGTGCAATAACTGTAACCGACGTTAGGTGCTCTCAAAAACGGATTAGATAATATTTTTATAGAATACTTTGCTGAATTCATAGTCACACCGGGTATTTTAAGAGTGAATATTATAAAAAACCATTTTAAACAGTGCACTACGAAGCAACAGGCAAATATGTGCATCAAACTAGACGACCTGGTAACTGTCATTGTGCTTCTCAACATACAATCACAGACCGAGCTTAAGCATAAGTAACAGTTCGAAAAACTGGATTTATTCATAAAATACTGTAAACGTAAAACCAATTTATTTCTTTACGAATTGTATAACATAATTAAGGAAATATTTGTTATATGAAACGAAAATTTAATTTAAGCCCTTAGACACACCGTCTTTTAGTTCACTGTAGCTTTATTATCTCGATGTACTAACAGTTAATCCAAACTTTGGTTATTGCAATCCTTAGAGCATAAGTTTAAAATATATAGCTGTATAATGCTTGCAAAGGCAAGTCGTGATGTAGATGAAATAAGTAAAATATATACTTTGATCCTGTATAAGGCATGATCAACGTCTGTGACACGAAAGAACGCTGGCTTTAAAGCCGGCCGGCCCTAAGCGATACCTAATTTCTGCAACTTTTTTTACACCCATGACGTATTAGTTTCCATAGCAGAGGAGAACGAAGAACACATCATATCATATACACACTTAAACTAAAGTGTTGATAGATATTGTATAAAGCAGACAAACCAACTCAACTGGCAGCTACGCCGCAGTTAACATAAGTGCAGTTGCAATCATGTTTTAATTGCAAGCACTATCTGATGCGTCCAAAAGTTTCCAAGAATTGCGATTAATTCTTACAAGCCAATGAATCCATTTATTTAAATTTCTGAGTACGGCTTTGAATTGAAGGGCATGGTGGAAGAGACGGGCTTATCCCACACATCAAAAAGAATGAGTTTTATAATAAAATACCATTGCTTACATCACCTAGTGTGTACATGCATATGTTTTCTGCTCTGGGTAGGTCTTAAGGAACAGCAGAAGAACACAGAGCCTACCTTCTTGGAGGAAGAAGGGCCTGTATACAGAGGTGTCATGCATTGTTGCAGATGTGGCATAGGCCCTTCTTCCACTAAGCCCTCCAATTGAAAATGAAACTTAAAGAAGGTTTTCATGTGTTTTGTGCGATGAACGTTTACACAGTTTTTTCATACACAACTGAAGTATTATTTTAATATCGTATAAATGATCGTAAATAAACCATCTGATTTAGTGTAGCTAAACGGTTTTACGGTACGAAGGCAAGAAGAAAACTTAAAGTTTGCAGCACTGAAAACAAGATTTTTGTTTGTGTCTGACGATTTTTTTAAGTTACTTTTTAATGAACGAAAACTGTATAAACTCGGCTTGCAAACATTCACAGCCAGTAGATTGAACTGTACTTTTAGCTTGGTGTTATTGCTTTTATACAGAAATGCTGGAATTCAAAAGTATTTAACATAAAATTTAGTTACAAAGAATAATAATAATAATAGCAAAATTGAAATCGTGTTATTGACCGAGGGTTATTTGAACACTAAAATGAATATGAACGTGATAGATTTGTGCACACTAACACACTGACGCAAATGTTCCAGCATAACAAACACTCTGCAGAAAGATATATACATTTGTTTACTGCTTTAGTGTCTGATATATTTAAGTTGAATTTATAATCTTTTTGTGTCTTTAATAATTTCTACTAGAACTAAGTTCCGTATCGCCTACAAATATTTTTCACATAATCCATAACTTTTACACAAAGGAACATATAGAACTTTAGTGATTTACTCGAGTGTCCGACATGTTGTCAGCGATACCTCGTTGATATTGCAGAAATTCAGAACATGTTTTGTTTCGCAACAAGATATTCGCACGCGTAATAACATTGTTATACCCACCGACAGACCTCTTGGGAGAGAGATGAGCTGTAACCCACATGGAGCAGGAAACCAGCGAGGAAAAAATGTATGAATGTTGTTAAGGAATTAGGCAGCGTATATGTCTTCTTCATAATGGAGCTGGCTGCCTTATACGACGGATATGCCAATTTTTTTCGCGCTTAATTGTTAAATTCATTGTGAGATGAGAATAAATATCAATAAAGTAGCATCGAAATGCATAGTTAAGAAAATTTCCCTCATTTTACAGAAAAGTGCCGGCAAAAAAATTCTCTGTAACTGTCCGTAAAATTGTAGATACGTTGTTTTTTTTCCGTAACGGACGTCTTTCCGTAAATTTTACAGAACCTTCTATAAATCCAGCGATCATCTCCGTTAATTTGCTACTTAGTTCTTATAAAATTCATATTTAAAATTAAATGTCTGTAATGCAGGTGTTTAACTGTGCATTAACAAGGGGTTAAAATAATTAACTAATATTTTACTCTGGCGACAGAGTTTGAAAACGTGTCATTACTACGTTACTTTTCAGACGGAATTGACGTCCGTGTGACTTTTGCAGTGGTCAGTGGTGTTTCCTCGTATGGGGCGACTAATACAACCTCAACACGAATTCACGCCCATGCTTTACTTTAACCAGGACTTGAGCCCAGAATATTTTACTCCGTAAGATGGCACGCAGCCAACCGCGCCAAGGAGGTCGGACCACTTAGCGACCGCCTTCTTGTGATAATATCCGGTATAAAAACGTTATTTCTCGTAATGTGTTACACGTAACTTTTTTAGTTACTAGTAATTCCTGAGTTTTTTGATGTTTGAAAGGATTGGTTTAAGTAGCGTCGATATTTTACTTGCCACAATAAAGATGATTTTATGGTAGTAATGGCAAAGAAAGCTTCGTGTGAACTCGGCAATTTCCGAAACCCGAAACCATAGGAAATACGGAGACATTCCTTATTTTGTATTTACGAAGCTCAGGTCCGCTTTTAGTCATTACGGATTCAGATTCCGTAGATTAAAGGTACAAAGTGGAAATACCCTAATAAAACTTTCCATATCACAGGATCTGTGACATACTCTATATGAAAATTACCATCTGTGTGTGGTATCGAACCTTGAACAGCTAGCCAACGGTGGACCAATACTTGCATATTACACTTCTTAATATTGATTTTATCCTTATGACCTGCTCAACTTCTCAATAAGGTATTTTTATTCTCAAACAGCTGATCTTCATAACATAGTTTGATGAAGCGCCAGCTTCCAATTCGACGAAATCGGTGTTGAATTCAGGTGCACGACATGTTTACTGTATATGTGTGCACCGGTTTTAGGTGTAGTGTTACGTTTATTTTGTTGGCCGCCTTATGATAAGTCTACCGGGATAAAAGCGTAAGCATTAAAATAAATATTTTTATAAAATTGTTTCCTTAGATTATTCTTTAATGTACAAACGTGATGTTGCTTCTAAATTGCTATTCACATCTCATTTCCCGTTTATAATATATCTTCTCGGTCTTAACCACATACGCGGCCATAAGCACATAAAATAACTACGCTGGCCGTTAACAACCTGGTCGGGGAGACAGACAAGCAATTTCTCAGATTATGTGTCAGGTTGTATATAGCTAATGTAGAAGGTAGTACTCTGCGGTGACTCATATGGGGGAGCAGTATCTAACATCCTCGAACGTCCTGGGTTTAACCCCTATTGCAACTAAGTGCTGATTTTACTATTTCTCTCATCTTTACAATGTTGGGAACACACTCAGGATCATAAAATCGATTCCTTATTTTTTTCTCGGGTGTGAAGTAGACAACATACGTGCTTTAGTAATAAAACTTCGGCCTCCAAAGTAAACAATTTTTCACAGTTTAAATAGTCACGAATAACTAGAGGACATCTAGAGCCAATAACACTGCAAAAAGAAGATATACATGACACATTCAACGTCACCATCAGAGAACCAAAATAATTAAGACACGACTTGGTTTCATTTCACTACTGCACGAGCAATAATTAAAGGCATTTTTGAAATATGGAAGCTTTCCAATAACTCATTGTTATTACGCTCACTGTAGCCGGATTATTTCTTGGTATTGCGCAGGTACGGAACGGCAACTTTTCAGTATTTAAGATTAATGCAACGATCTAATTACAGAATAAAACCAGTTCTATTGCAGCGAATAAATTCGATCGCTGTAAAAGACACAAGACTATATTGATATATATTATTCTTTGTTGTGGCATCTAGTAAAGCGAAGGTCGTTAAGGTGTTGTCCCTTGATGCAAGATGTGTCAGTTCAAAAATAAAACAAGTCATAAGCCCATATTTGAGAAAAAAATATATAAATAATAGGCTTAGTTTAATGTTATTTATAGTAAGTTTCTCCAAAAATTGCCATATACTTTGGTTCAGAGGTAGTTTATCAGAGTTAAGTCTATATTAACAAAAAATTTCCACGTGTACTGTGCGTACATTTCAATTTAAACATATGCTGAAAACTTGAAATGAAATGGTGTTCGTTGCAAATAGGTAGACACAGTTCTCACTGTCATAATATTATTAAATATTTAAGTTGTGTACTTTGAAGAGATCTGAAATACTGTATTGTAAATGGGGACAGTGGTGAAGTTCTCTTCGGTGTACCAGGTTTGGGGAAGGGATATACTACCGTTTCCACGAGGTAATGCGACTTAAAATATTCTTTCTTTTTTTTCTTCATTCACACACGTCGTAGGTATTAAACATATGCGATATGTACCTTTTGCTAACCATACTCACTAAATTTATTTCATCTATATATTTCAAATTTACTTAGTACCCCTAAAATTAAAAAAATTCTTTTTCATTTGGTGGTCAGCGTATGTGCAAAAAATGTGTGATTTAACAATTTCTCTAAATTTACATATTTTATTTATTAAATCTATATTTTGATTAATTGTTTCTTAAACAGTTGTTTGTGTTTGAAAACTCAAAATTACCCATCTTAAATTTGTTTAATTCTTCGCGATATTTCGCGTAGTAAACGGGGCGAAGCTTCAAGCTCCATGCTCTATATCTATTACTCAATTTATTTTATACTCGCTATAGTTTCCATAATTTCCAGCATGACTGTACTGATGAAAATTATGATGACATATTGCTCGCTTGTGATTGGCTGTTGGTCAAACGACATCTTGGACTCTGCAGGTAAATTATGAGGCCAGAGTCGCGCAACTCACGTTATTTCTATTATGCATAAGAACAAAATAGTAAAACGATCACCCTCTTCTTCATCAGCTCATTCACCATGTGTTTTTTTTTTTTTTGCAGTTACAGTTTAAAATTTGAAACTATTCTTCGTAAGTACTCACGTTCTAACTTATATCATAATTATTTTAAGTTCGCACTTTTCATGCAAAATTCTGTAAGTAATATATTTTACACGACATAGCTGTATCGTATTACGCATGTCACGAGCAACATATTTTTTTTTTTCACTAGTATCGTCTCTTCTTTCTTTGCTGCCTACTGGTTCAGAACCCAATGCGTACAAAAACGAAGAAAAATTGTTTCTTTGTCAGATCTAGGCATATCAAGATAGCAATCTTTTCGATACGTGCTGAGAACCCATTGCTGAAAACTTATAGGTATAAAGTTATTCACTTTAGGAAACTTATCCAAGAAAAATTACCAAATTATATACCTCTCATATAAAGTTCAATTATAACGTGAAACGTAAAAAAAAAGAAAAGAACTTGCATGAAATTCTCTTAATACTGCAGTAATGTAGTATTTATATTTTTTTAGGAAGGTGTGCTGAAAATAGGTTTAAAAGATTGCTGACATAATAATGAGTATTTTATTTTGGCATGCAATATAACTACGTTAATGTTCAATCAGTTCTTCGTTGAAAAACACTGAGTAGAGTGGGTTTGAAGATTTCTCAAACAAAAACCTATAATTTAGTAGTATTAAATGTGTAAGTCGCCATCAGTGCTACAGATAATAGTATTCTAAATTTGTTACGTCACTGGTGATGCTAGTTGTCAAGTAAGAGGACTTAGAAAGGTACGTGAAAATTTTCTCGACATTTTAAAAGTCTTCTGAAATATCGTTTCTGTTCTGATGTTAATGTTCAGCTGTTACGGGCTGCTGCGATAAGTATTAATCGATTTTTTATTTTACACCCTTACTGTGGTGTACTTTATCCGTGATTTTTTTATGAGTCTGTCCTACTGAAATTAACTTGGTTTTGTCGTGTCGAATAATTGGTTAGAGGTACTAAATATGATTTCCTTTTGTTCATATCACATTAAACATTGGGTTTTCTTTAGCAACAAAAATAGGTGTTTATCAATTTAAGATAAATATTGAAAAAATACTTAATTAAAGGCCAGACCGAAAACATTTCTGGTAATTTTTCGGATTCTTATGCATTAAAAAATGCCGAGTGCGTAAAATTTTGAGAATGGAGCTGAAATAATGGTTTTTCTCCTGTATTTTCTATCGTTAAAACTGTGCAACGAGAAAAAAAATACACTCCGAGCAAATTTCTCAATTTAATCCAGCAAAGAGGGGCTAAAAGATTACATTCTTCTCAAAAAGCTCCTGGTTTCAAATCATTGTTAAGTCTTTTATTTGTTTATCCTTTTTAGAAATAAACCACCCATCGAAATTCCATTAGAATAAAAGCTAAGGCATTAGTAAAGCCAATTAAATCATAATCAGGTCAAAATGCAGAACCTGAAGCAAAATGTAATTGCTGAGATAATGGTTGTAATGTTTATCAGATCCGCCACTGCGATGCCCAATTGGCAATAACATAAGGTTTGAAATAATATGATCCTGCCAAACTGTTAAGAAAGTTACATTTCTGTAGGGGGGATATCTAATGCTCTCTCTGTAAAAGCAATCCACATAAACACAAGTATCATAATTTGCTGACTAGAATATCTTGGGGACAACAAATATTTTCACATATCCGCATAGCACTTTAAATGCGCCACTCAAAAATGTGGTCAATCAAACTAAGTTCTCGAAGGATTCACAGAAAGGAATTCAATTATTCGGGATCGACCTTCTGTATCTAGTCTTACGATCTTGTCGTGGGATCAACGTCTTATATGACAAGTCATCTGGCTAATGCATGAAATTATTTAATTTATAAAACTGATTCTCTGCTCTCATATATTAGTGTGGGGGTTAGCAGCAATTTAACGACAGTTTTTGTAGTCTGAACTCGGAGAATGTATTCTCTGAAATCGATAACGAAATGGGAATCTGTAAGGGTGTGATAAACAGACTTCTTTAGCGTGGAAAAACAGGAGTACCCCGAGAAATCTCAACGCTTATCGAAAGTGACCACTGCTCAATCAATCACAGCAGACCAACGCCTTTTCCCTGACCCCCACCCTACCCAGCACACAGTAGAGGGGGTGGGGAATCGTTACACTCGATCAGTAACAGAAAGAGATTCAACCTCCCAAATTAGGAAGGGTATGTGTGATGGAAAGAAGAGGGATAGGCAGGAAGATACATTCCCTAGCATAATAAACACTTATTAAAATTTTCTTCCACCGGAATTTCCGAGTCCCTAGGTTGCTCACAACCCAAGAGAAAGTGCGTAATGAAGATACACACTGTCTGTGCACAATGCTATATATGTACATGACGAATGACTTTTTGCATTGCGCCGACTGTCTCAGCGAACATACTTCTTGTACAACCATTTAGAGTTGGAGCAAAACTTTTTTGAGGTGTTTACTTAGTGCCATTTAAGGGCAATTCTAGAGGAATGGGTCGAAATGTTAATCAAATGGCACGTATGTTTGTAATCCTCCAATCTTATCGCAAGCCGTACGTGATCCTATATGTGTACCACGAGCAAAAAACAAGACTCGGATTGTCCTGAGGTCAAACGTAGATCCCCTCTTGCACAAAAAAAAAAGAGTTTTTAGGTTACCGCACAAAATTCTATTTGGTAATATGGACCTTACAGAATATTTTGTGGAAACAATAACAATTTTTGTCATTTAAGTATATTGTGGCAACAAAAAAAGGACTTTTACATTCACCAATGAATTCAGTGTGTTTGTAGGCAATAATGTGTTTGTTATTAGAAGAAAAAATTTTACGATTGTAGAAGAAAACCTGGTTGGCGGGGATCACAAAAGTCCGTCTACTTTACTTGAGCTCATCACACGACAACCTACACACGCACTGTAAAACGTCCAACGTAACTCGTGCTATGTCCAACGGCAAATGTATCAGTCAATAAAGTCAACTTTAAAAAAAAGGTGATGTTTATTTGAGCATGTATATTAAACTTCACCTCACGGGAAGTTTATTTTCTGGAATAATTGATACGTAACATTAACTTTCTTGGAATAAAGGAATTATGTACTCAATCCCTAATTTCTCAAGAATATCCCTCGTGAATCAGTTCCTAACCTGAACGAGGAGACTAGCACTGGCAAATATGGCGTCGCGGCCACGCAGAAGCAAGGACACTTCGTATACGCCGGCGCGTATGCGCAATAGAATAACGGATGTAGTTTTGCAGTCGCAGCAAAATGATTTAGCGTGGACGACAATAATTCTATTATTGACAATTAAATGTTTGGTAGCAGCCAATATATATATATATATATATATATATGTTTTTTTTTCAAGAAGCACTAATGATAGTGAGCATTCGTGTTATTGACGCGCGACAATTTTTTTTATTTTTTTTAAACAAAATTTTGCCTTGTAAAGCACCACCTAAACTATTTCTGTTACCGCTAACAAATCTTTTCTTTCAGTATGGGAGGCCGAAATAAACCTTGTCGGATTTTAAATATGAGATGTAAGAGATTCGGACGGTGCATAGCAGAGATCTTCTGGTTTGATGAGGGTGAATTACGTGGAAACGGAGTAGCGACGTTACGCAGTGGTGGAGAAAATAACGCCAAAAAAAGCCAACCTTCCAACGGCAACGTCCACCATATTTCACATGCAAAAAAGTTTTTAACAAATCGGGTATTGAGCTCGATTTGCCGTGGTTGGTTTCACAACAAAATCACTCCGCCACCATCGTCTGTTTGAGAATTCGTGTGAATTTTCTGCTTCAGATTGTTTACGTGATTCCTGTTTTCTCTCATGCAACAACTACACTAAATCGTCAAATTACATAAATTTTACAAAAAATTATATTACCTAGCGTTCTTTGAAATTCTCGATTACTAAGGAATCCAATCGCTATCTGTAAATAGCATCTCATTACAATTGAAGAGCTACTCATTGTATCGGTGGAGTGAGTGAAGTGAGTGAAGATATTTGGGTGGCTCTTAACTGCGAGGTCTTGAGAGCCAATGAGGGTGATTAAGGTGAGTATGAAGCGGCGCCGGAATGAGAGAGCGGGGGAAACGGGAGATCTCCGAGAAAACCCTCCGATCAACGGCATCGTCCATTCCCACACTCCCCGGTGACCCGGCTGAAGATCGAACCCGGCTTTCTATGGTGGGAGGCGAGCAGGCTAACCACTCAGCCACCGCGGCCCCTGTATTGGCGGAGGCACATTCCTTGTGGTAGGTACATTCGTATTTCTTCGAACTGGAAAGTGCACTTCAAAATAAACTGTAAGAATAATTTCATATTTGTATGAGTGATGCTTTGAAAACTAGCTGCCAAACATATTTTTGTGCCACTGCAAATAAATTAGAGCAAATTTCACAAAACCGTCGTGTGGAATGTGTAAAAATAATGTATAATTTAACATGCAAGTGTTGTAAACTTGTTTATTGTAAATATCAAGATTTATTAATAATTTTTTATGTTTTATAAAATAATATGTGATAAATATGCAATATTTCAGCTGTAGAGTTACAAGAAAATAATTGGAAATTTGTTTTCATAGAATTGTTTGGAATCGGTTCAGAAATATTTTACTGTGTGCTGTATGGCATGACAACAACAAACAACAAATTTATTATCTGTAAATAAAAAAAAATTTCGATACTTTATGGAACGTCTACTAACTATAACACTTCCTCCATTTTTCACAAATACTAGGATATTATTACATTATCAATTGCCATCTTACATACTTTTAAAATTACTCATCCCTCTCAATTGAGAGTACTTTAATTTTTGCACCAAACAGTTTCGATTAATGTGTTTACGACAGGTGTGCCAAATCGTTCTGCCTACAATTTTCTTGACGATGGCGTAATTAGAAAGGTTTGGAAGGGAGGGGGTATGTTTCGAATGGCGGTTAGTCATCGCGTTTCCCGATTTTCCCCACTGAATCGCACGATTCCCTTGCTGCAAATGTCTAACTCCATTGCCTCACGGTCCAATATCCATCTGTTTCCATACCTGCCAGTCGTTCCTCACCCCTGCATCTCAGGCGCTGGACCACCCGTAACCAACGTTTCGCAAACGAAAAGTGGCTGCGATAATTAACAGCCGCGCGCAGCAAACCGTCACAAAAAATAACTTGCAAGGTCGAACGAGCCACATCAGAGACGCGACCACCCGGAAAAGAAAATAAGTTAAGGGTCGACCGAACCTGTAAACACGTGCCTGGAAAAATTGGCACGTGTGTCTCACATGCCTGCGACAGTTGATGTGAATTGCTGGTGGCGTATTTCTGAAAATCTCAATTTATGGACGTAGATTTGTTGCAGTAGTAGTATTCACTTAATTACTTGTATGTACAGTCAGCAAACCTAGTCGACTAAGTCCAATTATTTGCATAAAATATAAATAAATGTATACGTTCTTTAAGAAATTGATATATATATATATATATATATATATATATATATATATATATATACACACATATATATATATTCATTTATTTATTTAACATGTTCGGTTTTTTGCAAGAGCGGAAAAATCTTTCTTGCTGCTAGGCGAATTGCTAGCACAATTAATTTGTCCATAAATTTTTTTCCCCAAAGAAAATTCAAAATGAACTTACACAAATTTTATACAGAAATTTCGAATTTGAAGGAAGTTGTAAAATGTTATCCAGTGATTAGTTTTTTGTGGTGAGCATCAGCAATTGCAGGAAATATTATCGTTCCAAAAAAAATTGCCTCAATTCGCACGATAACATACTGAGATTTTTAAATAGAAGACGAACCAACACAAAGGTAAGAGCTAAAGTATGATAAATAACAAGATAAAGCAAGCTCAACTATGCCAACACAAGCCGTAATGCGAAAACGAAACAAAGGCAGTAACATAGAAAACAATAAATGAAAAGTTAAAATAATTATAACACAAATTATGTCATTCCACGCGTAATACAAAGCGTGAGTCTAAATTAACATTTGCATAATGCCTATAGCACCTAATTTTATTTAAAAGCTTCCAGGACTCAATGAAATACATCTGCGTTAAATTAATTTATAGATAAACATATCATGTACGAGATTTGGTTATACAAAACAATGAGTTCTAGCTATCGAACGTTCAGACAAATTTAAACCAACCTTGCGCCTGCCAGCAATAGACGGTTCATGCATTTATCGTAGTTCGACGCAGATTTTGTGTCTAACATTTTCCAAGGTAGTGCACCCGAAAAATACAAAACGTTTGCAATACACCAAGAGACTTCTCAACCAGCCTGGCCAGATTTTGCATACAAGTTATGAGGGGACAGGACAATCAAACTCCCATTATTTTAGTGGTTACTGCACGTAATTTTTAAATTGCGGGTTTATAATAAAAAAATTTTATTGGTATGATAAATCCACCAAAATATTAGGCCTACATATATTTTAAGAAAACTTGATACCCCAGCAGGATTTATTGCGAGCATTATAACAGTTATTATAACATTCTCTTCCCCGCCATTTATAAATTAAATGCCAACTGAAATAAAAAGTTTCTCTATCATATCTCATGAACTACAGAAACATGTCGTATAAAACTTTGCACACATATAGTAACATGGCCTCCAGCCGGAAATAAGGAATTGTCAACGGATAATGTTTATCCCCTTCATAAATCGGGTATATCTATACTTTGTGTTACATGCTACTACTCTGGACACATTGAGCCGATGTAAACATCCCTTTGTACGTTTGCAATACTTACTGTGTGCGTTAAACTTAGTGATTGATAACTTTTTCTGCTGCGTTGGAAGAAATCGTTTTCGGAAATATTTTAACCTAAGAAATTTTTCACACGAGTCACAACTCATTTGGCACTGAAGAAGTATTTTGAATGACCACCTAAAAATATGACCAAATCATTTATTTAAAATACCGTTTTATTACTTAGTGCTATACCTCTGTTATCGTCAAATATCTCAAAACAAATTAGACGTTATGAAACATCTTGTCTACTGTGCGCTCTTTATTTGATAAGTAAAACTTGCAGGAGTCTTCTATATTTTAATATAGAGCCAAAAATCAAATTAAAGGGAGAAGTGTACAACAAATTTTAGCAACTATCATAACACATACCATATAATCTGGCGTAAAATGCCTCTTTCGCTCTGCTGAACAAAATATAAAATACAAGTTCCTACTAACTAAGATTTTGAGAACATCAATATTACTGGGCAATAAAAGTGGACTGAAAATTACGTAAATTATTTGTATAAGTAATATCTTTATTCTGTAATACGAAGTATGAGCCAAGGTACATTGCCGCTTTCATTATAATCATTATATTACTGAGAATGTTATTTTGTCCCTCATAGGCGTTGAAAGGCTTGATAATCTAAAAACCCATTACACTAGAATAAAGCTACATACTATGAGTTGTTTGCTTCCTTGTTTGTTTTTTATTATATTAGAAATAATATTTTTGAAAGTTCAATAACGTTGAAAAGTTAAGGAATTTCTTAAGAAGAGATTGTATTGGAACATTTCCTGGGAGACCGTTGTTTGCGCGAATCGCCTATATTTTTTAATAAATATTCTGGTAATACATTTTCTTCCCAGAAAAGGTATATATATGCATATATATGTACATATATATATACATATCAAGAAACTTGTGTTTTGATTTCTTTGCTTTATATATTTGGCATACAGGTTTTAACAAATAATTCTGGATGTAGACTTTTGGAAATGTGTTTCTTCCGGCGTGCTCTTAACAGTCCATGAGTTGCTGTTAATTATAAACCAAATTGTGGTACGAGATTTACACTGAAGATCCAAAAAAAACTGGTACCCTCCCTAATATCGTGTAGAGCCCCCGCGAGCACGCAAAACTGCCGCAAGACGACGTGGCATGGACTCGACTAATGTCTGAAGGTATGTTGGAGGCAATTCACAACATGAATCTTGCAGGAAAGTCCACAAATCCATAGGAGTACGAGGAGGTGGAGATCTCTTCTGAACAGTACGTTGCAAGGCATCCCAAATATGCTCAATAATGTTCATGTCTGGTGATTTAGGTGGCCAATGGAAGTGTCTAAAGTCAGAAGAGTGTCCCTGGATCCACTTGGTAGCAACTCTCGACATGTGGGGTGTCGCATTGTCCTGCTGGAATTGTCCACGTGCGTCGGAATGAACAAAGGACATGAATGGGTGCAGGTGATCGGACAGGATGCTTACGTATCTCCCACCTATCATAGTCGTATCTAGACGTATCAGGGGTCCCATTTCACGCCAACTGCACACGTCACATACCATGATAGAGCCTCCACCAGCTTGAACAGACCTCTGTTGACATGTAGGGTCCACGGATTCATGAGGATGTCTCCATACCCGTACATATCCATCCGCCCGATACAATTGGAAACGAGACTCGTCAGATCAGGCAACGTGTTTCCAGTCATCAACAGTCCAATGGTGGCGTTGGTGGGCCCAGGAGAGGCGTAAAGCTTTGTGTCGTGCAGTCATCAACGTCACACGAGTGGGCCTTCGGCTCTGAAAGCCCATATCAATGATGGTCCGTTGAATAGTTCGTACGCTGGCACTTGTTAATGCCCCAGCATTGAAATCTCCGCCAATTTGAGATGGTTGCACGTCTGTCACGCGCAACCCTCCCAACCTGATTCTCGTCAGTCGCCGTTTGTCCCGTTCGTTCAGGATCTTTTTACAGCCGCAGCGATGTCGAAGATCTGATGTTTTACGGGATTTCCGATATTCACGATACACTCGTGAAAATGTCGTACGCGAAAATCCAAATTTTACCGCTACCTTGGAGATGCTATGTCCCATCTCTCGTGCGCCGACTATAACACCACGTTTAAACTCACTTAAATCTTGATAACCTGCCATTGTAGCAGCAGTAACCGATCTAGCTACCGACTGCATCGTGTTACTCTGATTGGTTCCATACCTCTGTTATTTGCATACGCACGCCTATACGATTTTTTTGACTCTCCAGTGTATTATCTATATGTTCCTATTTTTCTTTACTTGTATCATATTAAGTGTATTCATGGAAGAAAATAAATCGTGTAAATGGTTGAATATCGCATTTTTAAACCTTACCTCTGCAGTTTCCGTAAGTGGTACGAGAGAAGTACGATCATACGGGCGTAGTTTAATTTGTGAGACTGCATCGCGTGTAGAAAAGTCCCACTGCTACAGACAAAATCTTCACAGTACAGCACCACGACGTAAAAACCGCAAGCCTTGCGCGTAGGGGCGATGAGGCGCTAAAGGCGCGTGTTAATGTCACCCGTATAGCTCTCTCGCTTCTTGACTTTGAACTTGTAGCTATGTACTCATTTTAAAAAGAGACTTAGCAATTCAAAACCACATTACAATGAAATAGAGCTACATAACTACATTCTTATTACATTCTTGTGAAAACCTAACCAGGAGAAACAGAATTAAGTAATTTTCTTTAAATCTTACGACTACAAAAGAGCAAACTTAAAACGTCTTTCTGGCTCCCAATTAGCAAACATAATACTGAACCTAACTTAGAAGGGTTTTACTGCATTTTTGGTATCCTCAACTCAAATTTATTACTTTACTTTGAGAATTTCTAACGTTATTTTAGTGCTGCGTGTGTATGAACAATGGTTTTTCGTTAACGGTACAATTTTTGTAAAGTAGTTTGTATTTATTTTTCTTCGAGGCGAAAATTTGGACAAAATTATTTTAACCGTGTTTTTGACCCCAGTGACTTCAGTGAAATTTGTTTTGAAAGGAATCTCAGATGAGTTTTAAATAACACTGATCAATAAAAATTATAATAATTTAGGTATACATTAGGAGGATAAATATTAAATGTTACAATACAATACGTTACCATTATGTTTACTAGATTCTGTATAGGCGTGATGGATAGTAAGATGACCTTCGTTGTTGTTGAATTTGCATTTACGGTGAAATACCGAATAATGGTCACGAACAATATGTCTGGCAAAACAATACACCTTTATTCACCGTATTTTTTCTCACGTTTGTATTGTTTCGGATCAATACGGATAGTTATCGGGAAGGTTCATGGTCAGGTCGTTTCAAATGCATCTTCAAAATAAGAGCAAGAACACTCCACAGAAGGGAAAAAAAACGTGCTTAGAATCACATAACCAATTATAGTTGCACGCGCAATCTCAAAATCTACGAGGAGATATAATTGCAGGTCAATTTGTATCCTGAGAATTTAGTGTGTGATTATAGCTGGGGCGTTACGTGATGTCTGTTAACGCGTATCCTTCAACTTGAAGCTATTAACATTCGAACATTAACAAATCGCCCTGCAGATAAAGCCTTGTTGATGACGTTTTTATCGAGGTACCTATTTATATCTTTTAAAGTATATAAAATACTTCCACTGGTTTTTTTTATGCTACTCGATGTCTCATTTTTTAGGTCTTTTTGAACTGAAGTTTAATTAGTACATTCGCACATTATCTTATAAATAGGTAGTAATTTATAAAAAATATTTATGATTGTTGCATTATCAGCAGAGGTAATTTTACTCACAAAATGTAATAAATTTGGATATATTGTCCTATGGATAAAGACTAAACGGTCAACTCTTTAGGCAAGTATAACAACAAATTCACCTATAACTGTGAGAGCCATGAAGCGTTTTGTGTAGTTTTCTTGGAATAAGTCAAAATAACGTTATATTCTACATCTGAATTCCTATGTTGATGTATTGATTCTCTTTCATCCAAATTATTGATACGTTTTTTCGCCTTTGAGTTTTTATAAAACCTAAATGGGCAGCTGTCGGCTAGTGATCTTAGGGGCCAGCGAGTGTAAGGAATATCCTCCAAGAATGGTTTTTCTTGGTCGTATTAACAGACGTAATGTGTTTTCAACATTCTCGGTAAGGATTGGCCCTTTTCCCGGTGACACGACAAAACACTAGCGCCCGCTGCTCTTCATACTATTGTGCGCATTAGCTTCACTTTATCTTCACGGGTTCCCTTGCTGTACCTTCTCTGCGCCTTGTGTGGTCACTGATTCTATTAAAGTTGATTAGAAGCATTAATTACTTAATGCATATTCTCAAACACGAGATCTACGGTGAAGCTTAAATCATTTTTAAAAAGGCTGCCTTGCGGTCTCTCAGGTAGTGTATGTACTATTTAATATACAAAATAAACATAAATATAGGTCAGTCTACAGACAACTGCCCATACTTCTGTGAGGTAATATAAAATATGAAATATGTGTGTGGCCTTCGTTGTTCATAACAACATATCCTCATTAATCAGTCAATACCTTCGTACCTTGGGGAAGTACACATAAGTCAGCTCAACTGACAAATAGAAAAAATGCAAATGAATGAAAGATTACTGTGCACGATCATCATAATCAAACGTTAATTTTAATTTAGGTGTTGTGCTGGACAAGAATATTTACACCTTTTGCCTACCATATGCTGCATGTATGTTCACGAAATCGCAAAGCATGACGTTATATAAATATAATATAAATGTATGTTATATATTATAAAATATATGTGTTATATAATATATAGTATATATTATGTATTTAATATAATAAATATTATACATAATATATATGAAACATAAGATACATTATACTTACGACAACATTCGTAAATACGGAATAAATATAACTTATTTTTCGCAATTTGTCTGGTTTACTCTAAATACAAACGTACGAAAGAGAAGAATGCTTTAAAATCCGTAGTAGGATGGCGGTATTTTCTGACTATATAGAAGATGCTTATGTCCACTAGAATGTTGAGTGTTAAACTTGTGAGTTTCTGAACACGCTACCCACAAAATTAATGTGCTAAGAACCGACGTTACAGAGGAAATGGGCAATTGTGATTCATCCTTAGACATCGTAATTACACAGCACGCGAACGCATTTACCGCCCTTTTTGCCTGCTGAAGGACGAAGTAGAAAGAAACAAATCATGCCTTGGTGGATGCAAATCGCGTTACCTGATAAAGAAACTCAGCCTTGACGTCCAAACCAAAAACATTTTTTATAAAATCATTTTCTGAAATATTACTCTCTGCAAAAAAATTGTTGTTTGTGTTTTTTGTGCACTGTGCTTCATATCGAAAGATCTCCGCTGCCTGAAATATATATCCAGAGTGTTACAAATATCTCGTGACTCTCTCAAAGTGGGGGAATGGCGTAATAACAAGGAGCACATTAGCCTTGCACTTGTTACGCGAATAATGACTCCGTAGATGGATCGACGGGCCTTTAGGCATAATCCCCTACATTCATAGCTGTTTCAATGGCGCCGACTTTGCGTGAGCCGTCAAACGCGTTAATGAGGTAGTGGCGTCCGCTGCCGTGTCCCGACCAATCTGTGCCGCCTTAGGTTAGGAAGGGAGGGGGGCATAAATCGGCTTGGAGGTGGGGATACGAGATTAGCAAATCGACACTGCCGCGTTTGAAATCGATGCCTTCGTTCCAGGTTAACGCAGTGAGTGAGTGAAGAGATTTCGGCGGCTCTTAGAATCAAGGTCTTGAGAGCCTATCAGATGAAAAGTAAAGCGCGGTTCAATAACATATAAACTTATATCAATTGCAATGGCACTCGTCTGGGCTCTGTTTACCGATTTCCGCATCGTAATGGGTAATTCGTTTTGGGCGTCATCGTTTTTATGGCAACGAGTATAGATGTAAGAACGTAGTGACGAATATTTTAGTCGTAATTTTGAAACATGTAAAATTGATTTCGCTAATTTAAAGAAGAAAATATTTTCTGATCCCTGAAAATTACTGCATCCCGAAGGCAGGCATTAAATACTGGTTTACGTTCAGTTTGCTAGCATTTATCCAGGGTTGCAGTTCGGAACACAGTTGACCAATGTGTGAATTGAAATGTTTGCTTATTGCTATTGGAGAAGTATGTATGTAAATTAGTTTCACGGCAGTGCTTACATATAGATCACGCCTAACTGCTAATTTAGTCGCCATCGTGCATAATTAAAACAGCCGCCTAACGCCATTAAATTGTCTCGAAACTAGTTCGTCTTGCGAAACATGTACAGGTAAATCAGGATGAGCTCTGGAAAAAAAATCTTGCATATTCATGAAACCACGCAACAGTTCAGTTCCCATGGCAGCTAGAATTTTTTTTAATTAAAATTGCAGGCTTTGAGAATTCTTGAAGGCCTTTGGTTTAATAACAAGCGTTAATCTCTGTGCCAGAGCCACGTTTGTCATGTTTGTTAATAAGATGGCAACAGTGACACGTAATAATAAATTTCTTGAATTTTCCAGTTATGATTTCACAATAAGTTACTCTCATAAATATTACCACAAATTAGTACAGTTCATCGGGGAGTGGGGGATGAAGGGTAAAAAGGGGGGGGGGACGTTTTACAGTGACAGTTCGTAAGATTTTTTTAGTAAGAGGCTGGGAAAATAATTGTCTCTCTACGGCGATTGAAAGTGTATAAATTCATAAATGGCACAAGTTGAAGTTTTCTCGACCAAGGGAAATTTTGAACTATACTTTTGTGGTGCTCTTCCGATAATAGCTTCATTTTATGAATTACATTTCAGACAACAAAAAATTTTACATTTCAAATTTCTTTATAACAATTTGATCTGTCTCAGCTTTCTTCTGGGAAAAAATTTGTAAAGAGTAGCACTAAAACTTATCAATTTTATATCTCAAAAACATTTCGGCTGATACGGTAGAAATTTGTAAAACCAATAATGACATACCATTTACATTAACGTTTACGAACTCCCTAGATTTAATATTTTGGAAGGGATCTGTATATAGTCTACTACACCACACGTATTGTTCTGCTGGCTAGCTCTAATGGTCCCATTGTTTACTTAAGTACCAGACACTTTGATCCACCAATTTGAAAGATTAAGCATATTAAAAATATTAAAGTGGGTTTAATATATCTCACGAACTATGTGGCAGTTCTCCACAAAATTTGGTTAATTATACTGCTAAGGCAGCACGTTATTTTAATAGTTCTGAAAAAAGTTATAAAATGTGTCAATTCATTACGTCTTTCATTCATCGGTTAAAAATATAGGGCCACCTCATAATTACAAATGGGTCATGTTCCTAAAATACCAATATATTAACTTAAGAAATATTATTACGTTTGTCGCAACAGTTGCTTAAAAGCATTAATATCTTATGAAACTTTAAATAAGTCCGTTAAGTTTTGCATGTTTAGTAACAAATATTTAGTATTCTCTGAATTTTACATCCTCTCAGCCATCCCAGAGGAGTAATATAATTTCGCTCCGAGTTTTATTTGCAACGGAAAATGCATTTCATACATATCCCACCAATGGTTCGTATGCATTCTGTATCACGCTCATCTAGGTACCATGAATTGCTGATTTACTAGCTATCTACTGTTACTTAATACACAAAATGTAAAAAAACGAAAGAAAAAAATTGTTATTGCCATTTGTTGAATTTCTGTAACTCAGACAAGGTCCTCTTATTTATAATTTGTAATAGACTGTTCACTATTAGTTTAACACTTTTGAACAAACTGCTGAGGATATAATTTTACTTCTCGTTTTGCATCCTTCTACAATATGTAAAATTAACATTGTCACTTACCTGATCACATTATTCTTGTGCCATACAAGTGAAACCTTGGAGTTGTTAAAAAAAGTGTGTCAATAACACAAACATTCGTGATCTAATATGTATTAAAAGAAAAACATTAATTTTAGTGGTCATCGATTTAAAACTTTTAGACCCATTTTAATTTACGGTTTCAGGTGTTGCAAACAAAATAATTATGATGCATGTTGTACTTAAGTTGACATAACACTTATTTCGTTGTATCAGCCAAAGAGCTGTAGGGTATATTTTCGTCTACAGTTATATGAACCTATTATGACCAAGACCAGTAAGACGGTTTGCTAATCATTTATGCACAGGTAAGATCATTGGTCATATATCTTTGCAGTGTGCAGGACATACCAAAAATTACATACACGTGCGTAATGTACACAATTTTGTACACTGGGTCTGAATGGGTTAAACATTGCACTCCCAATACGTCAAGTCCGGAAAACATTATTATTGTTTCGCTTTCAACTTAACTTAGAGCCTGTATGCAGTGTGAAGTGAAGCATATAAAGAATGTTCCGCGACGGAAACGACAAACTTCACCAACGTGCTCTAGAGATCATTAGAGTAGCTCCTCTGTAAGAGGACTTAAGAGTTCTGCCAATGTTGGGCCACTTCTCCCCGGCACAACAAAAAACTACTGGACGACGGTGGTACGTCCGATGTAAGGGATTGCCTGCAGATTCGTTTGCCCGCCTGCCAGTTAACTGTGTTTGGTGCTTTGCAAGTCGTTCTGTTTCTCTCTCTTTCACTTCGGTAGGCGGAGCCAAGACCGTTCATAGGCCGGCGCGACTATAGCATAAAAAAACTCACCCTCGTGTAGACTATGCAAATCCGTTTCAGTGTGACAGTGACGGAAATTCAATAAATATGTTTGAAATTTCACACACGGTGTTCAAAATGGAACCCATCTGTCTATAAGTAGGCTGCGACACGTTGCACAAGATAATCTTTGGCAGCCATGGTTGCCCTGGCCTGAGAACGGACTTGGCTCCACCTACCGAAGTAAAATAGAGAGAAACAGAACAACTTGCGAAGCACCAAACACAGGTAGCTGGCAGGCGGCCAGACGAATTTTCGTTCTGCCGCTGCAAGTCTTCAAGTTCATTTCGGAGTTGAGCGTTGGCGTCAGTGATCGCCCGTATCAAGTTGCCTTGTGTGTCCAGTTTCCACCCACTGTACACCCTTATCTTCAAGCATGAGAAGAAAAAGTCCAACAAGAAGAGATCAGGAGACCGCGCCGGCCATGGGACTCATCCACAGAAACAAAAAATCAGGTCACGCCAGCCACACAAAGATGAACAGTAAAGGCGTAGAATGCGTGTCACTATCCAACGTCACCATTCTAAACCAACACCACAACACTCACTTTCGCCCATGCCTTGGTGGCATGCCGTGGTGCAACGTACCGCAGTCTGCTTACGGTAATATGGAGCACATTTAGAACCGTTTGTGTGAAACCAAAATCACACGTGTAGTTGATGTCAATGCAGATCGTAATTCCTCGTGTTCTGTTTATTGCATTTCCGCCACTGTCTCTCCGAAACTCAGATGCATAACCTACGTGAGTATATTATATGACTGATTTTGTTGCTAATGATCTCCAGAATACGCTAGCGATGTTCGTTGGTTTCGTCGCGGAACGTTCTGTATATAGTTACGGGCAGTCATATATTTTCCTTCAAAAGTTGAGTTGAAAAGTGCTCACTTCGCCGTGAACAGCCTCTAGCCAGAACATCACACGTTAAATGCCAAAACAAGATTATAATAATCGGGGATGTCACAGCCTGAAAGCGTGATATTCAACGAACTCATGCAAAGCCACTTCGAGCAATGAAACTGGAACGGATTAGCGCGCCCCTTCTGCGGCTGACCTCAAGGTCACGCACGCAACGACCCACGCCCTAAGGCAGAGTTGCGAGCAGCCGGGGGCAGTGGTGCCAACTCACTGGATTTCCCACCAAATCTGGTGGATTTTAGAGACCTTTTGGAGAAAATGATTTTTTTAGTAGCCAATGGATAATAGAGTTGATTTTTTTAAATTATCTGTTGAATGTAATGAAAACGTTCCTGGAATAAAAACACATCCATCTGGATTGTCCAAATCTTGAATTAAAAAGTTTATATTGTAAAGTTGTAAAATTTCTTGCAGCATTGAAACAACATTTCCATATTTGTTTTGCAATTTTCGTTGCTGTTTGTGTTTCGTGTTAGCGTCACAACAACAATTACACAACGAGCGAAAATATATAAATTTGAGTGTAGTCAAGGAAAATTAGTTACAAAAATATGTTAAACTCTTACTTTAAGTTAAATTAAACGTATAAGTATTGTCTTTATTCGTATAACTATATCAATATTGTCAAATGGTAGTGAATATTGGTGGATTTTCTCTTGTGTCCTAGTGTAATTATACGTCTATGTGTTGGTATCACTACTCCGGGGTGGCTGCTCGGGCCTGACTAATCCGCCGCGGGAGATGAGATCTGCCGCACGCAGCATCCGGCGTCCTTGTTCGGGGTTATTAAACCACGACACAGGCCCTCGACTCGGGGTCCATGACATCACAACAAACCACCGCGCCGACCACGTGGTCTTGCCCCTACCACCAACTTTCCCCCACTCCTGCTTCTCCCCCTCCCCTCCCACACACTCCTTGACCTGCTGCCATTGGCCGCCGTCGGCCAATCAGAGGTTGGGGCCTGGCACGTTGGGAAGGTCGCGGCTCTGCTAAATGCGCCACCGCATTTGTCAAAATTTTTTTCGCGTCTCCCCGCAGGGTGAGAACCGTTCCCCACCTTTATACAGGCTGTCTCATACTATCATAAATTCTCGCGAACACAAATTTCCCTGTGACTGAAACCGTTATTTTTGGTGACTTCGACCTTCCTTACCTTCCTGTTGTCCATCGTATGTTAAAAATATATTTATTACTAAGGTAATTACAAACAAAATTAACCATAGCAAAAAACTTAATACCACTTAGATCGCCAGTGTCCAATGAAACTGCGTTGACGTGATCCCAGACACGTGAACTATTACGAAGATTCACAACTCTCAGTTCCTTTGTCCCGAAAAATGTTATTGATGAAAATGTAATACCAAACATCATTTTTATTATAAAAACATTTTTGTTTGCACTGTATACTTTAGGTCACCAATTATCTTGGCTAAAATTCTGAATTCAATTGTGGAATTACACACTTCAATATTATATTACAACTATTTGAAGCTATTTCATTTTTTGACACTTTTAGACATATCAGTATGTCATTTTATTTAACGTATGCATTCAGGGATGCAAACCTAAACGCTACTGATTTCAATTAGTGGTTTTATTTGTGGGCCTATTTAAAATACCATAATTTTTCAGACTCAAAGTGACCATGAATTTCATTTTGAGTTCTTGCAATGAATAACAATGTATATTATGGAGAAATAAAAACTTGATAACTACATTTTTCGTGCCACGAATTATTTTCTGGGGAAAACGAAAATTTGTAGGGCTATATCAAATGATATGTGCGAATTTCCATTAGCTGCGCATCGCCTGGCCTTTTGTAGTATATCCAAGCAAAGTAAATATTCTGTATTTCTAATAATTGGAATTGTGTTAATGAACCAAACAAGTTTGATTTTCGAGACATTAAAATTGTCTCTCTAATATTTTAAAAACAGATTTCACCAAATGAAATAAGTCATTTGTACTATTTTCTAATCTAAAACTACGTGAAAATTTTTGTGAAGTTACAGATGAGTGGAAAACGTTATGATTTAGTCTTTATGCAAATTGTGTAGGTTTCCTGTTCCACTGCAGCCAGAAATCTATCCTTCCTTTCTCTGCTTCCTTTCGTAACACTAAAATAACGATTAATATAACGGAAAACGTCACGAATTCTTGCTCGCCATTTATTTTAGTTTATATCCACTTAATAACTAAAACTACTGGTCTTTTATTAAAGTCTAAATTTTCCCACCAACTATTTGCGTCAGTAAAAAATCGTAATTATCGTAAACGAATTAACGAAAAGACGGAGTGTGCTGTGAGAATATTTTAATTGTTTAAGAAATAACAGTCCTTGACACATCCTTAATTTCACTCTTACGTGTTGCCCGTTTTGTGATAGTGATGGTGTAAAACATTTCATAAAATGCATCTTGCGTGGTTTCCACTTCGCAAATCGTGAGTTCGATCTGTACTGAAAACACCAGAAGCAGTTTATTCTCGTTACTCACCATTTAGCAATTTACCGAGCACGGTTGGTAACATGATAACTAGTCTGATTCGTATTCGCAAGATGGTTGGCTTGATTCCGAACCGCTGCAATGGGAGCGTGTTAATTAAGTAGTTTTCCATGCACACTCCAAGAAAGTGACGATGCGATTATTTGATATGCACCTTCCCGCTTCCTCGCCCATTATTTCTAGATCCTAACCAGCTTAGAGTCTCTAAACTTACAAATCTAATAATTAATATATATTATTTTACACCATACTGTCGTTAAATTTCTTTACTAGGGCCGGAGGCAGCGGTGGTGTAGTGGTTAGACTACTTGCCTCCCACCTAGCAGAAACGGGTTTGATCCTTGCGGGGTTGCTCACGGATTTTCGCATGTAGAAATCGTGCCGGA